>JAEQBH010001130.1:0-399345 GCA_016808115.1 Tetrastigma voinierianum
AGGAATATGTTAAATGGCTAAACTCTTCGACCTAATAGAGAGTCACTCGAATCTCTAGGGGTGAAGCGGCTAAGACGCCAAGGCTACTCCAAGTGGAACAACCACCCAAGATGGAACAAAAACCCCTACCTAGCCATTTGAAGTATGCATACCTTGGGGTAGCCTCCACTTTACCAGTGATCATTTCAGCGTCCTTGACTGAATTAGAGGAGGAGAAGTTATTGAGGGTCCTTAGAGACCATAAAAATGCGCTTGGGTGGTCTCTAGCCGATTTGAAAGGGATTCGTCCTTCCATGTGCATGCATCGTATTTTCGTCAAGACGGACATAAACCTTCGCTGGAAGCACAAATGAGGTCAATCCAACAATGAAAGAGGTGGTCCGAAGGAGGTATTGAAATGGCTGGATACCGGGTACTTATCCTATTTCCTCGCATGCTGCATGGGTTAGTCCATTTGGCGTGGTACCAAGAAAGGAGGAACAATAGTCATAAGAATGGGGAACAACATATTATCGCCATACCGCCACCGGTAAGAGGATTTGCATCGACATCGGAACCGAACAAAGCCACTCGAAAAGATCATTTCCTATTGCCATTTCTAGGATCAGATGTTGGATCGATTAGCCGGTCATGAATACTATTGCTTTTTGGATGGATAATTCCCGGCTATAACCAAATCGCTTATACTCGAGTGACATTCACATGTCCCTATGGTACATTCAAGCCAGCGATGTCTTGATCAGGTAATGCACCAGGCACATTTCAAAGATGTATGATGGCCATCTTCCGATACATGGTTGAGAAGACAATCGAAATCTTCTGCATGGATGATTTCGTATTTGCAATTCATTTGACAACTGTCTGGAGAATTTGAGATCAGTTTTGATAAGATGTGAGGAGACCAACTTAGTACTCAATTGGGAGAAGTGCCATTTTATGGTACAAGAGGGTATTGTACTCGGACATCGGATTTCAGCACGAGGAATAGAGGTAGACAGAGCGAAGATTGACGCAATTGAAAAGTTACCCACCTCATCGCAAAGGGATTGTAGTTTTTAGTATCGACAGCCGAGAATGCCTAAGTGCGCAAGTGCACGCGTAGCCCAGGCAATATAGTCGCAATGTACGGATATCGATCCTGAGGGAAAGGTAAATTGACTACGAGGTTACGCTTTTCGGGGGCTGATATCGAGATAAGGATTTTAGGGCCAAAAATTAAGTAAGGAAGCGCAAGCTTAGACATTGATTCTAGTGAATTAATGGTGTTGGGCGCTAGAGTTAAATACGCCCTATCCGTTCAATGGATTACTTTTCTAAAGATATTGTTATTGATCTATTTGTAATATGTCAATTAGCGAGGTGATCTTGCCTGCGAGATATCTCTCTCGAGGTATATCGCTGTCTCGTGAATAGGAATCGTATGATCTGACTCGATGTTCAGAAAATCACTCAAATGTTCTAACCTAATCTTACCTTCGGGTTCAGATATCTCTATTAACCGAATCGACTAAAAGGCTACTCTGCCAGATCCTGAGCTACCGTCTCTTGAATCTCAGTCTCAACCATTATCTTTAACATTGACGAGACATTGCTATATAATTGAAATGCAGTATATAAATAGATGTAAACAAATTAATAACAAGCTGAATAACATGAAGATCAAACTTTAATCCGTTGTAAATAACAGGGTTTGATGTAACCACAGAAAGAATACAGAACATAATGAAAGAAAATATAAAAAGCTAAAGGAAACATTGTTCTAAATCGAAACTATCAAAATGAAGCGTTACAACCAGGGCACTTCGAATATCACTACGCTCTCGAAATGTGCTTACGTTTCGTGTGCCCTCCCGATCTCCACTGATTTACGAACCTACTGAATTTGCTTTTAATGATGAGGGCGGATTTTGGCCAGCGACATGGTGGCTCGCGTGTGTGTCTGACGTGGCGGCGTCACGGCGTGGGGGCGTCACGCGAAGTGGGGACGTCGCGGCGTGGCGAACCTAAGTCGGCGCTTGTTCCCATTTGCTCCAAAATGCGCTTCGTTGCTGCTCTTTTCACTGTCTCTGCATTCACAAAGACATCAACTTCAGTATTCTAGTCACCAAAAAACTATAAAATTACTCTAAAATAAAAACGAAACATACCAAATGCAGCGAGCTATATGCCAGGTGTTTTAGGCATCGTCACACCCCAAACAGTTTCTTGGCACGTCACGGCGAGAGGCAGACTACAAACGAGGACACACACCACGACGTAATGTAATCACACTAAGCTTTCTGGTGATGCATAGCTGAAAAATGGGGATCAATTTGGGCCGACTCACATACCTTGTTTTTCTCGATGTTAAGATAAAGGCATACGGATATTTGACTTTCGGTAAATTCGATTTAGATAGGTGTATTGACCCCAGTGCATCAAATCCCATGGTGTTGATAGCCTTTCCCGAAATCCCTAACCTTATAGTGGATGACCTCCCAGCAGCGAGAATAACCTGGGTTAGATACCCCCGAGCTTAAGCGACCCACCTATTAGGAAGAAGCGAACTAGACAGGATAGAGCACCCATTTATTTATGTCCACATACCTAGAAATGTCTATGTGCAAAAACAACAATGGAAGACCTAGTGCGAAGTTTTAGCGGAATGTTCACATGGCGGGGATCGGGCTGGTGACTCCCCACCCGATTGGGGAGTTAAGGGCACGGGCATTCAGACTGCTAAACTTCACCGAACACTCGACCCGAGCTCAAAGGCCACACAGGTTGCGTGAATGATGTCCATCTTCTTTGTCAGTAACGGGCGGTGAAGTCAATGACTCGACCGGAGTTGGCTCGGAGCGTGGCTTTGATAGGCCTCGGACGTAGGGATTCGATTGGATGATCAAACATTCTATGCATATACCTATTTTGTCATATTTCTTTTTCTTTTTCTCTTTTATTGTTTTTTGTATTTTCTCTTTTTGGTTGGGGCTCGATGTGATCCTCTTTTGATTAGGTGTCCTATCGCTCGAGAATGGTTGAATCTCCACTGATTGTCGAGACTTTAGTGGATGGTTCGTGCACTTATGCATGCTACGAAAGTCACTAGTGTGTGAGTGTGATAGGGTTTTGAGCTGGTTTCTTGACTACGGGATTGATTCACTAGCCGCACTGTTGATGATGTCTGATTCTGGGGCATCGACGAAATGTATACGGTGTGAGCAGTTTATAATTGAACTCGATCAAATTGATCCTCGATTTTCAACATAGCACACATGTATGCAATTTTCGCCACGAGAGAATGTCCTAAAATATAATCAAACAACTAACACATGACTCATGCAAATAGAAAGTCACGATGTAAAATAAACTAAAAACAAAACACGCTAATATACGGAACACCTTAAAAATACTACACCTCACTAAAAACAAAACACAATATGACAAAACCTGAAAACATGCACAAAACATGGTGCCGATCACGAATCCCTCCCCGAAACAAATCCGGTGTCCCCAGCTGAGAAAAACATAGAGGGTAAGGGAACTCCCCAGATATCGGCTGCGGTGGAGATTGGTGGTGGATGAGTGAAAAGCGAATTTGAAGCGGTTGGAGCTGCATAATTTCTTCTTTGCTCTTGTTGATTTGATTGTGTTTGATTTTGGCGAAGCGTGAAGGTGTGATTGTGTACCAGAGATGATGGCTGATTGGCGAGGCTTGTCACACTTTCTGTCGACCACCCATGCGCCTGTAATCTGGAGTAACGAGGGACTCCGGTGCTCTGGGTCGTCAGGAAAGGCGTCACCGGTGTGTGAGCCGCACGTGGTCCTCGAATCTGACAGAGGGTAGGAGGGTGGCGCTGTAATTTCTGGCGGGGAGGTGGTGGAAGGTGGTGGGATGGTGGTGGAGGTGTTTGGGACGGAGCGCGAGGTCTCCCAGGGGATCGCCCGGGATCCATAACGAGCAGATACTCATAAAGGTGGGTCCTCGTCCAGGGCTGCGTGACTGAATCGTAGGCCCCCTCAGTTGCGGGACACAGTGTGTCGGCAGCGAGCTATGGCTTTTATTGGGTGGAGCCCAGTGTCGGTGCCGTCGAGGGCACCGGCTTGTTTGCCTGAAGCCCAGTCTCGAGAAGGGGTGTCTGAGTTCATCTTCGCATCCGGTTATGGAGGATAGCATCCTGCATAACCTGACAGAATGGTATATCACGTATGATGGCGAAGTTGAAGCGGGCGGTGGTCACCTCACACACATTCGTCGTCGGGATGAGACGCGAAGTGATGAAGTGGTGCCAGACCTTGAAATGTAGGCGAATGCTTGGCCTTGAAGTGCCCATGGCCGCCAGCTATTGATCCTCAAACTCACCTGGCCTTTGGTCGTCACGCGGATGACCTCATGTTGTATTTCAGCGGGTGATCGAAAGTCGGTCTGGACATGCTCACAGGCAGTGACTGTGATCGACTCACTTGTAGTCGACCCGATACCTCGCCTCTGACCTTTTGTGAGGACATGGGAGCGAGGTTGGCGTAAATCGCGCCCACTCGCTCATCGCCGTGGACGGGGGTTGGCATAGGCAGCATCCCTTGTCGCGAATTGTCTTCACGGAAGAAGTCGGAGATTGGGTGAAACCCCTTCTCGTGATGAAGGAGCGATTTTTGTAGTGGTGCCAAGCCGATCGGCGGCACTCGCATTCTGAAAGCGTGAGGCATCGAGACGGGTCGGATGGGCGACTGCGGCTTAGCATTTGCCTCGCGGTTATACTAACCTAGACACGAAAAATCCACCTAATGTGCACCCGCAATCAACTAAATAACTACCTAAGGACTCAATAGAAGCCCTAGGGACTCGGAGATTCAAAGAAACCTAGAAACTCAAAATGAGGACTCTGAAACCGCAAGTAACAAGAACCACAGACTCTTTGCCTTGAAGCTGGGAGATCGAGAACAGGAGTGGGTGGGATGCCACTATGACCCAAAGTAGGCCCGAAGAGGGTGACTTACGGTGGGCGGCGACGATGGAGGGTGACTAGGTGGGATGGGAGCTTCAGGCGGTCGTGAAAGGCCCGAGATGCGGGGAGCTAGGGTTCGATGGTGAAAAGTGTGAGGTGAAGAGCGGAAATGACTTATTCTTGAAATTTAAGAAAAGCGGGGTCAAAATAGCGACGTGCGGGTTCAGCGGCACGTGCGGAGAACGTATTGATGGCGTGGCGGCGTGATGTCTCCGCGTCAGCGACGTGACGGAAGGCTACAATTTTGGCGTCGCGGCGTGAGAATACGTCGTGACGTGGCCGGAGGAATGTTAAAATGGCGTCGCGGCGACGGAATCTCACGTCAGCGGCGTGGCGAGCAGCTGGCGAAAAATGGCGTCGCGGCGTGAAATCTCCGCGTCGCTGGCGTGGCGGAAGGGAAAATATCTCCCGAGATTTTATATACTAACACCCAATTTTTAGAGAACTCTCACTTGTAAGCTTCCCCTTTCGGACTTTGAACACTCTGTGAGCCTCGTACTACACTTAGGCTCCCGAAATTAAACTGACAAGCGAAACAACGATCATGAATCACATTTAGAAATCAAAAATTAGCGAAAACAACAATAGGCTGAGAAGCTTTATAAACAAAGTTTTAGAACACTTGGGTTGCCTCGAAGAGCGCTATCATTTTAATATGTCGTTAGCTCGAAGCGATCTGAATCTCAGCGTACCCGACACTTAGGATAAACCGGAAATCTTATGCGCATCCTTATAGTGCTCACCCAGATGCTGAGAATGGTTGAAATACTCATACGTACATGCCCTTGCCGCTACCGGTCCTTAAATGCGGTCTGGAAGCTTACGAGAAGTTTTTAAGCCTCGTCTTGCAAACTCTGTGTAATGAAGTTGGGATGTCGTCATTTGGATGCGTCATCACACATGGGTGTAGCCGTGGGTTGGAAAACATGGAAGTGATCTCGTCTCTGTGGACTCTTAGTTTGAGTTCGCAGCACATTAGTCTGGGCTTTTCTGTGGCTGGGAAGGATCACACCAAGTATGATGGGGCCAGAGTCGTCACCTCCCCTTAGTATCGGAATGTGAAGTCTGTGGAGCGAACACCGACTTTACTAGCACATTTTTGACTATACCTCGGGTGTTGGTGCTGACTGTCATGAGTTGTAGGCGATTTTGGTCGATTTCGGTTCTCCAAGCTTTACTTTAAACATCGACGGTGGCATCCAAGTTGATCGCTCCCAGTCACACGAGAACTTCCGGATACGTTCCTTTATATGAAGCGACACACTCAGCAAAGCTTCAGGATCTTGTAGTTTTGGGGGAAGCTTCTTTGCAAGATAGCCTTTGCATTCCTGGAGTTAAGGCAATAGTCCCTTATTCCTCCAGAAACTTCTATACTTACTTGCTAAGATCTTTTCATGAATTTCACATAACTTGGCATATTCTCTAATGTAAAAAATGGTATATTAATATGTAGTTTCTTGAAGATGTCGAGAAAACTTTGCGACTAACTTCTCGATTTACCTTTCTTAACAACCTCTGAGGATGCAGGATTGAGTATGTGGAGTTCTTACTGTTTTTGTCTGTTTCTCGGTTTCTTCCCTGCTTTTATTATCCTTGGCGCCTCCACATCTGATGAGTGCTCGTTTTTCATCTCGGGATACTTTGGTCTGCTCACTTTAGTTTTCAATTCTCTTCTGTAGGCTAGCGGCTCAGAGATTCCCAGCTCTTTTCCACTCCTTAAGAGTGATGGCCTTGCCGATCCTCTTCCCTTCTCCTCTAGGGTTTACCTCGAGAATTGCTTGTGATGATCAGTACTTTACATAGCAGTTAGCCATTGCCCCATTTGAATCTCTAAATTTCTCAACTGTGCCGCTTGGTTGTTCAATTGAGTTGTTTGCTGCTGCATATTCGCCTTAGTCTCATTCATGAACGTGGAATGCGAAGTTAACATCTGTGCTAGAGCTTGCTCTAAATCCAGCTTCTTTTCAGGGGGTGGTTCATTAGCTCGGTTTGATGGCATGCGTTACGGTTATTCGCCATCCATACCGCCCGATTGTTTGATTATTACGGTTAGATTGTTCACGCCACCCTTGTCCACGATTACGATTTTTGGTAGGCTGTACCCCCATCACGGTCCTTGCTGCTGTGGTGGTCTGATTAAATCTCGACACGTCTTGGGCTTGCTCCCTTGTAGGGTTTCGATACGACATTCTACGCACTATCTTTGTCATCTGATTACCTGACTCGTGAATTAGTGCGTATGGCATGTCTTTGTTCCCTGCTTTACTATTTAGGCATTTAGTCGAATTTGAGCCACATGATTTACGGTGTTGAGAGGCGCATTATGCGTACCACCCACCGTGTTCTTGGTGTAGCCTTCTCGACCATGATTAGTGTTGGTTGCGACATCTTCCGATATCTACATCTGCACAGTGCATTGGTTTTCTTAATCAATGATCCTCGGTGAGGCATATCATTATTCGGGTTGTATTTCTCGGACCATTGTAGAAGGTGTGGACTTGCATCCATGCGGTTGGTCGGGTGGTGAGGACACTTCCTCGATAATTCATGGAACTGTCGTACCTGCGCGGGTTCTCCTACCAGTTGACGAGCGTGTTGATCTCTTGCACGATTGTGCAATCTTGAAGTGGAAAGAACTGGTCGAAAACTTTTGTGCAACTGGTTCCATGTAGTAATGGATCTGGTGGTGTGGTTAGCCAGTAGCGTCTATCTCGGTGAGTGGGAATAACCATGATCTTAGGGCTTCTTCGGTAACTCAGTTGTATTTGATGGTATATGAGCTTGAGGAAGTTAGTCAAATCGTGTCGGGTTCCTCATGGGGTAATTATGGAACAATATGTTACGAAGCATGCATCTCTTGTGACTTCAATTCGAAATTGTTTGCTTGAATCGGTGGCCGTCTGATCGCTATCTGAACAACTGTTGGTGGTAAAACAAACTCATCTAATAGCATGTAAGGATCGTCTGGTTGTATAAATGGCACAGGCGCAGTTCTGTTACGCTACTCTGTGGTTCGATTTTGTTCAACGCCCGAAATCTTGTTCTTCGGTGTTTTCCATGACTGTGAAGTTCTAATGCGATTACGTTCTCTGTTCTCGGCGCAATGCGTGCGAGAAGTCTTTAAACCGAGGATCACACAGTGTTGATTAATTCGATTTCTTTGTCGCATGTACTCACTTTGAGCACATCTTTGCAATACACACAGACTAACAAAACCCGATTACCGGCACTTGTAAAAAAATAACAAAAATAAAGAAAAGACCCGGAATGCTATCTATGTGCTCACTTCTCTATATCCAGTTTAAATGGTTCACATTGATGGCGCGAAAGCAGCCGGGCTGACGCGGTGTATAAAATGAATGCCTAAGTGCGCAAGTGCCATAGCGTAGCCCAGTAATATAGTGTACTTAATGTACGGATATCAGTCCCACGGGGAAGGTAAATTGGCTACGAAGGTTACCTTTTGAATGATATGCGAGATAAAGGATTTTGGAACAAAAGTAAGTAGAGCTATGGTAAGTGACCGATTCTAGTGAATTAATGGTGTTGGCGCTGAGGTTAAATACGCCCCATCCGTTCGATGGATTACTTTCTAAAGATATTGTTATTCAATACATTTGTAATATGTCAATTAAGCGAGGTGATCTTGCCTCACGAGATATCCTCTCTCGGAGTATATCACTTTATCTCTTGAATAGAATCGAGTATATCTGTCTCGACTCGGTATTCGAAATGCTTAAATGTTAACCTCGGAAATGCTACCTTCGGGTCCCGAATATCTCTGTGAATCGGCTAAAGGCTACTCTACCCCGAATCCACAGATACCCTCATCTCTTGAATCTCGGATCTCAGGTTCGATTATGCTAACATTGGCAGGACATTAACATATAATTGAAATGCGGGTATAGAGTAGATGTGACAAATTAATAACTGACCGAATAACATGAAAGATCGAACTTTAATCCATTGTAAATGACGAGGGTTTGATGTAACCACCCAGAAAAGAAGATCTAGAACATAATGGAAGAAAATATAAAAGCATTTACTAAAGGAAACATTGTTCTAAAATCAGAAACTATCGAAAAATGAAAGCGTTACAATTCCGGGCCTTCTCGAAGTCGGTCATCACTCGCTCTCGAAATCATTGCCTCACGTTGAAATTGTGCCTCGGTCGCCGGTTCCCGGACCACTAATTTGCTTTTAATGATGAGGCGGTTACCCCGGTGACGTCGCGGCGTGGTGGCGTCGCGACGTGAAAGTCGAATATCGCGGCGTGGCGACATCCGGCGATGGGGACGTCGCTGACGATGGGGGCGTCGCTGACGTGGGGCGTCGCGGCGTGGCTGTGAATACTTCATCGCCTTGACCCATTTAGTAATCGCTGCCGTTCTTTGCTCTTTTCACCCCGATGCTCCTGCGTTCTACAAAGACATCGGCTCGGTATTAGTCACCGAAACTATAAAATTGCCTACAAATAGCGAAACATGGCGTGAGTATAATATGAGTGTTTTAGGCACTCATCGAGGAGCCTGTTTGGATTTTCTGAAACAACCATGGATTTTCTCTCAGTTACCAAAACCGTTTGTCTAACCTTGGTCAAGGGGTCCCATTTGGAGTTTGATTCGCGGTGTTTGCATGCATTTTTCAGTGTTGAAGGATAAGTTGATCGGCTCTGTATGCGTTGCTCAGTTGAAGTCTTTTCCTTTCGAATATGTGTGGCCTTGGCGATTTTGCGATTGGGCGATCTTTGGCGAAGCGAGGAGAAAATTTTCCAATGTCTACTATGCGTTAGAACTTTGAATGATGCTCGGTTAGATGCATCCCTTCTGGAGAAAGAACTTTTGGCTATTGTCTTTTGCCTTTGACAAATTCTAGGCCTTATCGATTGGTAACAAGGTAGTAATCCGCACTAAATAAATACGCCCATTAATACATTCAAGAAAAGATGCCGACTCGATTAATCGTGGGTTCTTTTGCTACAAGAGAATTTGATGTTGGTCAAAACGAAAACGAGAACACAGTGGCGAGATCATCTTCGCGCGATTGGAAGGCGGTGATGATATTCAGTGAATGGCAATTCCGGATGAAACTCTTAGCTATGAGAGGAACCGAAATGGGTTCCATGGTTTGGATTATGTGAATTATTTGGTGGCCGATCCTCAGAATTTAACTATCAGCGAGAAAAAGAGGTTTTTCGCCCGCCCGAAACCTTTACTATTGGGAGGACGATCTCTCTGGGTGTGTTTGACCCGAGGTGATTCGGAATGTGTGCGAGGATGAAATGAACAATGTTTTAAACGGCTCACACACTTTACCGTGGTGGACATTTGGTGGCCAACAGACAACGATTGGATTCTCGGTGGAGCTATGCGCTGCCTTATTTAAAGATATATCGCCAAATCATGCTTGACAATGTAATAATTCGTTAGTATTTCTAAGACCAGAACCACCCATTGCACCCCATTACGGAAGTAGAGCTATTTGACTTATGGGCTGGGATTTCATGGGACATTCTCCATCTTTGCGACAGCATATTCTCTTTGGTGGGCATAATAAAGTGGGTGAAAGCCATTAGGCCCGCACAGCCAGTGCAAAGTCGTAGCTCGATTTCTTGCGATACATATTCTCAGATTTGGAACCCCTCGGGCCCAATCACGACAGATAATAGTACTCATTTATGCAATAAGGTGATTGTGAGTTTTACAAAAGTATGGGTGCGTCATCGCACATCCTCTTGCATTATCACCGCGGTCGAATGGGCTAGCGGAGGTGTGAATCGAGAAATTAAGTCTATTCTTGAGAGAAGGAGTCTAACGGTTCCGGAGTTGGTCACAAAAAAAAAATCGAAGATGCCTTCTGGGCATACGCACGTTTAAAACTCCTTTGGGTATGTCAGATTCAGGCCCAGTGTATGGCAAAGCATGCCGTCTTCCAGTGGAATTGGAGCATCGGGCTGCCAGTGGCGGAGTTGAATATGGACGGTGCACTGGCGGTGAGAAGCGTTGCTCACGGCTTAGTGAACTAGATGGTCGAGCGAAGCTTATGAAAATGCCGAAATATTTACAAAGGAAAAGACAAAAGCGGCATGATAAACACATCGCGGGGAAGAGGAGTTCAATGAAACCCGATAAGTTCTGTTCATTCCCTTCCGGCTCTTCTCGGGAAAATTTAGTCTAGATGAGTACGGGCCTTTCCACACGGTTACCAAAGTCTTTTCACATGGTGGAAGGGAATCCGCACATCTGAAAGGCATTCACGGTCACCGCAACGGTTGAAGCGGTATTTTGGAGGAGAGTTCCGCGAAATCGGATCATTCCTTTAGTACGCATCGAATGGCTGTGGCTTACAGCCATGATCATCTGAGCTGGTCCCAGAGGCACATTGGTCGAGTCGTCGAGCTAACGACATTAAACATAGCGCTTCTTGGGGAGGCAACCCGAGTTTTAGCGTGACATTTTTATTATTTGTTTTACTACGGTGATATTTGGTTTTATTGGTTTTGTCGTGTCGGTGTTTCTTCTTGGTTGTTTACTTTCGGGACTGTACAGTCTTGGTTGGGATCCATTGGTGCGAAGCATTACAAGTCAGTGTCCCATTCTGAGGAGGGTCTATAAACCCGGGGCTACTTAATGTAAAATTTTAGAGCCTTCTCTGCTAACTGTCCCGCGGCGTTGGGTCGCCAGCGTCGCGGCGTCGACTACCTCTGGGCGTTCGGCGTGATTTCTGACGTCAGCGGCGTTGATTGTAGTATCTGCGGAATGTCAGCGGCGTGGTTCCAACGTCGCTGACGTTGATTTTACTCGCGGGCGTCAGCGGCGTGAGTTCCCAACGTCGCGTGAGTTTCTTGTCAGCGGCGTTGAATTTAAGCTCTCTGGAGCGTCGCTGGCGTGAGATATCAGCGTCGCTGGCGTTAATTTTATATGTCTGCGGAGCGTCGCGGCGTTGATTCCCAACGTCGCGGCGTTATTTGAATCCATTCTCACGGAGCGTCGGCGTTGCCCGAAACGTCAGCGACATTACTGTTTTAAAGGCCAAAAATGGCCCATTTGCTCTTCACTTTGCACCCCCCTTTGCTGAACCCTAGCAGCCTTGCGCCATCCTCACCTTCCTTAGGAGCTCCTTTATCACTTGGCAGGTGGTAGGCTCGTCCATTGCCCTCGGAGCCTTACTCTCACGCTTTTATCCGCCGGCCACAGGTTCATTTTTCACCCTTGCGTTGCGCTACCACACTTTCCGGTTCTCGCACCTAGTGTAGTCGTCTGGGGTTATCATTGCATTCACGGTCGGTCACGGAGTCTTTTAGATTTACCTCACAATGTCATATTAGGATTGTATAGGGTATTTGAGGTCCATTTAGGGTGTTTGAGTCATTAGTACACTTAGTTAGTTTCGATTTTAGTGCACTAGGTGTTTGTAGTTTTGTCTAGGTCGGTGGGTCACGCCCGATTTAGGTGTATCACCACTTGCATTCTAGGTCACGCCGCTAATATGCAGCTGACGAAATTGCCTACCCAGGTCGGTCGGTGAAGGACGACCCACTTATGTCACGCGGTTCGTGAATGAGGAATTAATACCGCCCGATCGGTCGACACCATACGCAGAACGATCGTTCGATAAGAAGGTTTCCACCATGCAGGGCGACTTCTTAGCAAAACCATAGCGGCTAGGGATGGCGAGCTTTGTTTTGACCACCTCGTCGGCTAAGTGGTGTGGTGCGAGAGTTACAATGCGATCTGGCCTCCCATGTCGCCAAGAAGTGCAGTGGGGGAATGTTGGTGGAGCTTAGGTCGCGGTCGATCAATGGCTATTATAGTCTAGATCATGTCCTCACGGTAGTTCGATCGACTACGAGCACCACAGACTACCCAGGGGTCATTCGGGTCTTGACTAATGGTGGGGTGAGTGGAAAATTAACAATGAGGCCCGTGTAGTCCATTTCGAGGCGAACTTGTTTGCCTAGGTATGACATCATTTCATCACATCATACCGTCCGGAAATGACAAGCGTGTATGATGACGGTAGCGGGCCACCTTTACGACTATGCCATCATCAGGATATACCTTTTGATGTTGGGCGAGGTTATAGGATGCCATCCTCCGTAGCAAGGCCTTGAAAATGAATATGGGGCACCCTTTTCCTCATCTTTGGCTTATCTGGAAACTAGGCGGGGTGCCTTGATGACAATGAGACATGGCTCCCGCTATTAAAGCCATATGCATCGAGAGGGATAAGCGCAGGGTGTCCCACGACCGGGGCGGACATATGATTCGACCGTGAGCCCTCGGACGGGACCCGAGCTTCATGGTATCGAATCGAGTTTGGACTCTGGCGATCCCAGGGAGGAGGCCGGTGGCAGGTTGATGAATCTCATTTGAGAGTGATAATTATAATAGAATGCACATTTAAATCACAATTTACCCGTTTGCTTTAAGAGCAGTACTTCTAATCTCTTGTGTTTCGGACTTTGTGCGGAGTCTTCCCGAGGAGTTTAAAGCGTAAGTGCACAAAGGATGTTTGCGGGGGAAGCTAATATGAAGCGGTGTGTGGATGTGGGTGAGCAGTAATGAAGTCTCAGAGACTCCAGAGAAAAGCAAGGAAAGCACCGATTGCACAAGTTCTCACAGGGTGGGAGCTTAAAGTTCTCACAAGTCTGACTTCTTTGAAAAATTGGCGGTGAAACGAGTTACTGCAGATAGAACCCTGGATTCTCTAGGTACAACTTGCTGGAAAATCAACAGTAGTGAAGTTCTACTGGTACAACTTAAAGTTCTGGAATGCCATTACATGGAACTTCTTGAGGTGTCTCGAAATTCAGAAATCCGTGCGAGACTCTGGTCGACAAACGAAATGGGAAAATCACATTGGAGGGGCTATAAAGGAGGACTAAGTAATAGGGGGCTCTCGGCTCTCTTTTAGTTTTTAAGCTTTTCACTTCTAGGGTTTAGGTTTGATAGAATAAGAGTTTTCTCCGAGTTTTTGAGTTTAGACTTTGTAGATCCAGATTTCGAGTTCTATTCTTTGGAAGTTGGATTCGAGAGTTTGTAATCTTTCGACATAAATATTTATTCTGTAAATCCCTGGCATTCCATATTCTTCATTCTCGGTTTCTACAAGTCGAATTCGATTTATGATCTTTGTTTTTATGATTAATTGTTTTCGGCTTTAATTGTTCATACAAGTTTTATGGAGTTCTAAACCCCTATTCTTTGGGATCATACGGAAACTCACCGATCAAAAGGTAAAGTCCCTCAATTCCTCTTTTGATTTTCAATGGATTGTGTAATATTGATCGCACTTGTGTAGAAAGGTTTTTTAAATCCTTAGTTAGGCGAATTCTTGTGGCGTGTTAACGAAGATATTTCGGTACTGCGTTGTGCTTGATCATAATGCTGACTAAGGGTTCGTTTTGGTGAGAACAAGTGTTTGAGTGTGCACCGATCATCTTTATTTTCAAAGAGCATTTAAAGACAAATCCTCCATCGAAGACCATTTGCTCCCGATGGTTCCTAGATGAGTTTATAAAATAAGAAGTGGGACTTACACGGTCAGAGAAGTGAGTGGAACCTAAAAAATCAGCAATTGTCTTTCTAGTTTAAAACATTTAACGATCAACCTTTCGACGAACAACACAACATACAATTCTCTTTTAAATCCCATACTTTTAAGTAGAATAGCTCCTATTGATCAACAAAAGTAGACGCTCCACGAGAGATGACTGTGGAGTTATAGGTATTACAATGCTAGACGACCATAATTCCTACAAACAGAATAGAATTAGGCACCTTAATCGGGATGAAGCATTTTGGCGCCGTTGCAAGTGGCGACAGCAAGTTGATACGAAGAGGCTAAGGTAAATGCAATTGCATTGCAATTCCGGTACGCTCTCCACTTTTCTTTTTATTTTTTTTTTGTTTTTAGTGAAAAATCTTAGTAAGTGTTTCTTGGATCGAGTTAGTGTAGTGCATGTCAATTTGGGCTCATAGCGAGAAACAGAAGTAGTCGACTATCCCCTAGAGCCACGAGAAGTCATTTATAAGCCAAATTGTCTCAAGATAACATTTCAAATGGATAATCACGAAGTTCGGCCAAGGACTCTATGAGCCTCCTGACATGGGAAATGATGCTACGCTCGATAAACCCCGGTGCTAGGAGGTGGAAATGAGCAACCTTGACTAAAATCAGTATAGAGTTCCTTGCTCCTTGCCTGCGTAGAAAAAGAACCCTTCGAGAAAGTGCAGCCTCGAGAGGACCTGACAAATTCTTGTATTACTTTGCGCTTCTGATGAGGCGGTCAATTCGATGGCCGAAATGATCAGTCTTACGTCTACAAGGGTTGAGTCGAAATCCTTACTCATTCATGAGGATTTTGAGGATGTCTGTGGTGCATTCCTCTCACCAGGTTCCCCTCTCACATATCTGTTTGGTCTTATTTCCTTTGTACAAGGAGAAAGCCAAAATCTGGTTCCATTCCTTACTCAGTCAGTCTTTGCATTGGGAGAACATGCGGAATGAATTCCTCGACAAGTTTTCCCTCACACGTACAATGCCCTCATACGAGCATTGAACTTTTACGAAAGCCGAGGTGAACCCTTCGCGGTATGGGAAGATATAAGGATCTCCTCCATGCTATTCCTCATCATGGGTTAGATGTTGGGCCAATTTGTGCATACTTTCATCGAGGATTATCTACAAGTAATAAACGGTACATCAGTGATGTGTGGGAGAATTTTATGAAAAGGTGCTGAGAGCGGTCGACTTTGACACTATAGCGAATGCTCGAACTTGGGAGACTAGCACCTCTTTAGACCTTTGCTAAGTGCATAACACATCCAACGGTGGCGGAATCCATACAGAATGATGAGTGCGACCAAGGTACCGTTTAACAAGGAAATTAGGCGATAGAGATGAAAAGGTGAATGAGGTAACTAGTGTGCCTCCAATTACCCTCAGTACCAAATGGACCTAGTAGAGCCATGCATTATATCTGATGACCTACCGCGACCGTTAAGCGCGAATCTTCCTCGAGTTAAGGAGCCATTGAATTGAGCAAGCAGCGCCCTTAACTACCGAAACCTTTCAATTCCGTACTGAAACACAATCCACAGGTGAGACAAACATCCTAATTTTATTGGAAATGAGGACTACCAACACACTTGAAACGACTAAAATTTCGCTATCAGAGCCAAGGTTTTCGGAATTCCATTCCTCCATTTTCGAGTCCAGGCCCCAGGATTCGGAAACTGTCGAGGTCATCATTCCAGAACCAAGGAATCAAAACTCGGCCTTACCAACCTCCACATAAGAAGTGCGGAAGATACTCGTTTACACAGTTTGCTCTGAGCCAACCCAAATCCGTGAACCTGAGAGACACTCCATTTGCTCACGAATGATGTGATCCGAGATAACGAAGTTGACTTCGTCTATAGGTAACCTTCAACAAGAGAAAGGAAACTTCCATCACAGCCATCAAAACCACAAGGTCAAAAGCAGTGTGGGGGTTGCAGGTTCCGGTGAGGTACCTTTGAGCCTTTATAAAAATTGTCGCTACCCTTAGTGGTAAGGTAGTGTGAAACTATTCCAACCAAGGAATCATCACGAAGAGTCTCATAGTGAATTAGCTAGAGAGATGAAAAATCGGACACACCTCATGTCCCTATCTGGATGGCAAGATGATCAATCGGAGGAAAATGATCCTGACCATATCCCTCCAGCTCCATTACCCTCATGGTGAGGCACCCAGAAGAAAATGACTAACCATTCGAGAAGATTTATGAAGTAGTTCAAACAAGTCCAAAGTAGATATTCCCTTGTTACATGCCATTAAGCAAATCCATCATATGCTAAATTTCTGAAGGATTTGTGCACGAGTAAAAAACTAGGTGTCAACAAGGAGGCATTCATGACTGAACAATCTACGTCCCTAATTCGGAACAACTTGCCCCCAAAATACAAAGACCCAGGTAGTCCTACTATTTCTATAGTAGTAGGAAATTCAAAGTTGGGGCATGCTTTAGTGGACTTAGGGGCAAGTGTTAATTTGTTGCCTTATTCAGTATACGTGGACTTAGGGTTAGGAGAATTGCAGGCCAACGATATCACCTTGACTAGTGGCCGGGCGTGAAATTCCTAGAGGGATAGTAGAAGGATGTATTTGTCCAGTGGACAAATTTTGCTTCCTATCGATTTTGTGGTGTGACACTTTCGGCTGTGGTGAACCAGGAACTCGGTTCGGTAATTCCTTGATGCGACCATTCTTAACAGCCTTCAATGCCATTATATACATTGTAGGAGGCCTAATGACACTCATTTGGGAGCATGGTATTGTCGAACATTTTCAATGTAATCAAAGGAATGGGGATGAAGAAGACATGTGAAATTAATGATCGGCTTCAGAGTAGTGCGAAAATACTTGGATAATGTTTTCACATGATGATCCTCTTAAGTCGTATGCGGTCGACCCGAATTGGGATGAGTGACCACTTTGGAGTCGAGTTTCTCCACTCTATAATTGAGCATAAGATGTATTTGAAGTTAGCAATTTAGGCACCTAAATTTGAACCTTTCTTGCGAATGAGGATAAGACATTGCCTTCGGAGGAGAAGCCACACAAGCATTTAAAACCTTTACCAACACGTCTTAAATATGCATTCTTAGGGGCGAGGACACTTTTCTAGTAATCATATCTTCCTCATTAGACGTGACTTCGAAACTCAACTTTGGAAATATTGAAAACCCATAATTGCTTTAGGTTGGACAATTGCGGATATTAGGGGAATTAGCCCTTAATTCCCTTAAGAGTAATCAATTGCAGTGCACACATAGAATTCGCCCAGAAGAGGATGTCGAACCACAGGCAGCCACGGGCGATTGAACCCGATGTGAAGTGGTGAAGGAGTTTTAAAACTTTTGGATGTAGGGGTTATCACTGTGCATATATGATGGGTTAGTCTAACCTGAGTAGTTCCTAAGAAGTTTGGAGTCCCGGTGATTTGCCAGATGAAAATAATGAGCTCATTCCTGCTCGTGTCACCTCGGGATGGAGGGTATAGATTATAGGAAACTTAATGCGGGCACTAGGAAAGACCATTTTCCTCTTCCGTTTGTTAATCAAATGTTAGAGAGAGTTGCAGGGCATGAATTTTATTGTTTTCTTGATGGGTACTCAGGGTACAATCAAATTGAGATAGCTTTGGAAGATCAAGAAAAAACTACATTCACTTGCCCTTTTGGTACCATCGCCTTTAGGAAGATGCCTTTTTGGTATCTGATGGAACTTTCAACGATGCATGATGGGAATTTTCAGTGACATGATAGAAATCATGTGGAGATTTTCATGGATGATTTCTCGATTTTTGGTGACTCGTTCGAGCATTTAGAAAACTACGTAAGGTTTGGAGAGGTGTCAAGAGAAAAATCTTGTGTTAAATTGGGAGAAATGTCACTTCATGGTAACACAAGGAATTGTTTTAGGCCACATTGTATCAAAAGATGGAATCGAAGTTGATAAGGCCAAAGTTGAACTGATTTCCAACCTCCCTACTCCTAAGTGTGTTAGAGACATAAGGTCATTCTTGGGCCATGTTGGTTTTTATAGAAGGTTTATAAAAGATTTTAGTGCTATAGCCCGACCCTTATATACTCTGCTTGCTAAAGTCTCCCTTTCACATAGTCACAAGCACGTGACAATGCTTTTACTAGCTTCAAAACATGCTAGTGTCACCGCAATCATGCGGTCTCCTAATTGGGACCTTCCTTTGAGATCATGTGCGATGCTAGTGATTATGCCATAAGTGTTAGGGCAGAGGAAGGAGGACAAAAGGCTTTTGTCATTTACTATACTATTGAATAACTTGGGCCTTGAGCTGACTACAAGCCACGGAAAAGAGTTTCTAGCTGTCTTTGCTCTAGAAAATTTAGGTCATATATTGTTGGCTCCCTGTAACCATCTTCCTGAGATCATGCGGCTGAAGTACTTGCTCTCTAAGCAAGATCACGAAACCAAGGTTAGCGGAGTGGATTTTACTCTGTCGAATTCAACTTGACCATTAAAGATAAAAGGGGTTGAGAGTGGTTCTTGATACTTATCTCGATTAGTTCAGAATCAACTCCGTAGCATACCCACGTAGGTGATAAGCATACGATGAACAACTCTTTGCTCTTGTTCATTACATGGTATCTTGACACGTGAATTACCTAATGCTTGATTCAGCTGATGGACTTCTCAGCCTGGAAAAGAAATTCTTGACGAATGTTAAGAAATACTATTTTGATGATCCATATCTATTTAAATGCATCGGATCAAATAATGAGGAGATGTGGTACCCGATGATGACGAATTGAGGATTTTAGCTTCTTGCCACTCTGAAACTGTGGAGGACATTTCTCGCCAGCTAGAAATAATGGTCTGCGAAATTTGGGTTTTATTGGCCCTCTATTTAAAGATTGTTTGATTTCGGAAACTGTGCTGATCTCCAGCAATTAGGAGGGGGTCCTGAACGAAACATAGTGCCTCTACCCCCGATTCTAATCGGTGAAATTTTTTCTTGTTGGGGTATTGACTTCATGGGGCCTTTTCCCTTCTTGTGGCTATCTATTTTATTATTATCTGTTATTTACGTGTCTAAGTGGGTTAGAGGCAATTCAACGAGAACCAATGACCACATAGGTTGTTTTGAAATTTATAAAGGAACATATTTTTCGTTTTGGGCCTCGAGACGGTGTGTGATGGTGGACTCCTTTTGCAATGATCTTTTGAAAATATGTTAAGAAATATGGAGTCACCCATAGAGTATCGACTTACCACCTGGACCGTATAGTCGAAATTTGAGTAGCTAATAGGGAGATAAAACACATTTTGAAAGACGGTTGCCACAGAATTGAAAAGATTGGTCGCTCGGAGTCTTTCGGAATTAGCACTCTTTGGGCATACCGTACTGCCTTTAAAACTGTTCTTGGTATGTCTCCCTATAGGCTAGTTTATGGCAAGGCTTGCCATTTATGATAGAGATGGTTTTCTGCAGACTTCTTTGGGCTATTCGAACTTTTAGTGCGATCCCAACTGACGGAATTAGCCGGCGGTTATTGCGCTAAATGAACTTGAGAAGAGCTGCGGAGAGATCGTATGAAAGCTCTTAGAATTTACAGGAGTGGCTCAGGTTATTCCATAGTGATCTATTGCCAGGAAAACTTTTGAACTGTCCAGAGAAATCTTCTTTATGCGGCTCAGTTTGCATCCCATTTCTGGGAAGCTCGGCTCGTTGGTAGCCTTTCATCGTTAAGGTGGAGTACATCATCACGGAGGCCAGTGAAGTGAAAATCTGGGCCAGTAGGAACTCCTTGAGGTGAATGGCCAGCACGCCTCAAACCATTCCTTGAGCATTTCTCTCCTCCACGACGGGGCCCATGGACTTAGTAGGCCAGCTCTGCAAAACTCTCCTTCAAGTAACATCATTCTCAATTTATTTGTACATAGTTTTGCTTTTATTTTTGTTCCTGCTTTCTATTTTTCTTGTTTTACTTCATTTGATTTATTTCATTTGCTTTCAATAACATGAAAATAAAAATCATGGGGCTCTTGTTTAATGATTCCTCGGAATCACATTGTGAGGTACCTTAGTTGAAAGCATTGGGAATGATGCTTGTTTTTCTGTGGGGTAGGTGTACCTTTGGTTGAGCGTAACTACGTGCTTTCGTTATGTGTTCGATGGGTCAGTGTAAAAATTTGCTTCTTTGGAAGTATTATGTTTTACTGCCTTGTACATACCCACTTGATCTCATATACTCCATCATCTTGCTCGCATGTACATCTTAACAAGCCTTGTGTTCTTCTGTGAATTGTGTCCCCTTGCATTCTACCTACTTTACTGCTCACCCAAACCACAGACTTATGGCCAAAATTTCTCCGATCTTGCCTGTTATTGTTTCCAATTGTGCATCAATTTAGCTGGTCATGTTAATTTCATGCATCATAGTCTTCTGAACACTAGCATAAGTGGAAGAGATTAGAGGCCATTATTTAAATCGCATACCGGAGTGATTGTAGTGTCTCATCCCTTGCACCCATTTTGAGCTTAAAGTTGTCAAGTTTATTGAACCACAGGAATCGGATGTATGGAGCAAGCCAGTGGTTCTCATGGAAGTTTGAAAGATATCCCAGAGGGAATGAATTACGATCTTAAGTCTACGAATGCAGTCAGTTGTGAAATTTGAACAAGAGAAAAAGTGAACATGCGAAACATGGATGAAGAGCGGTTGGAACGAGGTCGATGTATAGCGGCCTTTGTTCCAAGAGTGAAAAATATATATATATTCAAAAAAAAAAAAAAAAAAAAAAAAAAAAAAAGAAAGAAAAAAAAGAAGAAAAGAAAAAAGAAAAAAAAATGGAGTTTTGAAGCAAGTTCTCTGGGTACAACTTAAAGTCCTACCGGTAGAACTTAATAAGTGACGTGTAAAGTTCTAGGTAGAACTTAAAGTTCCTCTGTCTGTGGTCGGGAATTAATTAGAAAAGGGGCTTTTAAACCGAAATTTTGGCGCCTCTTCATATTCCATTTGCTTTTTGCCATCCTGAAAGAGCCCTAGCCCGTTTGCCTCCTCTCACAAGCTTTCTCAAGATCAGTTGCTTTGCCGGGTTTAGATGTCGATTCAGTTGGTTATGCGGGAAATCGGTGTTCGCTGGAGTGGTAAGCCCTGCAACTTTTTACTAGCATTGTTGATCTTCTCTCGGCTATACATGGATTTGTTTGATTGGATTTGGGTGATGTTATTTTGTGATTCTTTGGTTAGGAGTGTGTCTAGCTGTCGGTATGGGCGAAATGTTGCTCTGATAATGCCTGAGGCCGACCAGTCTTGTTGGCCAGTCTTTAGGACATGATGATTTATTGCAGGCCGTCTGGTAGTTATGGCTATCATTGCCATCTCCATGGCCACGATACTGAGCTGCGGGAAAGGGAGGCATCCGAGTTCCTGTAGAACAATGAGTGAAAAGAAAGCTGATGCCTCCCAACCAGTGAAAAAGAAAAAGGGAAAACAAGTTGCATCCTCTTCAGAAAGTGAGGAAGTATCAGATAGTGTTGATGAAGAGATAGAGGCTATGTTTCGTAGAAGACTACGAGGTGAGCACAGAAAAAGAAAAAGAAAAATGGACCGACGATGGCAAATAGGGGTTTCAATCTGAGAGGCGTTAATAAAACATTCTTATATTCTCATCCCATCGGGGTAATTATCGAGAACGAAATAATACGCCGTGCGCTCTGGGAATGTGGATACCGCCCGATAGTTCGGGAGTTCTCGCCAACTTGAAGGAAAATCGGCGGGTTTGACTCGTATTAGAAACCGGTGATGGGAGAAGCGACTTCGTGTTACTCGACTCGATAGCACATGCCCAGCACTACATTACCATACGTGCGTCGGACCGGAAGCCATATCGCTCGGGCTATTCACGATTTCGATGCGATTATTCTTTGAGGCTATGTGCACCGAATCCTGTACCCATGGTGATTTATAAAACAAGAAATTCACGTTCTGGAAAGTTAAAGCGAATCGCCACACGATGAACAAGATCATTCACAATCGCATTTGGCGAAGGTTGTAGAAAGTCTCGATCAGAGCAGTTCGGTTGTTGTATGTGCGAGGTTATGGCCCAGGAAGGCCCGATTGTATGCACTAGTCATATGGTGCGCGATGAGGAGTTCTTACAATATTCGGCGTGCAAGCGGCATGTCAGATTTCCCTCACTTGTGACTAGTATTGTAGAATAGCGGGGATGAGATGATTAAAGAAAGAGGGTGATGGCGGAGGCGGATCACAAATAAAGGCGAGGCGAGAAGGCGAAGCGGCCTCCACTAGACCACGACCCTCGGTGCCTTGATTGCCTCCTCTAGGACCACTTCTTCCCGGAATCCGGCTATGGGCACATCGCCTTTGAGAGGATGGAGCGGCGGATCGGAGTAATTCCAGAAGTGCATCCTTAAGGAGCGAAGCAGGTGGGCCAGACGTCTCTCCCGGGCTTGAGAGCCACATCTTTCGGGGAGCCGGCGATGGCGGATGCTGCCATCAGTTTAGAGGAGAATGTCGGAGAGAATTAGACGGCGCATTGGACGAGGGACGCATTCTCTTCTAATGGGGATGAGAGACGACACTTTGCATAGTTGTGTTAGGCTATACTAGAATTGGTGTTGGCAATGGTAGTAGACCTTAGCCATATTGCTTGACACAGTTTTGATTTTCACCTTTTCTTTCATTTTAGCCCACGGTCATTACAAACTCTTAAGACCTCTTTGATTAAAGGCTTTATGTTTTTGTTCCTTTTGACATTATGCATAGAGATTACATGTTCTATGTTATATGATTGCTTACACTTATTTTGATCATTACGAGTTCAACATGAAACATGACTACCTTACACTTCTTAAATCCATAATCCTTATTTGAATAACCAATTTTGTGTTAGCGACATTATAATGTTCCATTGTGTAAGAATGTGGTTTGAGGCGATTAGTCGTCTTTGGTGCATACTAAAGTGGGTGAAATGCTCATTCCATAAGTCTTTATTTTGAGATTCTTGCAAAGCAGTATGCAGGCGCCTTGTTTTAGATTCATACCTAGTGGGTAGTTAGATCCTAAATCTTGCTAGGGACTAGCAAGATGCGAGTTGAGGTGTGATGAATACTCATTTGAGTGATAATTATAATAGAAATCAGCGCATTTAAATCCACAATTTACCCACGTTTGGCACGAAGCAGTGCCAATCTCTCTTACATGTTTCGGACTTGTGCGGAGTCTTTCGGGTTTAAAGCGTAAGTGCACGAGGATGTTTGCACGGCCTAATACCGTAGGCGGTGTGGGATGTGGGTGAAGCGGTGTGATCTGGGAACTCAGAAGTAAGAGAAACACCCGGTCACGCCAAGTTCTGCAGTAGAACTTAAGGAGTTCCCTGAACCACTGACTTCTTTGGTGGCGATGAACAAGTTCTCTGGGTAGAACCTAGGAACCTCTGGAAGTCTGACATATTTGAGAAAATCAACTTGATGGTAGTATGCAGGGTGGCAAGTTCTCTGGGAATTTTAGTTATGGAACTTGCGGGAATTGTCGAGGAATTCAATCCGTGCCGAGAAGTTACTCGTCATTGACAAAAATAGGAAAATCACATTGGAGGGGCTATAAAAGGAGGAGGACGTAATAGAAGCTCCGACTCTCTTTTAATTTTTAAGCTTTTCACTTCTAGGGTTTAGGTTTGATAGAATAAGAGTTTTCTCCGAGTTTTGAGTTAGACTTTGTAGATCGATTTGAGAGTTCTATTCTTTTGGAAGTTTAGTTCAAGGTTTATAATCTTCCGGCATAAATATTTATTCGCACAAATCACAGCATTCCATATTCTTCATTCTCGATTTTACAAGTCAATTACGATTTACAGTCTTGTTTTTATGATTAATTGTTTTCGAACTTTAATTGTTTGTCTGAGTTTTATGGAGTTCAAACCCTACTTCTTTGGGATCATCACAGGGAAAACTCACACAGATCAAGGTAGAATCCTCGATTCCTCTTTTGATTTTCAATGGATTGTGTAATATTGATCACTTGTGTAGAGGTTTCGTGATGTAAGGTTGGCGAATTCTTGACAACGTGTTGGAGATATTTCGATTTTGCGTTGTGTGATCATAATGCCAACTAAGGGTTAGTTTAGTGAGAACAAGTGTTTAGTATTGCACAAGTCGTCTTTATTTTCCAAAAGAGCATTTAAAGACAAATCCTCTATCAAGATGTTTTATCAATGGTTCTAGATGAGTTGCCAAGCAGAAATTGGACTTGTTCGAAGTGGTGAATCTAAAAATCCCGGCAATTGTCTTTCTAGTTTAAAACATTTAACCAATCAGCGATTCGACCCCGAACAACACAACATTACAATTCTCTTTAAATCATACTTTTAGTGAGGAATGCTCACATTGATCTGACAAAGTAAAATGGCTCCACGGAGATGACTGTGAATTTGCAGTATTGCAATGCTAGGCGACCATAATTCCTCACGGCAGGAATGAATTAGGCACACTAATGGGGGCCGAAGCACGGTCTCGTCTCATCCACCTCCACCGCCCACCACCACCACCACGACTACGGAGCGGCTCCCTCGGAGTCCCTCACGGCCCAGGACGGTGCTCTCCGCTAACGGCTTTGACGCGTGCAGGGCGAGACCCATGAGCCTGCGTCTCGTCACATAGGATATGGGAGCCCTCGTCTTCGATATCGTCTTGTCTTTGTGTCCAATTACCATTCTTGACGACGGTCATGAGGCCCATTTCGCATAGCTTCTTTCACCCGGCCATGCATACCACCTTGATGATCACCCAGGGGAGTTCTCTTCACCCTCTCCTATTCTTATATTGCCCGGTGAGACACTTTGGATATCTTGTTGAAATTATGATGCCTTCGGAGTTTTCAACGTAGATTAAGTCTTATGTTTTAGGTGCGGTCGTTTATTTTCGTCAATACATGTTGGATTTACATTTCTACGTAGTCAGTTTACATTTCTATTGTTTATGTTTGTGTTAGTTTCATCTTTATGCGTAGTGATTTCATGTGTAGGTCGTTTGTGTGTGTATTAACATGTTGTGAGTCAGGATCAATTTTGGGTAGAATCCACTATGGACATGGGAAAAGCGGATGCATATGATGTTTGATCTTTCGGGGTAATTAGGTTGGTGGGTGGAGGTTTAGTGAACCACTTCGGGTAGTCAGAAACCATTTCTCAAAGGCCACTATCATTCACACACTAATGACCTTGAGGTATGCACTTAGAGTGCAGAGACTACGCTCACTGGCTCGCCGAGCCTTGGGAGTCTCTAGCCCACTAAGTGATAGGACCTAACAAAAAAGAGAAGTTGCCACTTGAGCCACAACTAAATATATATATATATATATATATATATATATATATATATATATATATATATATATATATATATATATATATATATATATATATAAACTTATGAAGTAGAATAAGTGGATAATCAATCGAATAAGGCACGGTCAGAGGGCCTTTCAAAGCCTAATGCCTAAGCCCAGTGTTTGGGTCATTAACTTAACTGTAGCTACATGTGACAGAAGATGGATCATTTCCACAACCTAGGGCCGTTGAGTTTGGTTAAGTGTTGAGGTGAAGTTTGGAAGGGAATTTGTCTGTGTGCCCTTAACCAGCGGTGGGAGTCACTGATGGATCCCAGCTACGAGGAACACTCATCTAAAACTTCTTGTAGGTCTTCTTCATTTTTTTAGGTATTTAGGAAATAATTAGATATTTTGGTATGAATAAAAGGTGCGTTCTTATCCTTTCTTAGTTAAGCTTCTTCCAATTAGGTGAGTTGAGCTTAGTTTGGGAATGTCGGAACCTAGGTATACACTAGAGGTCATTCATTAGAAGCGCATAGGGTCCTTGGGAAAGGAGTTATTGAATACCATGGAATTTGAGGCACTATTCACTGCCTATTTCAGCGAGGTTTTTTAGAAAGTCAAACACACAGTAATGCATCTGTGAACTCAAACAAAACGCCCGGCGGTGTGGTCGGTCGATTTGATCCCTCACTTTTCGGCATGTGCATCGTTTACCCTCGTGTTAGACTTTAGTACATAGAGTGGATGTTAGGTTTAGAGTCGGTTCTTGCTTGGGAATGAAGCAA
The DNA here is from genome assembly GCA_016808115.1 of Tetrastigma voinierianum. NCBI lineage: Eukaryota > Viridiplantae > Streptophyta > Magnoliopsida > Vitales > Vitaceae > Tetrastigma > Tetrastigma voinierianum. The sequence continues at coordinate 26,657 of JAEQBH010001130.1, forward strand.
GAAACTAAGACTGAAGTGTGATGAGTGCCTAAAACACTCATATTATACCGCGTTGGTTTTTCATTTAGCGTTATGCTGTAGAAATATACCTGTCGTTTTTCGACATGTTTAGGAGTATTTTATTAACTAATTTATTGTTCATAAGTTAAATCTTGGCTTAGGAAGCGAGGGCCGGGGAGGGTTATAAAACAGGACAATTTTGTAATTGGTCCAAGGGGCTTGAAAGTCCTAATGTGAGAAGATTTGAGGCCAAATGAAATAAAGGGAAAGTGTATTCATAAATAGAAGGAGTTATGTGGCTTGAAAGCAAATAAAGCAACAACCCAAAAATGAGTTTTTATTTGGAGGGCGAACACTGGCCTTAACAAATCCATGTTTAAAGACCAATTTGGTCTCAAATTGGGGGGAGGACCCAGTAGAGAAGAAGAAGGGAGAAGAGGAAGAAAGAGAAGAGGAAGAAGGAGGATTCAAGCCGAGATCAAGCGAGTATGGAAGCTGAACTCAGTATGGTTATGGAATTCTAAGGCTTGGTTTAGTTAATAGCTTGTCTCCAAAAGCTAGGAGTTTTGTTAGAATTCATTCTAATCTTGAATCTCTTGAAATTAGGGTTGAGTAAAACCCGTATGGAACAAGGTAGACATAGAATCCTCCCACTTTTGGGTTGGATACATGGTTAAATGAAAGGAAATTAAGTTAGGGTTTAGAAACGAACCCTAACAAATCTTAGTACTTGGTTTGTGTATATGGAGTAACTCATATTGGAATTATATTGGAAAAAAAAATCCATGATGGATTTTGAAGAAAGATATGAAAATTGAAAGAGGAATTGAATAGAAAGAGATTCGAGATGAATTTGGAATTGTTTTGATGATGTGTGTTTGAAGTGTAAGTGATTGGGGATCAAAAAAGTATGGAAAAATGTGAAAGAACACACGTGCAGGCATTCCGTGGCTTGTACCGGTACAAGTTGAACTTGTACCGGTACAACTTCGATTGGTCATTTTTGTGACTTGTACCGTGCAAGTTGAAACAGCTGCCGAGTCTGGCGCATTCAGGTTTTTCTGTTCGACCAGGTTCGTATTTTGGCCATAACTTGCTCATTTTTATCAGGTTGAGTGATTCAAGTGGCCATAAAATAGACTTCAAGGAAAAAACATGGCCCCAATATGTATCTCCAAATTCTGACTCTAGATAGCCTAAAAATGCACTCAAAGTGGGGTATGTACGGCCATTCTGCACAGTTGAACATAAGAAGTCAGGGTTGTTTCGGACGTAACTTGAGTTAGGTGCTCCAGGTAGGTGATTCCAGTGGAAATACAGACATATCCACCTTAAGCACAAGGATCTGAGAACCAGTGTCAAATATGGAGGCAAGGCACTGGAAAATAAATATTTCAAACTGTTCCTCGGAAAAATCGGTAAGCCCAGGCTGGATTGTATGAAAATGCCATAACTTGAAGTTTGGAAGATCGAGATGGATTGATTCAATTCCTGAGTAAGTAGATTCGTAGAAGAATAAGAATGCACGAATAAGGTGTGATTACATGCTCATCATACCTTACCGGTATATGGAATCACGATCACGTAAATGAACACGTAATGTGATTAAGATAGGTTATAAGTTACGAGGAAATACATATGTGATATGACTACCTAGGGCTAGAAGAATGAATGAGTGGGCGTCCTTTTGGTGCTAGGCACTCCACATTTGGTGCTTCGGCCTCCTGTTGGTGCTGCGGCACTCTGGCTGCGTGGTTATCCGCGTTTTGATTGAGTGCTCACGGCACTCTGCGCAGTCTTCGGCACTCTGTTGCGTGGCGAGCACGTCACGATTGGTGCTCCGGCGCTCCTGCGGGCTCTTTACGGCACTCTGTACGTATTGTACCTTCGGTGCTTACTAGGCTGCGTCTACTCATTTCTTATAATTTAGTGCAGGTAGTCAAATAGACATATGATAAGACTAAATAAAGCATAAATGTAAAGATAAGATGTACCTACGTATACGTGCAGTGGTACTACGGTACTCTGTATCTGATTAGGATACGTGGTACCTACGGGTACTCCTGTATCTGCTTAAGTTATGTCGTACCTACGGGTACTCCTGTATCTGTTTAAATTACATTGTACCTCACAGTACTCCTGTCACGACTAAGTCACGTCTCTGATTAACTCACGTCACTGACTAAGTCACATCTACGATTAACTCCTGTCACGACTAAGTCTGTAGTACTACGGGTATACAATATCCCGATAAATTAGTACGAATAAGTCTGTAGTACCTACGGGTGCTCACGTATCGATAAGTCTGAATGCGAATAAGTCTGTGAGTACATGGAGCCTCTGCGTCGAATAAGTTACGTAGTACAGCCGGGTACTCTTGTCTGAATAAGTTATGTCGTATCACGAGATAAAGTCTGTAGTACCTACGGGTACTCTTGTATATGAATAAGTTATGTCTTGTATTTGAATAAGACCCGTAGTACCTCACGGTGCCTGTATCTAAATAAGTCGTCGATAAATTCAGGTAGTGCAGAAGGTACCTCTGTATTTGAATAAATCCTGTAGTACCTCTACGGGTACTCACGTATCTGAATAAGTCTGTCTCGATCTAGTTACGCCAGTACCTACGGGTACTCTGTTTAAGTATAAGTTAGCATCTTTGTCTCACGATTAAGTTACATGGTACCTACGGGTACTCATGTATCTGAATAAGTTACGTGTCTCACGATTAAGTTGTGGTACCTCTTTGGTACTCCTGTATTTGATTAAGTTCTGTCTGTATCTTATTGAGTTCTGTAGTACCTACGGGTACTCTTGTATCAGTAAATACTTACAAGTTCTATAGTACCTACGAGTACTCAGTATCAGAAGTAGATAAGTATAAGTCGATTAATTTTCTGGTACCTCGTATAAGGAATACGTTACGTAGTACCTCACGGGTACTTTTAATACCCGATAAAATGATGCCAGTACCTAAAGATTATACGCATCAAAAATCTGATAATAGGATTACCATAATACACCAAAGATAAGATCCCAAGATAAGAATAAGTCCTGTATACAAATATAAGTTCCGTAAGACCAAGAGGCAAGTTCAGAAGACAAGTATGTGTCTCGAAATACCGCATAATGCTCAGAATCTCTCGTGGGTACTTAAGGGTACCTCCGAATAAGATTAAACTCCGTAGCATAAGCATAAATTCTGTAACTCCAATAGGAGTCCTGAATAAACATAAGCTTGTTATGAGCTTAAGTACTTGTTTAAGTCCATGATAAGAATGCATGAAATTTCTCGATAACCCGTTATCGTTATACACTCATTATAATTGTGTATATGCATGTGTATCTGTATGTTATAAGAAATGTTTCCACTAAGCGTAAAGCTTAGCACGGGTTTAATCCGTAGGTACGTAGAGAAGACACGCTGAAACATCCGCATACAAGCCACAACACACTTTGTAAGGGTTCACTACATGTAGGTTCCGTGCTTCGATTTGTAAATGTAAAAGTTCTGCTTTTGTAGGGGCAAATCGACTCGCTATAGTGTATAGATTTTCGTGGACACCACCCTGGTAGTTCTTTTCTTTTGATTTGGATATATATTTTGGTGTTTTGGTCTGACCGCAAGATATTGGGCCATGCCCGCGGTGCCAGTGACTTTAAAAAAAAAAATGGGTAAGAGTCCACGATGTTGATCTTAGTAAAAAGCCAGTTCCGGATAAGCTGTCAGATTACAGGTGGGGATTGAAGTGATAAGATGTTATGAGCATAGGTATATGATAACCTAAAATGTGGGAATATGATACCAACACAGATTGGTGTCAGAGCCTCGTTTAGGCGTTTGGATGATCTTCGATTAGGATCTTCACATGTAATGTATTCAGCCTAATCATGGATGTCTGCATGCCCATATCGACTCAGATAGTCAGGCTAAATCCCGGCTCTGAAAGATTAAGAACTGGAAGTACTAGTTCTGGTGGAGACTTTAATAGGTCAAGTGAAGTCACTCCCATATTGCCAAAAGATATATGAAAAGGTCTACGATGAAATGACACATGCTGAGTCTTAGATTCAGGTGGGAAGTTATTATGAGAGGAGGTGCAACACCACGTCTCACTAGTGTTTCGACATATTTAGGGTATTTTGTGATAATTTATTTGTTCTATGAGGTCAAATAAAATAAGAACTAGAGACAGGAAAGTTATGAAACTAAGGATCATTTTTATGAATTGGTCAAAAGGGACTTAAAGAAAAGTCTAATCGGAAAAGTTTGAGAATATCTAAAATGACAAGGAAAGTGTAATTCATAAATGGGAGGAGTTTAATAATGGCGAAACAAATAAACAACTTAGCCCCAAAATGGGTTTTTTGTTGGAGGGCCCAAACCTTATTGTCAACAGTCATGTTTTAGACAATTTACAAGGTCCTCAAATTGGGGGAGGGACAAGTAGAGAAGAAGAAGGGGGAGAAAGAGGAAGAGAAGAAGGAAAGGAGGATTCAAGCCAAGATCAAGCCAAAGGTATGGAAACTGAACTCAAGTATGGATTTATGGAATTCTAAGGCTTGGTTTAGTTCAATAACTTGTCCAAAAACTAGGGTTTTGGTGAATTCATTCTAATCTTGATCCTCTTGAAATTAGGTTGGTAAAACCCCATATGGAAACAAAGGTGGTATAGAATACTCCGGCTTTTGGGTTGGATACATGATTGTGAAAGGAAATTAAGTTGAGGTTTAGAACAAAGACCCTAACAAATCTTGACTCTTGGTTTTATATGGGGTAACTCATATTGAATTACAATGAAAAAAATCCATGATGGTTTTTCAGAAGAATATGAAATTGAAAGAATTTGGACGAAAAGAGATTTGGATGATTTGGAATTGTTTTGATGTATGTTTGGTGCCAAAAGTGATTGAGGATCAAAAGTATGGAAAATGTATGAAGCCCCACGATGCAGGCATTCCCGGTGACATGCCGTTCAGTTGGGCTTCAACGGTACAACTGAAGTTACAGTCATTTTATGACGACTTGTACAGTACCAGTTGAGACTTGTGAGTCTGACTGTTGCGATTTTCCTGTTTCGACCAGTTTTCGTATTTTGTTATGCTTGCTCATTTTATCCGGTTGGGTGGATTCAAGTGGCCATGAAATGGGGCTTCAGGAAAAACATATTATCATATGTCTCAAGTTAAATCTGAATAGCCTAAAAATACATAAAATTGGGGTATGTTTGACCCATTTCTGCAGTTGGGCATGAGAAGTCAGTTCATTTGGACGTAACATGAGGATCAGGTGCTCCAGGTGGGTGATTCAATTGGAAATGAACCCTTATCTGACTTTAAGGATGCAAAGACCGGTATTAAATGTAGGGGAGACAAGGCTGGAAAATTAATATTTCAAGCTGTTTCATGAAAATCGAAATTGTGAGCTAGTTGGCGTGAAAGTACATAGCGAGTTTGGAAGATCCGAATGGATTGATTTAATTCTGAGTAAATAGATTCTTCAGGAGAATACGAATACACAGATAAGTTGAATGGATTACATTACTCATCTTGCAGAGTATAATGGAATCACGATCATCATGAACCACATGTGTGATTAAGATAGGTTATAGGATTAAATACATGTGATAATATGATATTTACACCTAAGGGCAGAAGAATGAATGGTGGTTTGTCCTTTTGGTGCTCAGAAGGCACTCCTACTGTTGGTGCTTGTTTGCTCCTGTTGGTACTTCATTTTCTCACCTAGCTGGCAAATGGTTATCGTTTTGGTCGGTGCTGACACTCTCGATCATTCGACATCTGCATGAAGCGACACGTCAGAATTGGTGCTCGCGCTCTCTTTGCGATACTGCCCGAGGCACCCCTCACCATTGTGTTGTACTAGCCAGTTGCCGCTAGGCTTCAAATCTGCCGTTTCTTATAATTAGTTTGGTAGTGAGGAAGATGACATGATACAAGACTAATAAAACTCAGTGTAGAATGCAGAATGTACTCTGTATACATTTGTGGTACCCTGGGGTGCTCTTATGTCGATTAAAGTTACGTGGTACCTCTGAGGTACTCACAGCTATCTACTTAAGTTATGTGAGAGCCTCTGAGGTACTCTTTCTTATCTGTTTAGGATTACTGTTGCACCTGCAGGGTGCTCTGTCCTGGCCAAGTCACATGCGATAACTCGCATTATGACTGATCTTGTCTCGATTAACTCCACAATCTGCACATTGATCACAGCGGTACCTCACGAGATATCTTGTATGATGGTTAATTTTCACGAATAGTCGTGTTTCGGGTGCTCTGCATCTCGATGGTCTGAATGCGGATGAATCACGTAAGTACCTATGAACCTGCGTCGAATAGTTCGCATGGCGCGGCCGGGTGCTCTTGTGAATGAAGGTTGCGTGCGTATCACACGGATAAAGTCCTGCTGCCGGCGTGCCTGGTACTCCAACGCCATATGAGATAAGTTACATATCGCGTATTTGAATGGTGCAACGTACCTCCGGGCGTATATCATCGTCTTTGATCGATAGTTCAAGTGAGCCGCAGAAGGTACTCCTTGTATTTGAATAATGCGCTGGTACCTCACGGTGCTCGCGTCATGCGAACAAGTCACTGTCTCCACGATCCGATTAACGTACCTCGGTTGCTCGCATATGCGATATATAGGATTCGATACAGCTCTGCGATTAAGTTGTATTTTCGGGGTACTCATGTATTGAATAGTTCTGTACGTCTGGTATGGTTCAGTGGTACCCTCGTCAACCAATACATTTTGATTAGGTTGTCTTGTAAATCTTATTAGTTTCTGCAGCAAGTACCTCTGGGTACTCTTGTATCTAATCATCATTCAGGATTCTGTAAGTGCCTAATTTTCCAGTGCTCAAGTAAGATAGGAAGTATAAGTCCGATTAATTTTCGATCTGTAGTATAAGGAATGCAGTTCTGTATTTCTGGGTACTTTGTGCCATTAAAATGATCTGTAGTACCTCGGTGCCGCGTAAATCTGAATAATAAGTTCTTTTATCAAATACGGTGTAGATCAGTGAAATCTCAGACAAGTCTGTCTCTGAATATAAGTTAAATCAGATGATGTCAAAGTTCAATGACAGTGTGTAACAAAATACGGGTATAGATTAAGTAATCTACATTAGTGCGTGAATTTCAGAATAAATCGCACCAGTGCTCAGCATAATTGTGGCTCCAATAGAGGTCTGAGATAAACATAACTATTGACAGTATTTGTTTAAAGTCACTGATATGAATGGCTAAATTGTCCTTCATTATTTATACACTCATTATAATTATCTAATATGTACATGTATGTCTGCTTTGTAAAGTTATAGAAATGTTCCAGCACAAGCGTAAAACAGCAGTTTTCAATAGTGTAAGTCGGGAAAGACATAAGCCTGGCATCTGCATAGGTTCTGGAATGACCTTTGTAAGGTTTACTACATATGGATTGTGTCTGATTATAAATCAAAGATTGGGTTTTGTATGATAGGACTCGATTCCTGTATGTAGATTTTGGTGGATTTCGCTCGATTATTCAACCGATTTGAATATCTCTTGATATTTGGATTACCTTTATAGATTCTTAGGCCATGCGATTGCAGTTAACTATCAATTAAAAAGTCACGATGTTGGTCTAACTGAAAAGCTGATTGAGATCGCGATGGTGAAGTAGGTCGAGGCGTAACGTATTTTATGGTCGTTTCGCATGTTTTGTTCGAACTCTTTGAATTGGTGTTTGGTGTGGATCTTTGAACGTTCGGGCAAGGCGAGGCTACATTTAGGAAACAATTTGCTGGAGGCACTCGGGCATGCGAAAGAGGTGCCGAGCGTGTGAGTCCCGACGATCTGGTTTCCGCGTCTCGTGGCGTCTGATGCTAATGATCAGTCAACTCTTATTGCGAGTCAACCGCGGCAAATGCGGCGTCTCTTGTCGTGGTGCAGCGATATCATGATCGAGTTCTGCTTTCGGCGTTAAAACAAAGGAGGCGGTTGCGACGTGGGAAGATAAATCCCGGTGGAACTTACGGAAATCAGCGCGGGGGTGGATCGAAGAAGGAGCGCGTTTATGGTACTCCTCTCTTTGGATCAGTGGGCGATCTTTATGATGTCGCATATTGATTTTTCTCCAGTTGTTATATTTCTGATCTGCCCTGTGATGCGGTTGAACCGTGTATTTTCATGGATTTACAAGGTGATAATTTATATTATTCATTTGTTTACTCATTTGTTTGGATCTTGCTTTATATCACCATATAATTCTGTTTATATGGCGAGTATCATTAACATATTAGCATGACTCTATCTTGGACATAAGTTCGAGAGATGAGGATAAATTCGGGGATCGGTGTGACCTTGGATCCGGATTAGGTTAATAGGAGATGGTATTCCGATCAGGAGTGACATATTTGAGAATTAGAACATTTAAGTGTTTGAATCGCGGTTGGGTAGAGATTATAACTCATTGAAATAAGTGGATCTTTCACCTCGAGAGAGGATATGCCGTAAGTAAGATCTCCATAACTCAACCAATTTATAAATACATCGAATAATAAACTTAACTTTAATAAATGATCGTGAGAAGTGACAGGGGAAACATCACCTGAGTCTTCAACACAGTGTTCATTAAGATGATGAGTTTGATTGAAGTCACACATTTAGTTCTCTGCACAGCTAGTTGGATAATATCAAAAAAACTTTTTATCTGTATTCAATTCTCATAAGTGGATGTGATATATTACCTTTTGATTGCTATCTTCCATAACATCAAAAGCATTATCGCGCTTTATAGGCGTATATTCGCACCCACGTTTCGGCTGTCGGGAGATCAAATTCTAGGAGAAATTCGACTCATACCGATTTTCCTCGAGATCATTCCAGCAAGTTGGGGTTCGTCTCCAGATGAAAGCAAAGTTGTTCTACTATCTGCGGCGGGCTACCGCGTGGAGCGCAGGTTTGTGATCGTGACTCAGAGAGGTGAGTTAACTTCTCTACTTTCGGTTGGTACCGGTTTAGAACGCTGCAAATGGTTTGCGAGGTTGTGATGATGGCGTTTGATCGTCGAAACTTGGGGTGGTGCTAGAAATTTGGAACCCATCTTGGATAGTCCACGGATTGGTTCTTATGATATTTATTGTATTTTCTTTGATGTTAAAATCCATACGAATTGTATTTAATTCGTCATATGGTAGGAATGGCCATGGATTCTCAGTTCTAAAGTGGAACGTTATGTGAAGAACACCCAAGGACCAGCTTTACTCGTTTGGAGGCTAATTAAAAGCGATCTCGGTTTGCATGGTCGACCGAAAAATGTCCATGTTTTACGCGCTATTGCTTAAAAATGAATAGCTGAGATATAGATTGGAAATAAATTGTTAATGCGCTACTAATTAAATGTGATAACATGACATTAGACTCTCATAAAAATAATTGATAATGTTCATTAGAATTGATTGACAGCTTAAACCATGTAGATGATGAGTCGTGTACCGAGAACGGAAGTGGCTTTATGTTGTGCGACGTTTTGACTGATATGGTTTACCACCGTGGCGCGAATCGTTTTGAAGTAAACATGATCATTCCATAAGAACTTGCCGAATCTGACGTTGCTGAATGCGCGTGTGAAGTCGAAGGAAACTGGATTCGCGAAGAATTTAGTGGAGTTGGAGGAGTGCGATTGTTCGCTGGCGATTCCGTGGGAGGCTCGCGATTGACTGGAGGACTACTCAACCGGTGGCAAAGGGGTTCCGTGCGTTTTACTGACTCGGTGACCATCGACTAAGATAAAAATATTTTGTTTTGAAACGTGTTTTCCGACTGACCGAACGCGACGGTGAACGAGAGCTGAATGGAAAGGATTGAGCCATTCTGCTCATATCATGAACATTCAAATGGATCAACATTTTGGCTGTGCAGTTATAAATACATATGTATATGAAGTAACTATAAGGGGAGATTATAATACTGAAAATTTGCGCCTTCTTCAAGAAGGTACATATTGAGTCTGGAGAACATTAAGGAAGTGAAAACGCCAAACGAAGTGGCACGAGAAGGTGGGATCATGACGCATTATAACATCAAGCATGCGCTAATAATTACGAATTTTAATATATGTTTTGTAACTAAGTCATAATGTCGCTGAACTATTATAATAGGATTGGATGTATTTTGGTGAGTATGATGTGTGAGCGATGTGTAATTTGCTCTTATGTGGTCTCATGATGGCAGACCTGGTATTAAAAGGATTAATGGACGATGGCGGAACCTACAGGATTTGGAGCGTCATAGCTTAGTATGAGCTGGTTTATAAATACCACAAACGACTAGATGTTAATTATCTGATTTACTAGGACAGTGGGAAATGAGTTCAGTCCCATGCATCTTTTGTGCATTTGTGGATTGTAGTATGTTATTAAGTTATATGTATATGCTTGGTAGACCTTCATAGGAAAAAATGTGTAGAGGAAATTTTGAAGGTTTATAGTGTGTAAAGCAGGAATATATATATATATATATCCATATATATTTTTTCAGTGATCTTACCGGTGAGTAGAACAAATGAAAAAAAAATGAGAAAAAAAAAAAATGTGTGCGGGAGAAATTTGGATGAACTCTTGCCCATTTCAGTCGATCCGCGATACTAGAGGTGTATCGCTGACACGAGCTTGAGAAATGGGGCGCGGGGCGCGGCGTGCGACATGGTGCGGGCGCCTATGATCGGCGGCGTGAGAGCGGCGGCCACGGCCGGCAAAGGGAGCCCGCGACCACGGCGAAGCTCACTTTTAGCGCCTGGCTGGCCTACGCCCGCGCCACGGCTGCTCTAGGGTGTGGCGATGCCGTGAAGTTTCAAGTAGCGGGAGGCGCCCGCCATGTTTCTTTGCCGGCCTTGGCTGCAATCACGGTCGCCCAGCGCCTAAATCTGGCGTCAAGGCCAGCTATGACATGCCCGGCGACAAGGATTTGAGTAAGCGATACAATTTTAATATTGGCGGGGCGGCGGCGGTGGCTGGCCTGGCCAGCGCCAACCACGGCGTGACGCGGCGATCGCGCCCGTTCGCGACCGGCTTTCGACCTGACTAGAGGGCCCGCGATCTGATTACCCGATCGCCGCGACGCCCGGCGCCTGGCGGTGCGCGGCGCTGCGGCGCGAAGCGTCTGTATGACCTGGGTTACTGGGGTACGTACTGCGGCTGCGCTCCGACGCCAGTTGACTGGTGCTGACACGCGATCACTTTTGATCGCGTTCGCCAGACGCGTTTTGAGGTTTAAAAAAATAAATAAATAAATAAATAAATAAGCCAAAAACCAAAGCTCTTATTTTTGTTTGTGTATGATTTAATATAACAAGTTATTGTCTTGCATTTACCTATGGATTGCCGTGACATGATGTGTGAAGATTTTTGGTATCGTGAATGATGTCACTAAGGTATTGTTTTTAACCGAATCATTAAAAACTTAACTTACCATTTGACGTAACAGATAACATTTCAGTCTGAAAAAGAAGGGCATGAAGATCGTCTGAAAGTGCTGGTAGAGGACTCTTTTTTGTATTGAACCAGCGAGGCCTTTATGCTTCAGCGGCGGGGTTCTGTTGCGCCTTTCGCTGAGCTAGTGCGGGGTCAGGGACGAGTCAGAGTCACCTCGGATATTCAAGTCCCATCATCCTCCTACGTTGTAGGGAGGAGATCCGATGGTGTGGACCATTGGTTTGCTCTCAGTTTGAGAGGAAAGAATGTGGAGCGATGGAGGATTACCTTGATCGATGGGGATTGGGCCAGTTGCGTTCAAGCTGGGCGAGGCTGAGAGCCCAAGTGTGAAGTGGAATGGGTGAAGACCTCCCAGGAGACTTAGAGGCAATGACTTGGGCCCAGGTTCCATGGGCTTTGAGCAGAGCCTTTTCAGGCCCACTTTACTTTGAGACACATTCGAAGGCTCAAGGGTTTCACTGAGGCTCGCAGGAGGCATGGCGCGGGTGGGTATGTAGCTGAGGTTCATGGAGATTGCTCGCTTTGCTAACGATTATGTAGCCAGGACGTGTGAGAGTCGGAGGTTTTGAGAATGGTGATGTTGTCCCGTGGGAAGCGGATTAACAGGACCGCCTAAGGACATGACCTGTTGAGCCTGATACATAGAGAGATATGGAGGATGCCATGACACTTGGGATATGGGTTGTTGTGTGAGAGGAAGGAGAGTTAGTCTTCTTCTAGTTTGGGAAAGAGGTGAAACCACCTTGTGAGGTTTAGAGCAGTAGGGGTTAATCGGGGCCAAGGGCGAAATAAAACGTTTGGTTGACGAGGACATATCGATATGTTATTTCTCTTGACGGCCTGAACATATGAGGCAAATTTCCCACTAGAGCGGGGATCGGATTTTAGGACGACCTGATCCGATTAAACATGGGACGGAGAGATCTGATTCATTCCTCCACACCACTAGTATCAGATCAGAGAGGTGGAGTTTAAATCGTGGGTGTTATACAAACGCACTGCAGTAACGGAATGTTGAGAGGAGGCGGAGTGTAGATCGAGTCGGCGACATAAACTCGGGCCCGAGACTTCGGGGACTAGGCGTCATCTAATACCGTTGTACGAAGTGGCTTATCTGAATCAGTGGACATCTGAAATCACGTTTTTATACACATTTTGTTTTTGGTACATCATGTTCATTAATGTATCTTATTATGATAGGTTTACGAGGCTTTGGAGGTTGGGCCTTTGGAAAAACCATTGTGGGAAAATTCTTCCCTCAAGATCTAGAATTGAGAGTTAGTGGAATGGTGAATCATTGGAGTGAGAGATCTGGGTGGATCTGCTCATGGTGGACTTTTAGAATTGAAGTAAACTATATCAGATATAATGGATGTCATTCATGACATGGTTGAGTCAGCGACCTGGTTTTGGTAGTGCTGACCGCCCAGGAAGGTCGAGTTTGTCAGCAAGGGTGTGTGGGGTTACATAATGTAGTTGGATCCGTATGTGCGTGGGATTGGGACATTCATTTTAAGGAAGGGAGAAATGTGAGCAGAGAAAATCTAATTTTTTTACGAAAAGAAAATGGTAATTTACGGTCAAAATGTTTTCTAGATCTCGGATGACGAGTTCACCATTGGGATCGTCGAGATCTAACATCCGTCAGTTTGTGAGATTAAGGACAATCGAAATTTATGTTTTCCAGGTAGCAGCGTAATCAGGACACTTGACACATTTGGTGGCGCGGTGTGCCATGTCTCCAGATGGAATGGATCGCAGGCTCAAAGTGTGGGGCCCATGTGGACCATAATGGCATCTCTAAGGTGAGGGAAAATCCAAAGGTAGGTGGATAAGTGGATAAGGGTAATCCTCTCAACTAATGGGAGGTTAATAGTGGCAAGTGAGGACCAAAATGGGGAATAATGAAAGAACCTTCTCTCATTTTGGTACGAATCGTCACGATGGAGGGAAATCAAATTCTAGAGAAGAAAGTCAACCTCTTAGATTTCCAGTCGTTCGGATAAATCGGTTCATTGGGCGAGTAGCAAAGTTGTTCTGTAGTAGCTGCTCAGTGGACATAGGTTTTTGCAGGAGTTTGAAAACTCCAAGATAAGTCCTTCTCTCTGGTTTTTAGTTTAAAATAACAACAAATGATTGGTTTTGATTAAGGCATTGAGTGTGTTTGATTGGATCTTGAAAACTTAGGCTGAATTCTTTGGAAATTGGGAACCCGATCTTGGATATTTTGGGTGGCTGTGATATATTTGTGTGTTTTGCTTGATGTTAAATAACATGCAAAATTAACCACTAATGTGTGAAGACGAAAATAGCCATGGATTCTGGGTTCAAAGTGGAGATGATGCTAGTGAAGAAATTTATACGGACAGCCACTTGCTGTTGAAAATTTATTAAAGCTGTTCAGGTTTGTGATTGGATGAAATGTCATGTGTTTTTCATAATATTTAACCCAAAATGAATGGCTCGAATATGGTGAAATAATTGTTAATGCATATAATTAAATGTGTTAAACATGATGTTGAGACTATATAAAATAGTGTGTGAAATAATTGGAGATTTGATTTATTTATTAGCCCATATGAGCTAATTTTGATGTTATTACTAAGAATTGGAACTCTTGTGATGTTGTGGTATTTTATTAGTATAGCCACTGATTTATATAATGCTGAGTTGTTTAGGTAACGCAGTGCATTCAATATACCTTGGGCGCCTAGAATGAGTGGTGCTGAGTGTGTCAAACTGAAAAGAATTTAAAAAGGAAAATGGTTATGAAAGGAATTTGTGGAAGATTTCCAGGAATTGGGTTGGGAGAGATTGTCCATCAAATTCCATCGGAGGGCCTATGGATCATTCGGAGAGTTATCCAACAAATTCGCTCGAGAAGAAAAGTTGTCGATAGATTTTGCGGCTTCGAGTACAATGTTTTCCGAGAACAAATCTTTGTTTTGAAAACAATATTTTCTGCTTTGGCTTACCGCCTTAGTGAGGGAGTGATGGGGAGCTGAGAAATTGGGGAAAGGTGATCGCATTCGTCATATCATTATAAACATTCAAGTAGGATAATGTGTTCACTTGAGGTGTTTGGTTGCCATTATGTGCATGGGTGGAAGTAACCCATGTGGGAGATTATCACTGCGGGCATTGCTCCTGTCGAGGGAACATCATTTTGGGGTCACAGGGGTGTTCGAGGGAGGCAGGCGCTCATTGAGGTGGCTTTTGAGAAAAGTCAGATAGTGAAAACTGTATATGGTACATTAAAACATCATTAGGAGTCTGAGTTAATATGTTTGTATTAAGAGTGTAATTAGCTGCTTATTGTAATATAGTTGGTCATGTTTTGAGTTGAAGTATGATGTAGGCGTATGGCCATTTTACTCATGTGGTCTGATATGGAACCGCGAAGTGTCAAATGGGACAGCGGTGAAGTCAATGGGGACACCCGGGATTTGGGGCGTCTAAGTAAAGTTAGAAAAGAAAGAAGGATTGCATTCTTGTGCCTTCCGACGCTTGATTTTCGAGTGAATCACAGAGATGGATTACTTCAGGTAGACATGCTGCGGAACTTACATCTGCCGAAGAGAAATGGGATGTGTGGCATACCTTGTGCCATGTAGGATGATTGTTAAAAGGAGCGCCACTTTAGAGCCTATTCAAGTTCCATCCCTTGGCATGGTTAAGGCATTAGCGTGGATTAATGACAACTTGACCCTCCTCCATTAAGATTGGACTAGGTAGACGAAAAATAGGAGAAATATATCATGAGAAAACCCTAGGGCATAGGGACATTAGATGTTTTTTGGGATGGGTTACATAATGTGTGCAAGTAAAGCAACACACCCAAAAATGTAATAGAATAGGGTTGTGGAACCCTACCCTAAAGACCTAAGGCTGGGCTAGAAAAGATGGGGAGCTGCCACTGGATAAGCTGACCCTTCATCAACCAGCCAGTGCTGCAGCCTAGCCTACTATAGGGAAGATGTGGTTGGGATCTTGAGAGGGGAGGAACAGAATGGCAGAAGAGATGCATGCTCAAAATGTGCCTCAAGGTTTAGTGGACATTGCACATGATCAGACTTGCATGACCAAATATAGGTTGTTATTTTGATGTTGCTAATTAAAAGTAGTTCCATTGGTCAATACACAATTAGTCATATGTTTGGACAATCAAGGAGACTAGAGTTGTATTTCAGTATTCAACAAGAGACTCTAATTATATAATCGGTAGCCAAGTCTCTATAGCTCATCATTCATCCTCTTAGATTTTGGCATATGTCTTGTATTTTGGAACAAAGTTTGTATTTCTAAACTTTAGTAGATTTATTGTGTATGTTTCAGTGTTATACGAATTATGGATGTTGTTAGGTAGTATCAATAGGTGCTCTAACATGTTTTGGTATTATAAGGTACAAGGACCTTATTTGTGGATGTTATTTGATATTAAATTAAATGAATTGTGTATGTTTTGATGTTTATAAAGGTATAAGGAGTTGTATTTGTGGATGTTATTTGGTGTGAATATCTTGTATTAAACATCTTCAATACATAGACTGTAAGCCACATAAACCCGACACCATTCATTGGTACATTTCAAACCCAAAGCATAGTTGGCAGTCGGCAAATATCATCTACATCTTGCTAAAACGCCATTCACTAAAGAGTTTTTACGATTTCTATCTATAAAAATTACAAGTTTTGTTTGTGAATACTTCAAAATGCTACGCCACCATTCATTGTTAGTGCATCACATAATGAGAAATTTACATGGCTAAAAAATTCTTCAAATCCTAACCATTAATATAAATTACCAACAATAAAATACTCGACAAGGATATAACAATTGCCAATATAACAATTGCAAGTGCAAGAAACTTTCTTGCATACTGAAGATCAGTACGTCGCACAATTCATTGCTCGTGTCTTATATAGCCTCCTCTAGATTGTCTATCTTCATTGTCAACTTCTTCACTTTTTCATCAAATATTTTCTTATTCGGCCTAACTCAATAATAACTTTCGTTTAAACAAATTTGTTTCTGCAATTCTTCCCATTTATCGGGAGACATGAGGCTTTCCCAAGCTCTTCTTCCCATCTAAAAGAACCGCAGTCTACATACTTCATAAACAACATATTAAAATATGAATTTAAACAACAGATTAAACAAAATACCCAAATTATGCAAAACTTACAAAACTCGAATTTAAATTTTCCCTAAGTTAATTTCCCCAAATTAAACAAAATACCTAATTTAATTTTTCCCTAAATTTGCCTTAATTATGCCCTAATTAAATTACACCAGATTAAACAAAACCTGGATTTTAACTACCATATTTGAAATTTGCCCTAATTGAATTTCCCAAAACTAAACAAAATATCTTTATTTGAAATTTCCATATGTTGCAAAATACTTTTTCCCATAGTTGGAGTCACTTTTGACAATTCTCACAATTGAATCAATCTTATCGTGACACTTCACTTCCATTTCACTGTAAGTTCCCATAGAATTTGAAGAAGCGCCAGAACAAGATGAATTTTGCATTCCGACAACCATTGCCAATCTCCCCTTCGCTTCGCAACCGTTGGTTCTTAGAGAGAAGAAGTAGAAGATGAAGAAGAATGAAATGGATGAAGAAGAAATAGAATAAATTATGGCTAATTAAACAGATTATGCCACGTAGGATATCCAAAATCGGCTAAGCCAATCACTACTAGCCACAGATCATTCGGATACATGCCCCTAAACATAGGATTATTCTTAATTAAATATAGGTGAGATTAATTAAAGAAGACCGGTCAAACTATGAATTATTCATGTCAATTACCCTTATTTTATATTGTTATTACTATTTTGTATATTTTTAAAAACAACGTAATTAGAATTATATAATAAATTACATGTTTTTGTATATTATAAATTAGTATTGATAAAATAGTATATGATAAACTACAATGTCAAGTGGGTCAATGATTAAAAATTAACTTCAAAAAATTGCATACAGAATCATAAACAATCATAATTAAGTATTTTCAGTCTCACTCAAATTTGCATATAAACTTAAAAACATTCATAACATTTTCATATAAACTTAGAAATTACCATAAATTCAAATTACCCATATTCAATCATGTAGATATTGTAAATATTATCCACGAAAAACCAAAGGGCCTTTACCGCTTTAGAACACGTGAAGAAGGTTAAGAGGAGCTAGTCTTGTCTAACATGAAATTTAATATCCCCTCGCATAAACATAAAACAAACAAGTATCCTATGTAGGGTATGTTGGAGTATATGACTCATATTTGAGGAAAACATGTCTATGAAGAAAATTGACAAATGCCGAAGTGGAGTGAGGGGGTGAAGGTACAATATATTGTAAGGGTATTTTTGTAATTTTTCCATACATAAGGTTATTATAAATACCCTCATATATAACTTTATTTAGTGATAATGAAACTTTCAACTGTCGTTCTCGTGGATATGGGCATATTGTCGAACCACGTAAATGTCATGCGTTTATTTTTCTTGTCACTTTTCTCTCTAATTTCATCTTTATTTGTTGCAAGAATCACAATATGGTCAAATAAACTAGATTCTCACATTAAGATTGCATATGTATTATAATACCATTTGCAATTACTTACATCTAACCATGCAAATATTATCTATTTTAAGTATAAAGAGTCCTTATTTAATACGAGATGTGACATAAACATTATTGTAAACTTCTTTTTTTACCTCTATTTATTTTACAATGCAATGTTATAATATTTTGTTCTCATAAAATATTACAAACTATTTAATCATTCGAAAATAGTTAGATTTTTTCTATTCAGTGAAAGATGCTAACTACTAGTATCAACTTATAATATAACTAAACTATTAAGTTCACTTTAATTTTGTTAATTAGTTTTAATAAATATTAACAAATCATTGATATTTTCTATTTAGCAAAACACACACACATGTACACCACCATTACCCCACATGCAATTTTTATAATACTAGTCTCTTTTATCATCTCCTTTTGCCATCATCGTTCTAATGGCAGGTCTTTGGTCCTTCACTAGATATAGAAGGCTCATGCCATCTTATACGTTGGTTTCGTCACCTATATTTCTTTAAAAATTTATCTACACGTAATATTACGATATAACCTCACAAAAATAAAAGTCTCTCCATTTTGCTGTAATTGAACGCTAACATGTAGCGCCCAAAACCAATTTTAAAAAAACTCAGGCTTGTGGTTGAACCTAAAAAGTTACTAATTTTTTGTTCAATGGCCAAACCGGTGTTTAAACTGTGATCGAATTGATGATGTCATAAATAAAAATTTAATTTTATGAAAATTAAAAATTAAAAATTTACACTTAAAAATCAATAATATTTATTTTATTATTTATATAAATATATTACTAATTTAAATTTTATTGAATGCAACATGAATAATGTTTAAATATAAAAAATTTGAATTTGAAGGAAAAAATATATTATTTTATATTATATATGGAATAATAATATTTATATAATATGATATTAGTTGAGTTAACATGATTCAATTGAAAGTTTATATTATATTATATTATTATTAGTTGAGCCGTTGATTTATGACTGTATTTAATATGTCTTAAATCTTACCTTTACGAGGCAATGAAATCGTAGTTTACATACGAGTATAGTGGTAATTCAGTGATTTACGTTGTCAGACGTGTCAATGTATGAATCGTGTCAACATTCGTCAACCCAAACTTCTACACGAATAATATATGCATTGTATAATTCCAAAAAAAGATTTAGCCTTTAGACAAGAATTTGCCATATCACAAAGTGCAAGATTAAGACTATGACAACCACATGGTGTGTAGAAAGCTCTTAGATTTACTTCTAATACTTTTTTTGTACACCTTTATGCTCCTTCATATTCAAACTGTTATCATAACCTTGACCTCTTAAATCACCAAGATCAAGTTCAAGTGTTCTTAAAGCATTTGTCAATTCATCAAATAATCCTTGTCCCAGGTATCCTCCCACTTTTTAAATCCTAAAAGAACTCTTCACCTTAACTCTATTTGCAGTAGACATTCACACATCGTATTGTGAGAGACATTTGTCTCTTCATGACTTATATCCGTGTACAATCAAGTATAACTAAAATATTTTGCTTATTCTAACTTTTTAATAATCTCGCCTTTATTTCACTCAAAGATAAGTATAAATTCATTTTGAATTTGTGACTAAGATAATGATAAATGCACTTCCTTTTCCGAATCCGCCGAGGTGTTCTTTCATTATTGGATCTAAACTCAAGAATCATTTCCAATTATACCCAAGAAATTTCTCTATTATTTTCTTCATAAATTTTCTCGCACTTCAATAAATGCCAAATTATTCTTGCAAAAAGAAAGCCTAACAACAAAACTATTCTCACAAAAACTTGTCTCCAATGTTCTCTATCTTTGTTGATTTAATCTTGTAATGTTTATCAATTGTCAAATTCCTTTCTTTGTAATTCCTTCTAGTTCAATCCATCTTCTCATGTTCTGCATGTGTCATTACTAGTTTCTCATGACTTTTGATCCTATAAATGATATTTTTCCAATCATTAGCCTTCATTATGAATGGAAAGATTTTCCTTGCTTAAATAACTTACAACAAAAGCAAAATACTTTATCCAATGAAATTGAGTAAACCAACCATTTTCTGATAGTCTTCTCACCGTTTGATAAATAACGAGTGTAATGTGTAGAAGAGAAATGCCTATTTTATAAGTCTTTAGGAAAATTATCCACTTTTACTTTAGAATGACCTCTTTTCACCAACATGTCTATTAAATTTTGATCAATAATTTTCCAATTTCCTCGATCTCAGAATAACTAAAGGCAAAGGAACAACATGTGTATCTAAATCATCTTGTTGTTCATTCATATTTTCTCCAAATTACTATGTCGCCATTCCTATTTTCCACATTCTTCAAAATTTCTTGCTCACAATCATCCAAATCTTCTTTATTTACTAAATTCTCCCCTCTTCATTAATATCTTTTCATCTCGAACCTTTCTCATATATTTCCCCTTGTCAACATTATCAGAGATTACTTCAAGAATTCTGTCCATAGCTCCCACTTGAGATTGTAAAACTCCCGCTTTTTCTTTTCTTTCTTTCTTTTTTCATATCCGCACAAATACTTAGTGCATATAATAACTCAATTCAATATCAATTCAAGATCAAACTTTAAATTAGATCAATAATGATAGAACCCGATGAGAGAATCTTGATAAATTTGATCAAACGAACATGTCTTCTTTCTTCAGATTGAACTGCATAATAAAAATATAAAACTAACAAAATTATTATTTGATAAAAATATAAAAATAACTAAATAAAAATACGTTAAAAATAAATAATAAATTAAGTTTACACCCATAATCGACATCGGGCATTTTTGTCTGCTTGTTTTTTTTATCAAGAAAAGGAGGAACTCTGGATTTTTTTCATAAAGAGAAACCCCATTATTTTTGAACGGAGAGAAACTCGGGATGTTTGAAAAGAAATAAGCTTTAACTTTTCTTTTTAACAAAAATAAAAGCAAGCTTTATCGCATTAAGAAGGAGTTTGCAAAAAGACATTTTATTTAATGAAATTACTGGGGCCCTTGTAGACTTCCTTTATTGTATTTAAAGTGAGAGTCTTTTGAGATCTTATTGCATTTAACGTGAGTTTTTTGAAATTTATTAACCAATACGAATTTTATTATATTTAATTAATTATAAATTATAAATATATATATATATATATATATATATATATATATATATATATATATATATATATATATATATATATATATATATATATATATATAATATTTATTATTTCAGGCCCACTATAAAGTGGGGCCCTAGGCGACGACCTACCTGCCTATAGAGCGAGTAGACCTTGCTCTTCATATGTATAATGACTTTTCGTGAAAGGGTACGAGTTTAGTATAAATAGGTTATGGTCCTCAAGTCGTACGCACAGTTTTCTTTCTAACATCTCATCAATAGAGTGAAGAAAACTTTAAGAAATCAAAGGAGTTATGCATACAAGACTTAGAAGATCAAGAATATATTATTTAGTTTTGCAAACAAGGCTTGAAGATCAAGAATAAAAAAATTTCATCATCATATTCACTATGGATTCAATTACGCTTTCGCTCTAGTTACTTTTTAATGATTTAACATGAAAAAACTTTTGATTATAGTTTTCACCTTTAAAGAATATATCTCATGTAGTTTTTCTTTAAAATTTTGTTCATTCCTTAATACTTTTTATGAACCAAATATAACCTAAAGAAATTAAAAAAAAAAAAAAGAAGAAGAAAATGCAAAGTGCTTTTAGAAAATTTTCTTCTTCTAATTTTTACCATGACCTTTCTAATTTATTATCATTAGTTGGTTTTGTTTAAAGTTAAACTCAAATTTTCATTCCACATCCTACTAATTAACATATATTCTAATTGAATAATCATATGTATATTTTAAATTTTCATTTCTTAACCAAATCTAATAATTTTCTCATATATTTTAAATTTTTTATTTTTTATTTTTTAATTCAAGCTACTGCAAAGATAAACAAATTAACATAATAAACTTAATTATGAAGTGTTGTCTAAAAATTATGTGGTTTACCTATTAGACTTTAAGTACTACCAACAAATAATTTTATCAAATTTTTACAAATTAATAATTTAAATTACATTTGTAATAATTGGATTCGGGTGTCGAAATGGGGTTGATCCGACCCAATCACAAGACCCACATTCATGGGATACGAAGTGGTGTCTTCATGTCAAAGGCCGTGAAGAGTGAAGCAGTTAGATAGAATTCAAACTATTTTGAAATTGCTCAAAATAAATATTGTAATATTTAGTTTGAGAGGAGATGATTTTCTTAGGTCGCTTCTTCCATTTTTCGATAATATCTCTCTCTAACAAAAATACATGGAAGGAGATTTCGGTTGCGTTTGTTTTTCATAATCTTTTTGAGATAAAACTTTTTGAACTTAATCTTTGAATAATTTTTAATAGCATTAAGTATTAAGTTGTTGTTTTTAACATTAGGTAGTGATAGGGATAGCCAATGAGCAATTATTTTAGGTCTGTCCGTGCCGCTCTTAATGGCACATGTTTAATTTAATTTTAATCGGGTTTTTAATGGGTTTGAGTTTATTTTCTCAAATCCGATACGGGTTCAGTATTGTTACTCTCTGTAAAACTTAGAGAAAATTGAGAATTTTCAAAAATGGCAAAATATTAATAAAAATAATAAATTCTGTAAGGGTTCGAGGAAGTTAGAAAATTCTCTAGATCTCGGATACTTGAAACGGTTTGAGTCGTTAAAAATTCGTCTCGCGAAATCTAGTAGCTCAAAAAGTTTCGTCGGATTACGAGACAAGCGGAAATTTTCGATTTTACGGGTGATAGGATTCTTTAGTGACTCGGGGCGAGATTTTTTTCGATTTTCGAGAGACGACGGGTGGAATGAAGCAATATGAACCATATATCAAAATAATAATAATAAGCCCGCCCAGATTATATTTTAAAAATATTTTTTTATTATTTTATTTTATACTTTAATATAAATAATTATTATTATTATAATGTTTTTTAATAAATAATTTATAAAAATTCATAATTTTTTTATTTTTATGAAAATTAATTTTAATATAATAAGCAAAAAAGCAAATATAAAAAAATTAAAATTTAAAAATAAAAACAAAAATAAAATGTAAGCAGGGAAGTTTGAGAATTTTAAATCTAAAATGCATACTGTTAATTTTAAATGAGACAAGTTTGAGAATTGAAAAAAATAAACGAGTGGGGTCGGGATGGGACCGCCACGTCCCAAGCCTCCCGTTAATAAATTCTAGTAATTAATATATTGCTGGCTCTTCTTTTGTTAGCAGATGATGATTGCGTTTTTAACATTTTTGTGGAAAATGACTTTTGAATAGAAGATTTAAATATTTTCTTTTATTCGAACTTTTAAAAAATTTGACAATAAGTTATGAAAATTTTAAAAAACAAACGACTTAATCTTGAAGGCTATTAGGTTTAATTATTAAGTCAAAAAATAACCTTAGCTTAGAAGAAGATGAATCTTTTTATTTTGAAATTGAGGTATTATTTATGTTGTGGCAATCAGGATAATTCTCATCTCGCAGTTTCACTCATGATTTGAGTAGATAATTCTTTTGATAAAACAATTGGAGATCAAGTTGCATTCATAAGTTTCTTCCTTTTACGTTTTTTAATATTGGTATCAGATCGAAACTGATTGTTTTTCGAATTATCACCTTGACAAATAGTTTTGAAATATATTATCTCATTGATATATGAAGAAGTCGTGATGGTCCCAGGTTTTTTTTTTTGGAGCCATGAGATATAGTATGAGAGATATACAATATCTTCTTGATATATATTATGGAGTCTTGATTTTTTTTTAAAAAAACGGAGCCGATTATAGCAACATCTTGGCATGAGGTCGTGATCAATATTCTTGTTTTATTATTAAGTTGCAAATAGGATAAAATAGGTGGATTTGTTCATAACAAATAGAATAAAATAAATACCCTACATGTTTAAATAATATTGCACTAATGCTTCTTGGATGTAGTTTGCACTGTCTTTTGGTGGTTATTCCAAAAAAAAAAAAAAATTCTTGAAAAGTGCGGATGTAATAACATGCACCATCTTTTAGTGGTTATTCCAAAAAAAATTTTTGCTTGAAATGTGGGGGCTTAATGGGTGTAGCATGCACCATCGTTTGGAGGTTATTCAACAGATTTTTTGCTTGAAAAGTGAGGCACAATTTTGATTTTTTTTGTTGTAAATATTGTCGAATTTAATTGCAGAGAACCCCACGTTGCAGGGGTATTGGCACCCAAAGGGTTTTTTTTTTTTTTCCAATGCCAAGTCTTCTGAACCCCATTAGCTTCTCTTTAGCGCACACAGCCTCGTTAAGAAACTAAGAAAATGACGGCATGATAGAATCCTGACTGCAGTAAAATGAGGGCAAACTCCCGTATGTAGTAAGTAACATGTATGCATAATATCATTTTTGAAATAAAAATAATTATTTAAAACAAAAAAATATTGTTTATCATTTTTGAGATTTGAACCCTATCTGTACCCTTAGAAGGGTCATTTCATTTTACCACTAAACCATTCATATTAAATGTGTAATTAAATGACTCTTAATTAGATATTGTTATTTCTCAAAATTGAGATTTGGAGTATATAAAACCCAATCTAAATCTTAATAATAGTAATATAAAAGAAAATGAACCTTTTCCTATAATTATTCTTCTGGGTTGAAACAAAAATAGGCAATGAAGAGTGAATGCCCATTAGTTAATTTTATTTACTTAAATACGTAATTAGTCCAAGTATATGTTACTCATTAGAAATTGAAATTAAAACTATTAAGTCCTTTTTTGGTCAGGTCTAAAATGGTACAAATGAGAACTAGAAGATTATTTAGAGGTCAATCGTCGAATTTGGGGATGCTTATGAACTGCAAAAGGGACCCAACATTTCTTTGAATGAATATATATGTTGATCGTGTTCTCAAGATTATCAAATAATTGGGGGTGGAATATGTTTTTTCACCAACTCAAAAGAAACATTTTCTACATTTATCCTTGACACCACTGGAGGCCAAAATATTAGAACATATATGAGAATTTGTTCTAGTGCTGTCAAAGAGTTGGATAATTAAGGTGACATTTGTTTTTTGATTTAATCTTTGGTAAATAGGCTTTCGATGTCATTGTTATTTTTAAATTTTTATGACTTATTCTTGAAATTTTTAAAAAAGTTACGAATAGAAAGAGTAGAAAATATTTGGTTTTTATTTAGAAAAGTCATTTCCCGTAAAAAAAAATAAAGCTGATCATTCTTGTGAAGATTTAGTAATAGATACTACCGGAGATGACAAGCGGGAGGAGGTTTGGGACGAGGCGATCCATCGGCAGGCTCGTTTATTTTTCGGTCTGAAACACATGCCATTTAAGAATTAGCTGAATGGGGCGGAGATGAGAGTCTGGCTAGCCTAGATTTACATTTATTTTTGTTTTTATTTTTTAATTTTATTTTTTTATATTTGCTTTGTTATTTTATTATATTAAAATTAATATTTTCATAAAAATAAAAACATTATGAATTTTTATAAATTATTTATTAAAACATTATAATTATAATTATTATTTATATTAAAGTATAAAATAAAATAATAAAATATTTTAAAATATATTCGGGACGGAGCATTATTATTATTTTGGATCATGGTTAATGTTTCATTCGGGTCCGTTACGCTCGAAACAATTTATTTCTTTTTCAGTTCACTTTATTTTAAATGAACTTAGCCCAAACCATTTCTTGACTTTCGAGATTTTCATAAAAATCTTGTTCCTGGAGTCACTGGCAACTTATCGCCCAGAAAATCGGAAAAATTTCCGCTTGTCTTAGAATTCGACGAAACTTTTAAGGTCGGCTAGATTTGAGACGAATTTAGCAGCGCGATCCGTTTCGTCGTAGAGATCCTAGATAATTTTCTAGGCTTTAAATGAACCCTTATGACAATTTATTATTTTTTATTAACATTTTGCCATTTTGAAAATTTCTAATTTTCTCGGGTTTCTGAGTAACGATGCGAGAGGCATAATGCCGGATTTGAGAAAATAAACCCAAACCCAGTTAAAAACCAGTCAATTAAACCAAACTGTGCCATTAATGGCGGGACGGGAACCGAAATAATTAGTCCGTTACCATCCCCTACTCACTACCTAATGTTAAAACAAACAGTATCTTAATCTTTATTAAGTCTTGTCGAATTAAGGCTGAAAGTTATATTCAGCATTAAGTAAAAAAAACAAACACCACCTAAGTATTTTGATTACTTAGTGAAACTTTTTAAGAAACATTGGGATAAATGTTTTATAAAGAATGTCATTAGACGTACAACAATTCTTTTCATATATCCTACAAGTTCTCTAAATACGACAAAGCATTTATTTTTTATCATGGCTTATGAAAATAACTCCTAGAATTATAGAAGACGTTGATCACATCCTTTTTGACATTAAGAGAGTAGAATAATTTTTTTAAGCATAGTTTCCATGCTTGTAAGTTACTATTATTATTGGCATGTATGTATATATTGTTCTTTTATACGAGTATTAATAATAAATGCTAGCCGTGCAATATTTTGAAGCCTTGTGGGAGTTTGTTTTTTATAGGCTCGGAAGGAATTTATGTAATTTTTTACCTAAAAAAAGGAATTATTTCCATGGATTATTATTTTTTATTCGTAATAATTAAAGATTGTTTATAGAAGTTGACTAGAAACATGGAGAGCTTTTGTTTTTATTGCAATTTGAGGTTGTTACGTATTAAGGATAATTAGTGCAAATGTCAATATATATGCATGCAAGTACCAAAGTAAGACAGTGCATTGTCTTTATGTAGTTCAACCTGTCGACAACTACTAAGAACATCATTGTAGAACTAAACAAATGTGAGAAAAGCTGAATATGGACAATTACAAGATTTGACATCGTAAGGTAAGATATATCCTTGAAGAGCAAGAGGCTCTTGAAACACTGAATCGTGTAATGGAAGAACCTGAACAAAGCAACTCAACTCAACACAAAAGAAATCAAGAAGCTTATGTGGCCTAGAAAAAGAAAAATTCATTAGCTTGCATTACATTGTTGAGATGCATGCAAGATGATCTCTTAATTGAGTATGAGGTTTACCAAACTGCTCAAGAAATGTGGGAATCTCTAAAGGAAAAATACAGTGGACTTTTAGCAACCAAGTTGAGATAACTGATAATGAAGTTCGGAAGTTATAAAATGTGTCCAAATCATACAATGAAGCAACATCTCAAGGAGATGAAGAGAATGATTAGAGAGCTTAAGACATTTGGACATGTCTTAACTAATGAGCAGTAGGTTGAAGTAGTTATCAGATCTTTGCCCAAAAGTTGGGAGCATATGATGGTGAACATGACCGCATGTGCGAGAGTGCCAAGACTTTGATGATATAGTTTGCCATCACGAACTGAAAATTTGAAGCGACAGTGGTTTGCTAAGCCTTATGATCAAGTTTATGTAGTTGAATCAAGATCCAATAAAGCTTCTAGATTGAAGGGTAAGAAGTACTTTAAAAAGAACAAGAAATTTGATAACACTTCAAAGAAAGGGAAGTTTGTAGCACGTAAGAAGTACAAACGTGCTAAGAAAGATAAGAGTAAATTGAAATATTACAATTGTGGCAATAAGGTTCACTTTGCTTGTGAATGCATTGAGCCAAAACAGGTATGGTCCTATTTTTGTAATTCATGTGCTTATGTTTCTAGTTATGTAATGTTAACTGAATCTATTCCTATGTGGACTGTAGACTCAACCGCCATAGACCACATTGCTAGAGACCGTGAGCATATGTAGAGTTCTGAAGAATAAGTCCTGGGAGAAGATGGATCTATGTAGGAAGAACTCAAGAGTTAAGGTCAAGGGTATTGGAACATGCAAATTGGAGATGTGTGGAGGACATACCCTATCACTGCATGATGTTCTTTATGCTCTTAACATTCGATAGAACTTAAACTCTGTGCTTACCCTTCTTGGTTTAGGTTTCAGTTTAAAATTTCATGATTAAGTTCTAGAGTTATATTCGGAGACAACCTTTTATGGTTATGGTTTTCTTCTGGATGGTTTTATGATTTTCGATGTTGACATACATGAATTATCTAATGATAGTTGTTATTTGTTAATGGCTACCACTAGAAATACTTGTGATGACATGATTTTATGACATGATAGGCTAGGGCATATTGGACAGGAAAGGATGAATAGACTAGCAAGAGAAAATCTTCTAGGTCAATTCACCAAAATAAATATGACAACATGTGAATATTGTCTAGTTGGAAAATTGAAAAGAAACCCATTCGGGATAGGGACTAAAACTAAAACAGCATTGCAAATAATTCATTTTGACATCTGTGGTCATATGAGTGTTAATGCAAGGCACGACGCCTTGTACCTTATCACATTTATAGATGACTTTACCTGTTAGGATCATACCTTTTTTTATTTCTCATAAGTAAAAAGCATTGCTAATTAGGGTTACATTAATTTAATTGAGAACCAGTTAGACAAAAGGGTAAAAACATTGAGGTATAAATAGAATACATATAAGTATTAAAATTTATATGACGATGTGAAGATAAATTGTTTATTCTAGATATATACGAAATGGGTTTATTGAAGAATAGACATTACTAAGATATAGATTGGATGTTGTTAGTAAAATCTATTCATATGATTGTGTGCTAACCATGTACTAAATAAGTCATCCTCAAATCCATTGCATTCTTCCTGGGTTATAGATATCATATTAAATCTATATTCTGACATAGGGATCGATAGGTTATGTTTATAATCCTTCTAAAAGATATGGTAAATTAGGACCCATAGGAAGGAAATGTATCTTTGTAAGACATAGTGAACACTGAAAAGGATACATGCTCATAGGTAAGGAAGATGGGACAATAACTGAATTAGAATCACGAGATGTACATTCTTAGAGGACGACTTCCCACATAGAGGTGAGATAGATAACGATTTACATCTTTATGAAATGATGGATCTAATATAAATTCAACACCTGAACAACAATTAGTGATTAAGGAAAGTGGGAGTCAACTAGTACCTATAGAAAGTACAGTAAATGAGCCAATATTGAGAAAAAGTTCTCGCCAAATCACTCATCGACGATGATTTGACATAGAAGCGGAATCTCATATTGCAACTCAATATGATAATGTCGAACCTAAATCAATTCAAGAGGCCCTTACATGTCATAATAAGAATGAATAGAGAAAAGCAATGATGGAAGAATTAGAGTCCATGCAGAAAAAGAAAGTGTGGGACTTGGTTAATTTGCCTTAAATCAGAAAGTGATTGGGAACAAATGGGTTCTCAAGATAAAACGAAAGGCAGACTGATTCATTGGAAAATATAAAGCTCGATTAGTGGCTAAAGGTTATACTCAACAAGAGGGTATAGACTATGAGGAAACCTTCTCTCTAGTAGTTAGGTTTGCCTCAATTTGCCTCATATTAGCTATTGTTGTTCACATGGACTTAGAATTACATCAAATGGATGTTAAGACATTTTTTCTTAATGGAGATTTGAATGAAGAGATCTATACGAAACAACCAACAGGTTTCATTATTCAAGGCTAGGAACATAAAGTATATTGAATCGTTCAATTTATGGCCTTAAACAATCATCCAAACAATGGTACTTGAGATTTCATTATGCAATAATGTCATATCATTTTACAATCATTGATGAAGACCATTGTGTTTACATTTAACAAGATATAGATAAATATGAATTATTATCTTTGTATGTGGATGATGTACTTATAGTTGGAAATGATTTGGGGTTTGTTCAAACGTTCAAAGGATGGTTGTCTACTTTTGATATGAAAGATATCGGAGAAGCAACTTATATACTTGGAGTAAAAATCCATAGAAATTGTTCTAATAGAATAGTGGCTCTCTCATAAGAATACTATATCAAGAAGATCCTTGAACAATTTAGTATGCAAGATTGCAACCCCATTGACACTCCATTTGCAAGAGACAAATACTTGAGCAAAGAAATGGGTCCAAAGACTCCAAAAGAAATAAGGAAAATTAGTAATGTTCCTTACTCTATTGTTGTTGGAAGTCTAATGTACACTATGATGTGAACAAGACCAGATATTTTCTATGTTGTTAGAATGGTAAGTCATTACCAAACAAATCCTAGAATGGCGCATTGCAAATCGGTAAAGAGCATTCTTAGGTATCTAAAGGGAACTACAGACTATTCCCTCTATTATCAAGGGAAAGAATTACGCTTAGTAGGTTATACAGATGCTAATTGGGTAGGAGATCTAGATGAACGCAAGTCAACATCTGGGTGTGTATTCCTACTCAATAATGGTGCAATCTCATGGAGAAGAAAGAAACAAACTTGTATATCTTTCTCAACCATGGAAGCATAGTTTTTTGCTTATTCAGTAGCAGTACAAGAAGCTGTATGGTTGAGAAGGATTATGTAAAGCTAGGGAATAGTCGAAGATGGTTTTGGGCTAACAATAGTTTTCCATGATAGTCAAGCGGTGATCGCTTATGTGAAAGACCCAAAATATCATGGAAGAACCAAACATATAGATACCAAGAACAATTTTGTAAGAGATATCGTTGCATAAAAGGAGGTGATCTTGAAATATCTACCTACACGAGAGATAATTACCAATCCATTCACAAAACCCATATCCAGAGATATGTTCTCCACACATGTGAGATCATTGGGATTACGTAGATTATAGTCTATGTTGATTATACATCATGGATTATTGTTGATTTAATATGAGATACCTTGCAAATGATCAAATAAAATTTCTTATACATATTATTGAATGTGTAAATTGGTACTTATATATATATATATATATATATATATATATATATATATATATATATATATATACACTCTTAAATGTATGTCAACGAGTAGATATTGGCTCTCTCACCTGAGCAATCGCCTCGTTCAAGATTTTTTGAGATGGGATGAGACACAATATACTGATGATAATAAAATGAGCGAAATGTATAAAAAGACAAGTGTCACCTTGATTAAGTATCAAGATGAGGTTTAAACTTGTGATATTAGGCCAAATGTAATTCCACAATTGTTTACTGTTTGAACAGGATATGGTTTAGCAAAGAAAAGGCCTAAGAGACCTATGATTGCGAAGCAGGAAAGCTATTAAACATGATTAAAAAGTCACGTATGATGGTAATTTGACATACGCTCTCGAAAGAGAAACCACCATAGCATGTATTTCATACATGTGTTGGAATTTGACTTATAAGGAAAGTGAATGATTAATCCTTGCATCCTTACTATGTGAATTCCTGAAGGCCTATAATTATAATGATAACTTATTCTCGTATCTTTGTACTTTTGACTACGTTTTGAGGTGACAAATTAATGTTGCTACTTTAGTATAATGGAGATGAAATAATTTATCCTTACGGGACATATTGGGCAAACAATTAATTGGATCTAAAAGATATGACCTTAAAAGAAAGACTTTCTTACGAGTTACATTGACTCAAATGTGTTTAAGGTCGACTCGTTATATTTCTTTGGTAACTAATATAATTGTGAATACATTTGTAATATTGAAGAGTATACATCTTTGAGGGATTAAGGGTACGTGTTAAATGAAACTAAGTCGGGGTGCTATAAGAGACGAATATTATTGTTTACTCATGATCTTTGGGGTCGAGCTACTGTCTATCCCTAATAGGTGCACAAGTTTATAAGCTCTCAAATTGCAGGTGTGCTTGCACAGTTGCACTACCCATTTGATTGTGTGAATGATCTTTAAGAATGGAATGTAAAGAACTCATAATGAACATACGATTAGGCGAGTTCAGCCCATTTTGTGCAAGTGGGAGATGTTAGAATTGGATTCAAGTGCTTAAATTGGGCTTACCCAACCCAATCACAAGACTCACATTCATGGGATACAAAGTGGTGTCTTCTAGTCAAAGGACGTGAAGAGTGGAGCAGTTAAATATAATTCAAACTATTTTAAAACCTCTCAGAATAGCTATCTTGATATTTAATCTGAGAGGAGACGATTTTCTTAGGTTACTTCTTCCACTTTTCGATAATATCCCTCTCTAACAAAAATACGCGAAAGGAGATTTAGAAGGAGATCAAATACTCTCCATTTTGGTCAAAGGTATTTGTGTTGTGACAACTAAGGCGATTCTCATCTTATAGTTTCACTCATGACTCGAGAAGAGAATTATTTCGATGAAACAATTAAAGATCATGTTACTGCGTTTGTAAGTTTCTTCCTGTTTTTTAATAACATCGAACTGTTAAATTATTTCATCAGTCCCTCTACAATTAGTTTAGCTATTTTTTATGTTATTAAAATAATTTCAATAGTTAGTTTTGTTTTTGTTTTCCTTGATGTAACCACTGAAAAAAGGAAGACATCTTTACTATGAACTTTTGCTACCTTCAAAATATGTAGAATTTAGTATATTTAATTGAATAGTTATTGTATTAGAATAGGAAAAAGGTTTTGACTGATTTAGGATTGGGTTTGGCATTTTTCCATGAATCAAAGTTCACATGATAATGATAACTCCACTGTACAAAAAGAATGATAATAGAAATGGCTTACCACTCACCGACTTGTTGCTCAGGTGTGTATATATATATGCACTTCTGTAAAAATAAGTATTATAACAAAGTTGTTTGATTTTGAGGCATGGCTCAAAGAATAAAGTAGTGGGGTGGGGAATGGGATGTGAGCAAATGGATCGGATTGGAACGAAATGTTTCAAGTTCGAATCCTTATAAAAGCATAATAATATGTAAAGTGAATAGATATATATAAAAAAAAAAAACTATGTTCTGTTGTGGGCCTCCAATCAATATCAGTCTAGTGACCTTTAATGTTCATCTTATTTGGGTTTGGGCTGGCCTTGGGTTTAGGGTTTGGGCTTTGGCATAGCCAGATCCGCATATATCCTCCAATTTGTTAGTGCTGAAGTTGTAATAAGGGACACATTTTAATTTTCTAGTTTTTTTAAATACTACTATATTCAAAGTATTTAATTTTTTACATAGAAAAATTAAAATAAATAAATAAATTTAAAGTATACATATATAAAAGAATAATTTGTTATTTTATTTTTCTTTCTTTATTTCTATTTTTATTTTATATTTGCTTTTCTTCTTATTTTCCCTCAATTTTTTTCACAATTATTCTCGTCCAAAGAAATTGATTCTAAGTAAAGTTATGCATGCATCGAGTTTTCTTACTCTTTAAAGCTTGATGCCAATAAGATTTACTTCAAGTGGTTAAGAGTTCAGATGAGCATAAAGAGTGAATGAGTCCAAGTTTCGAGGTCAAGTGAAAATATATTTATGAGGACGAATACTATATTATAATGTTAAGTGAATGATCATTAAAAAAAAAAAAAAAAACCTGCTATTTTTTTTTCTTCTTGTGAAAGTCAGAATGTGCTCACCAAAAAAAAAAAATTGATAATACCTCTTGAAGTAACAATCAATCTTTGGAATCTACACATTGAGAAGGGATAATTACTTTAAGACAACGAGCTATACATGTCTTCCCAAGTTAAGCCAATTTTTCTTTGTCTCCTTTTAATTTGTTTATTTTGGTGTCAATCTATCATGTAATTTATAAGTTTTTTTTTTGTGTTAACATGCAACAGTATCCTAACAAAATATTACGGCAAAGAAAAGTCCATAATTTCTCGTGCATAGTGCAAAAAAACATTATTTTTGGTGAAATAAGACTACGAATAAGGTACTTACAAATTCAATTAAAGGAGCAAAAAAACCTTACAAGATATTAAAAAAAAAAAAAGAACAAAAGGAACAAAATAATGTTTAAATCCAAGAACTTTTGAATTTTGAGTGCATTTAAATATCCCTATAGAGAATGTTTTAACATCCTTCCGTGCGATGTTTGAAAGCCTATTTTAAAGTTTAAATCTAAAAATTATTTCATATATTCTTACATAATGAAGTGTGTTCTTGAACATAGTTCTTGATGTTGAGACTGTGTTGTAGTTCGGATTTCAGTGCGGTGATTCTGAACCCCCCTTGTAGGTCTTAGTGTGTGTAGAGTAGATAAAAACTATATGCAATAAAGTAAAAACACATACAATATTTTACATGGTTTGATAACTGCCTATGTCCATGAGGGTATGCTTAGATGCAAAGTTTTCCACTAATTTGATTCAAGGTTTACAATTAGTTTTATGTAGTATGAGACTTTTTCTCTACCCACGACCCTTCTTTAAACCTAATCACTAATGGTGAAATTCAAAATGAACTCTCTCTATTTTCCTCTCAAAAGCATTGCATACCCATAACCCACATTACATCAATATAAGATGAAGAAAATAAAGAACATTATCTTTCACACAAGGTAAAAGACTTTTAACATGCAATACCTCAACCAAATGTTTGTACTTCGCACTCTTCAACACGTTTGGACTTCACTTGTTCTTCCTTAAACTCTAATCTTGAAATCCGTAATTAGAACTTCCAAAGCCCTGAATTTATAGTTTTGCTAATTAGTCTTGGAAGTCTTGATAAGGTTGGATCATTATCCTAATATGATTCCAACTTTACCTTCTATTTCTTATACTTGCCTTTAAGCTATCACTGTGTAAATAGGAAACTTGTTGATCAAGTATCCTCTTCAAAATATAAACTTGATTTGTTTTTAATTATGGTTTGATAGCTTCTAAGTCCGGATATTCTGTGATATGATCTTTATCCTCTTGCCAAATTGATCCCAGGCCTATCGATACCTTGCTCCCCAAGTATTTTGGCCTCTAAGTTTGTAGACTCCCTTGCATCCCATGTCTACCTTGCTCATAGTTTGGACTTCTCGAGTCTAGCACGTCCTTGCACCATAGGACAACCTTAGTCTGAACTACTTCTTGGTTCACCTTGGGACTTCACACATATTTCAACAAACCAGGGCTTTAAGGTAGACATCTTCTCGTAGAACCCTTGAGACGAAGATATGGATAATCTCAACCCCAACATTCTCCCTTTTTGTCTAGGTGTTCGACAAAAACATCCCTTAAAGAATGAGATAAGAAGATGCATTGAAGAAGGGAGACAAAAGGCACTTGCTACTTTTAAGATGAAGATTTTCATTTCATTGATTGCCTGCCTTTTATACATATCTACCATACAATATTGAAGGGATCCAAAAATACAAAAATAAATTATTCCATTTTCCCTTTTACCTTTCCATTGGCATTCTTTCTACTCACCATTTTTTGTTGAAGACTTAGAATGTAGGGGAATGAGGAGATGGTAAGTCTAGAGGCACTATGTCTCCACTTTTCTCCGCTTCATTCAAATGTTGGTTGGTCATTGGTGGCAGCCTCTTTTGGTGACGATGAAGGCGTGAAGACTTGCTTGCTAATCTTGGTCCCGAAGCAGGTTCTACAGTCTCTTATGGCGGTTTGGTCTCCACCGCGAATGTGAGTTTCACTTCAATCCTTGGAATCAACTCTGAAGTGGTAGTGAGGTTAGGAAATGGTATCAGATGCGTGTACGCCCCCTCAATATCATCGTCATCTGACTTGGATAAGATGAAGTCCTCATCCTTGGACTTCTTCAAAGCTTCTATGAAACCACTAATCTCTTCTCACTATTTCTGAATGCCTTGGAGTTGTAACTCCAGCAATTGTTGCTACTCATAGAGGTGAGCCAACATGTTCTTATGTGGCCTAATGGTCTTGTCCAGAAGTTCGGACTTCTTCGACATAGAGGTGGAAGGTTGGCCTATGAAGTAACACCTGGTTCGAACTCTAGAAAGGTCTCTAGGACTTTCCCTTTCATCTTACCTATTTGGGATGACATCTTTTTTCCCATAAGGGACATCTTGGAGATGATGTCCTTCGTATAACTTATAACTAATGCTCATCTTGGCGACTAGAGGCCACAGGATGTCAATAGGGTCATAAGATCTGGTTTTTGGGCTGTAAGTATCCAATATATCTACGAAGGATACCCAAGTGCTTTTCGATAAACCGCAAAAATTTGATAAGCTTTTGGCGTAGCACCAATGACTTGTTAGTCCTTGGCAACGACATTAAAAACTTGATAAGGCGTATTGTGTGATATGTGTTAAGAATATAAAGAAAAATATGAAATGAGCGCCTATTTGCGCAAGTATACGCTTATCCAAGTAATAAAGTGTACATAATGTACGGATATCGATCCACATGAAAAGGGGGGATTCTAAGTACCAAAATTAGAATACTTCCCTAATATCCAAATGGTCAATGAGGGTTCAGAACAGAAATTAAATAAAACTAATTTAAGAATTCTCAATGTAACCAATGAAATGGGCAACTAAGGGATACTAAGAGATGATAGAGTTCTAGGGTATTTGGTGCAATTGGACAATCCTCCTATATCTAGGCCAAAATTTCATCCTATTGTTTCTTGAAAAAGCTTTCAAAGGCGACTCTTGCCTAATTTAATTATAAGATCGAATAACCTACCAACTAACACTAGGTTTCTTACTTCTGATTAGCTCAACCCTAAGCATTAGAGATGCTTTAAGACCTAAGAATCTCACTCGCTTCCTAATTACTGATAATTTCTACATTACACTTATGTCTAATTCCTTACCCACTTCTCAGATCTCACAAGGAACCACTCACCATATTGAAATTGATTAGAGATTAACATGTAAATAACAACCAAACATGAATCAATAGATAGACAATCACAAATAGACAATAGAAATAAGAAAATCAACATTTAAATATAAGACTTAGGTCCAAAATACAATCAAAACCCTACACTACAAAATTAAAACATAATAGAGGTCTAGTACATCATAAAATTTGGATAAAACATGAAAAATAAGGGAAAGAAGAAACTCTAGTGGTCAAAATGATAACGCTTCTCGGTCTTCTTCCTCTAAATCCCTAGTTTTTCTCTCAATCTTGAAGAACCACTACCAAGCCTCTTCTCTAGTCCCAAAGTGTAGACAAAGTTTGACCTTCTCTGGTCCCAAAGTGAGGACAAAGTCCGACCCCTTGCAAATTAGGGCATTATTCCTTATATACCCTTAAAAGATTGCCTCTCGATTGCCGAAAATTGGCTGGACTCGCGAACAGGCTCAAGCGACGTGGCGATGCTGCAACGTCGCGATGTGGGGTTATGGAGATGTTGGGTTGTAAGACGTCGCTAGGGTCAACGTCATGACGTTGGAACGACGCAACGTTTGGAGCAGGATCTGCATTTCTCTATCTTTAAGCCTCTAAAACGCCTCGAAATGCCGCATTTTAAGCTACAACGCAAAATCAAACTAAATATTAGTGATGAAGTGAAAACACCATTGTTTATGTACAAAAGAGATCAAAACATACTAAAAACCGGGAATATAATGAGTGTTTTGGACACTCATCACACCCCCAAACTTAGCTTCTTGCTTGTCCCCAAGTAAGAGACTAACTCAAAACAAAAGAAAAACTGAAAATGACACGAACTAACAAAAAATGAGATGAGTATGATAACATGATGCCAAATTGAAGAATCTATATGAACACAATTTAGCAATATTAGCCTTTTCAACCAAAATTTAAGACCCGTAAACTTTTAAACTCTCGAAGGAACATGGCAAAGCAAGACATAGTGATCAAAACAAATTAAATCCCCCAAATCCTCAATAACCTTTTCCAAGGACTCTAAGTGTAGGTGATAACATGATCTCTAGTGTATAGAAAGGTCCTAGCACCCCCAAACTTAAGCTTGACTCACCTATTTGGAAGAAGCTAACTAAGAAGGGATAAAAACGTACTATTTTTATTCATACTAAACTACCTAAAATGAAAGAAAACCAGTGCTTAGAAGTTTTAGACGAGTGTCCCTGTAGCAAGGATCCATTGGCGACTCCCCACCAGTTTCTTAAGGGCACCAAGCATTAAATTCCCTTCAAACTTCACCCCGAACACTCAACCAAACTAAAAGGCCCTAGGTTGTGGGAAGAATCCATCTTTTGTCCCATGTAGTGGGCAATGAAGTCAATGAATCCCGGCTAGTTGACTCGGGGCATTAGGCTTTGAAAGGCCCCTCAAACTATGCCCAGAATTATGATTGGATGATCCCACTTATTCTTATCCACATACCTCTTTTTGTGTCTTTTTTTTATCTTTCTTTTTCGTTTTTTTTTTCTTTTGTTTTTGTATTTTTCTCTTTTTGGTTGGGGCTCTATGGCGATCCTCTTTTGATTAGGTGTCCCATTACTTAGATGGTTAGAATCTCCCATGGTTAGTTGAATTCAAGGCAAAGGGGTTCGGGACCAAGGTGTACAAGGGAGATCAAAAGTGTGTGTGTGATAGATTCCTTCAGAAATAGCTTCTTGAAGCATAAGGGGGGTGACTAAGCTAAGTCACCCATACCAAGCAAGCACAAAATTCCAGATCATTCAAAACCCTAAGGGTTTAATCCACTTTACACTTGCCATTTTTCAAATGTTGGTGTTCAAAATGACCTTCAAAGTCACTCAAGACACACTAAACACACACTAAACACACCTAAAAGCAAACAAAAGACACAAGCAAGCAAGAAACATGAAACAAGCAAGAAAAACAACCACTAAAGCAAAACTAACCTAAAACATGCAAATTACTCTAAAAAGCATAAAAACTAAACTAAGCTACACTAACAAGCTCCAAGGCCTCAAGATAGGCCAAATAAGAAAATTTAAGTACAAAACCACCCTAATTAATTCAAAGTCATCAATATAAACCCAAACAAGCATATGTGATCATGGTAAGCACAAGAGAGAAAAAAAATAAATAAAATGACCCGAAGAACAATAAATGAGCAATCAAGAGCCAAAATAAAGTAATACCAAACCAATCACCCTCAACACCACAAAACACCTCCCGCTGATTAAGATGGACTTTGTCCTTAATGGAAATAAGCATAAAAGAAAGAGAACTCCCCTAGTGATTTGAATGATCATTATGGTGGTGGTGGTGGTGGTGGAGTGTGATAGGAGAGGAGCTAAGCAATTTGTTGTTGAATGATCTCTTAATTGCTTAGAACTGTGCTCACTTTGCTCTTAAGCTCTTCCATCTCTTTGGTCATGGAGACTTGATACTCTTGAGCCTCATCCCAAAATGAATCAAACTTCATAGTGAGGTCATGGAGCTGATCCTCAATAGATTGAGGAGGAATGGAATCTTCCTTCTCATGGGATATGGGTGGTGGAGGTTGGGTAGAGGATTGCCCTATTTATCCTATTTCTTAATTTCTCCCCTCATGCATGGCTTGATAAGCCCTCAATTCTTCCTTATTCGAAGGCTCATTGTCGGAGGCATACATTCCTTCAAGTCTTGATACACTTGACTTGTTCTTCTTTACAACTATGGCTTTGATGGGGTGTATCCAAGCCTCATTACTTGCCAACGACACCCTGGCTTTCTTGCATAGTCTGTATATGAGGAATGGGTGCCCAAGGTTCATCTTAGCATCCTTATTGTAGAGGATGGATTCCTCTATGACTTGTCCCACATCAAAGGGGATGTCTTGAATGATCACGTAATTCAACAAGCCACGCTTGGTAGTCACTTCACACACATTGGTGGTCGGAATGAGACGAGTTGAGATGAAGTGTTGCCAAACCTTTGGGATGTATGCCAAGTGCTTGGCCTTGAAGTGCACCTCATGCCCCTCATTGTTGGTCTTCCACTCACCATGTCCATTGGTGAGCATTCTAACCACTTCGGGGTAGTGATTAGTGCTCAAAAAGTGATATTTTGAACCCTGTTTATTGCAGGTTTTGAGCACTTTTTGTGTACTAATATGCGTATTTAACCCGATTTGCACATTAAAGTCCCTACTATTCTACTAATCGCATTTTGTGGCTAATTTTGTAGTTTTGCAAGCTATTTATGCCAAAATTGTTGAGTCGATCCAAGCACGAAGAATTCGAGTCAAACTTAGCATTGTAGATCATAAACTAGAAGGAAAGAAGAGTAGAAAATGCAAGGTGGGTCGGCTGCGGGAGTAGCAAGGTTGCGAAAATTTATGACCTACGAGATTTCGCGAGGTTGCGAAATTTCGTAATCTTCGCGAGAAACTACCTCCCACGCCCTCTTGTTCACTTTTCAACCCTGCGACTTTGTTCCTGCTGCCCATTTGAATTTTTGACTTTTGTTTCTTTTTTTTTGGTTTTCTTCCCATTTTATCCCCTATAATAGCTTTTGGTTTTGGTTTTTTTTGTAATTTTGCTTTGGGGGGCAATATATAAGCTCTGGTGCCTTTATGTGAGGATCTCTTTTTTTGGCTCATTAATAAATTTAGGCGGGAACCTTTCAGCAGTTCCCGCTTCTTTTCTTTTTCCTTCACTTTCCTTTATTTTCTCTCAATTTCTCACTAGCCAAACACCCTCCAGGGGATAAACGGCTCGGAGGATGGCGGCTCGCCCCTTTCTCCTTGAAGAAGGAGGGGGCCGGAGTGAGGATCCTACGAGGCGAGTGAGGGTTCCATGTTTTTCACGCGGGTATCCCTTTGCCGTTCTTTGTTTTCCCTTTAGCTTTAGGTTTGATCCTTTGAGTCACCTTGAATGGTTATTACTTGGTAAGCTTAGGCTCATTGGATGCTTAATGTTGGAAGAATCCATTGATGTTTGTTAGTTATCATTTATGATCCATTTAAAGGTGAGTCAAGACGACTTATGGTTTTAATGGCCAAAGGCACTAATGGCCAGTGGATGCCATTTTTCAAAGGATAGTTATTTAGGGTTTAGATTTTATAGCCACATGAAGACCCGGTTCGGGAAATGACTATAGGTCATCCTCCCTAACGCGAGGAAAATGGACTTGAGGACCCCTCAGTGACCTTTAGAACCCAAATCTAGTAGCCTGACACTTCAAGGAGACTTATTTTACATTTTATTTTATTTTATTTAACTTTCAGTTTCCAAACATTAAACCCCCCTGTTTTTACCAAAACCTTAAAATCCAAATTGAATTCACCATTTTAAATCAATTGTAAATCATTTTCACGAAGAAAACCCATCCATATGTTCAACCCTAGAGCCACTATATTAGGTAGCTATGACTCTGATATTAGAAAGGTATAAGTTTATAAATTTGGTTGGTTCGGGCTACCTGCTGCGTTCGACTGTGAATCAAATAGTCTTAGTTATCGAGGATGGTGCTTAAGTGCAATTGATGGCTTGATTGAACACTTGTGATCCTCATCACAGAATCACGGTAATTTCTTTATCATTTTTTTAAGTATATATTTTCTTTGTTAGTCTTCTTAGTTTCAGTTCCGCGATTTATTTATTTTTTAGGTAACCACTAACCTTTTAGGTAGGATTGTTTCTTGAGTAGTTAGGTGTTTGCCTGTTTTTGCGTAGGAGAACATGTTCAGTGGGTAAAAAAATTCGAAGGCAGGTTGATCAAAGTCAGTGTTCTATAAGAGTCCAATTCTGAATTGAATATTAGTTTTGATGAAATGGAACACCTAGAGGGAGAGCAACACTGTTAGTACCCAATGGAGAGAAAACCTAATGCATATAGGTCCATGAGGGACTATATAAACCTTCCATGGGTGAGTGCATCCTCCTACATGGTTCTTCCAGCTACTACACCATATGGCAGTACTTACAACCCTAGTTGGGGGAGCCACCCAAATTCCTCATGGGAACAAAGACCGCCACAGTATGCACCTCCTGCTTCTCCATATTATCCTTCAACTCTCGGCCGCCCTAAATGACCATAGTGCTTCTTCAATTGAGCAAGCAATGCGAGACTTAGTAGTGGGTGGATACTTTTTTTTTATAAGAGGAGGCGGAACGGTGAATACTAGGCCAATCAAAAAATTGACACAATAGAGAGCAAAATTGACATAGTGGAGAGCTCTTTGGATAAGAGAACTGATGGACTTCAAAGCGAAATTGATCAGAAATTTAACAACCTGCAAAAATCAATTTCAAGGCTCACTAATCAGCATGATCATCAAGAGGAAGAGAATCTGGAGGAAGAGTGCATGATTGACACTATTTTGTGTGAACAGGCTTAAGCTGCGGTAAAGGTTGAGGTACTGATCTCCATTTGGGATATATCGGCGTATCAGGATATCGGTACATAGCGAAGCGAAATTTTGCTACGAAAATCGTTTAGAGGAAAAATCGAAAAAAAAACCAGAAATATCGGCGATATTGTCCTCTCGATATCGGACGAAATTTCGGTGAAATTCCCGGTGAGTAAAACTGCAGCGTGGCTTGATTTGCTTCAAAATATCGGAGATATATGAAATACTCGAGTAAAATATCGGAATATACTCGAAAATATCAGTAAAATATCGAACCGGATATATTGGTGATATATCGGGGATATATCGAATATATCAAAATGACCATATTTGCACCAAATTAAATCAGGCTATAATTAAATTACAAATATATTTTGACCATCCAGCAGTTGGCTGACCCAAAAAATCTATAAATATACCTCTAAAATTATTCAATTTGATGCAATTCTCTCTGCCAATATCCGATCTTCATTTCACTCGAAAAATTTTCTTTGTGATATCCTCTTAAATAGCTATATATGGATTTAATATTTTAAATTAGTTAATTTAGTAATAATATATTAATAAATTAACATTTCATATTAAATTAATTTTTAAAATCAAGTTATATATTAGTTAATATTGTGTATGCATATTATAAATTTATAGTATTATATGAAGTTTTCCATATTTTAAATTAGTTTAATTTAAGCGTAATATATTAATAAATTAATTTTTCATGTTAGTTAATATTTGAAGCGAATATGTGTGGATGAACCAAAATTTCTATCCATGTGGAGAAGTTGTAGATACAAGTCAGGAACATTTATTCATGACATGTTAGATCTTATAATCAATATTATCGAACCATAAATATCTTGGTATGATATATCTTTAAATTTAGTCTATATTAAATATTTGCAGATTAGATTCTTATCGATCTTCATTTTTGATTTTTTAAAACTCATTCTGATGTATATAATTTGATTATTAATGTCATTTTACACTTTTAAAAGTATTTTTCTGAATTTCAAAGTATTTTCTGTTAATTTTGATATATGATATTCATAAAAAAATATCTGATATATCTCGATATATCACGATCATCCATAAAATGCAAAATTACGTCATATCCCATGGCCGATCTTTCCAGCCTTGATGCGACGGAGGAATTGAAGGAACGCATTGAAGATCTGGGGAACTATAGAAGTTCTGATTGTAACATTCTTTGGGCCATGGAGGAGAAAAGAAGAAATCCTCCTTGATTGGTGAGGAAGGTAGTGGAAGGGAGCGGGAAGAGCTGGCTGCCAAACCTGACCTTGGCACTTGTGCGACCAAGTCACATCACTGCATACAAATGATTATTGCTGAAACACACACTACTAAGGCCATCCACGTCTACTGCACTTTTCTAATTACCTG
Source organism: Tetrastigma voinierianum (assembly GCA_016808115.1). NCBI lineage: Eukaryota > Viridiplantae > Streptophyta > Magnoliopsida > Vitales > Vitaceae > Tetrastigma > Tetrastigma voinierianum. The sequence goes on from JAEQBH010001130.1 coordinate 70,307, forward strand.
AAGTTTAGTGGCCTATGTTTCAAACTTATACCACTACATAAGACCCCCAGCGGTGCTCATCTTGCATGTGGCATAACGGATGGCTCGGGTGCTTGTTCAGATGTGGAGCACCTGGACCTCAACATTTCACCACAAGCTCCACCGGTTCGACTCGAGGGCAGCGGTTTGGGAGACTTCAGTCTCCCAGCTAGTTTTTCATTTTCTTATTTTATTTTATTTTAGTTTAGTTTATTTGATTTATTTAATTTTTTTCTCTTTAGGTTTCTCTAATTTTAGTTAATCTTATTTTACATTTTTATTTTTTATTTTTGCATTTTTAAAAAAATATTTTTTGTGTTATTTTGTAGGTTTTGTAGTTTTACGTAGTAGACGACAAAATCAGAAATTATGAGTCACAATTTAAGTTGCAAAAATTTGCAACTAGGAAAGCTGCCTTTGTAGCACCAGTTCCATTTTTTTGTCTTTTATGATATATATATATCTTTATAAAAATAAAAAAATTTCTAGGTTACAAATTTTCGCAACCACCATGTAGAACAGTGTACTTTTTTTCCTTTTATTTTATTATATTAATATTATTAACTATTACTATTTATTTAAAAAAAAACTCTTATTATTTAAGCTTGTATAGTAAAAAAAACAAAATTTAAAAAAAAAACAAAATTTCAAAAAAAAAAAAAAAAAATCTCACGGTTCCAAAATTCGCAACCCAATTTTGTTTTGATCATAACTTTTTTGTCTGAACTCCGTTTTGGGTAATCTTGGTACCGTTGGAAAGCTTAGAGAGTTTAGAATCTAAATATAGCCAGAAAGAATATTTTTGAAACTTGGATAAAGGCTTAATTTTCAAAATTCTCCAACTGGTCATTTTTGTCCTATTTTTTCTTTCTAACATTCGCTGAAGCCCAAATGGGTGAATAAGGTCTAGTGGAAATATTGTAAAGTATCTAATAAGCGAATTTTATCTCATAAGGTAACACCTTCCTAAATTTCCAATCCAAGCCCCATTACGGACAATGAGACATTGGTTGAGGAGAGTTATGTGAAGGAAGTGACATTTATTTTGTGTTTTATTTCCATTTTGAACAAGCCTATTTTATTAAGTTTAATGACTTGCTATTAGTTTCCTTTTGTATAGTTGTTTGTTTTGTTTTGTGACTGTTAGTTTGTTTTGAAAAGTTGAAAGATTTGAGTCAATTTTTTTATATAATACACTTCTGACTTGCACTTGATTTTCAAAAAATTACACACGTATTTTTTTGTGTTTTCTTTGTAATTTGAAAAATTGAAACTTTGTCCAAATTATTTGATGTTAGATTGATTTCATGCTTCATTAAGCGGATGATTAGTTGAATTCTTGTTGCTTTCAACATTTTCTTCCACCTTTATGTCATCCACACCCATGCACATCGGGTTTCCTCAATAAATTTGAAAAAGCTACCTAAATCTCTAAACTGCAAAACCTACCTAGTTTCGTTGACTGCCTTTAATAGGTTAAGACCCCATGAAAAAGAGGCTAATGTCTTCCAAATAAAAGAAGAGAAAAACAAAACAAAAGAAAAAAAAGAAAAAGAAGAAAGTGTAACGCTTTGCCTTCAGAGAGCAGAGCATGGTTTCGAGGGTATATAGCGAAAGTCTTTAAAGCCGGAGTGCCCTAAACCCGATTTGGTTGAGATCTGACTTTGTCTTCCTTGGGTGGATGAGTGAGAGTTTAGCAAGTTGTAGGTCTTTGGAGTCATCTCGAAATCATTGAAGTCAGGAGTGAAACACAGAGTTAATTAATTGAAGATCATATGACTTGGTGCCCTAAGCCTTAATTGGTTGTGATCATAGGTAGATCCCGATTACATGGACTTTGGTAAGGTTGATTTCTCAGCATTGCACCTCTACAACCTGAAAAGGATGTGGAGACCAGAGCAGGTCATGATCTATTTAGGTTGGTTAGTGTCACAGTTGGAAGCGATACAAGCGGTTGGGAGAGTGCGGAGTTTAAGCGGTTTATTGTTGGCTGATTAAACAAACACTTGGGTTTGGTGGAATTCTACGGTTGGATTCACGGGAGGCTCTTTTGATACTCAATTCTATATAGGGCATTCATGCTCTCGAAGGATAGTTATTGAGGCGGGTTTGATGATTCTCATCGAGGGTTAGAGCTACTCATTCATAACCTTTTTTGAAATATATTTTGTGAACATAATTTTTTTTTTTATTGCTCTCTCTTTCTTTCATTGCTAAGGGACTAGCAATGTATAGGTTAAGGGGTGTGTTCGTGCTCAAAAGTGATATTTGAACCACATTTATTGCGGGTTTGAGCAATTTTTGTGTACTAATGGTAGTGGTCTTGATTTGCACGTACAAGGTCCTGGTATTCTAGGTCGCATTTTGTGACTAATTTTGTAGTTTTACCAAGCTATTTATGCAAAATTGTTAAGTCGAGTCAAGCACGAAGAATTTGAGTTAGACTCGACATTGTAGATCGGAAACGGAAAGGAAAGAAGAAGCGAAAATCTAAAAGTGATCACTTGCAGAATTTTGCAGGGTTCTGAAGTCGAATTATGAGGTTAATGAAATTTCGCAACTGTGAAAAAATTCAGCAGTGTTGTTCGCGCATCCCCTATACCTTTGTTCACTTGCACAACCTGCGACAAGCATTCCTGCGCTAGTTTGAGATTTTTTACTTTTGTTCCCTTTTTTGGTTTTCTTCCCATTTTATCCCCTGTAATAGCTTTTGGTTTTGGTTGTTTTTTTGTAATTTTGCTTTGGCTAGGGCAGTATATAAGCTCCTGGTGCACTATAATAGAGAGATCTCTTTTTTTGGCTCATTAATAAATTTAGGCGGGAACCTTTAAGCAATTCCTGCTTCTTTTTTTCTTTTTCCTTCACTTTCCTTCATTTTCTCTCCCTTTCTCACTAGTGAGCACCCTCAGGGGATGACAACTCGGAGTTGGTAACTAAATCTCTCCTTGAAGAAGGAGGTTACTGGGTGAAGGATCTTGAGGCAGGCTGAGGGTTCCATGTTTTTTCATGCAGGTATCCACTATTGTTACTATTTTCCCTTTTTAACTTTAGGTTTTGATCCCTTTTGAGTCACCTTGAATGGTTTGTGCACCAGTAAGCTTTTTGGGCTCGTGGATGCAAATGTTAGATCCATTGATGTTTGTTAGTTATCATTTATGATCCATTGTAAGGTGAGTCAAGGTGACTTATGTTTTAATGACCGAGAGCACTAATGGCCAATGGATGCCATTTTTCAAAGGATAGTTATTTAGGGTTTAGTTTTTATAGCCACATGAAGATCCGGTTCGGGAAATGACTAGAGCTCATCCTCCCAATGAGGAAAATGAACGAGGACCTAAAGTGACCCTTCAGACCCAAATCAGTAACTGACACTTCAAGGAGACTTATTTTACATTTTATTTTATTTTATTTAACTTTCAGTTTCCAAACATTAATCCCCCCTATTTTTACCAAAACCTTAAAATCCAAATTGAATTCACCATTTTAAATCAACTGTAAATCATTTTCACGAAGAAAACCCATCCCTGTGTTCAACTCTAGAGCCACTATATTGCAGCAGCTAGGCTACAACAGTAGAGGTATAGGTTTATAAATTTGGTTGGTTCGCAGCTGCCTAGCTACACGTTTACGTGCAAATTAGGTAGTTTGGGGCTTCTTGAAGTCTAAGATAGACATCTTCATTGACCGGCTCCAAGTTATAGAACTTGTTGATAGACTCCACACTAAAGTCTACCAAACACCCTCTTACCCTCACTTTCTTCACCACATAGGCTGCTAGGTTAGTGTAGAACTCTCGTATAACCATTGTGACAGTTGGCCTTGGGTGCTGGCAAAGTGCCTTCCACATTTTTCCGTTATGGTTTTCTTGAAGAAATCCTCTGAGTAGTGGAATCTCTTTTCCTTGATGACTAAGAGATTTGTAGAGATTAGTGTGAATCTCTTGGAGGCTTCCAAATTCACAAATTTTGTGCGATCATAGTCCTCTATTGCTTCTTCCACTCTATGGCTTCTCTTTGAGTTTATCTTTTGCCTCTTGGAAGACATGATGGGCCTAGAGTGGTTAGGATTGAGAATGGGGCTTAAACACTTCAAATCCACACACAATCGTCACTCAATCCTCTAAGGTGATCATAATGCTCTTTTATGTCAAACCCACTCTCAAATTTTCACTCAGACAATCTATTGAACAGTTGGTGGGTGACCACTTGTACAATGCTTCTTAAGAGATTCAAGTCCTTTAGGGTCCTCAATACATCCACAATGCTTCACCCCAATGTCCAACAAGCCCAAAGAAAAAAAAACTTGAAGATTTATACCTTTAAATGCTCTTAACTTGGAAATCCTCTAATAGCTTGAATGGGCCTTGATAAATGGAAGAAGACTATCGAATATCGATTGAATGTTGTGATTGGGCACTTGAAAGGCTTGTGGAAGATCTGCTATGGAGGTACTTGGAAGAGAGATTGAGAGAGAGTGAAAGCTGGAAGATGAAAATTGAAGAAAATAGCTGTTACAGGCTTAATAGTAGGGCAACACCGTGATGTTTAGGTCAACATTGTGACGTGACAAAAGGTTCAACTAAAATTTTAAGCCAACGTTGAGACATTCGAATCCAACGTCGCGACGTTCGGATCCAACGTCACAACGTGGTAAAATGAAAAACCATATTTTGCAATCAATGTTGTGACATTGAAGCCAATATCATGATGTGACAGAGTAAGAAACCATAGCAGAAGGAAACATTGCGACGTTGCGAAACAACGTTGCAATGTGGTAGAGAGTTCAGAACCTACTACATCAAAATGTCGTGACGTTGAGGGAAAATTTTTGCATAAATGCAATCTGTTGGGTTACGGGCAGAATATCCAATATGATTGGAACATAAATGCAACGGAATTTAAAATTTTTTATCCCTTAACCCACCAAGGATCACATGCGTTTCATAAAAAACCGAAGGAAGGGTGTAGAAACTTACCTCTTGTAGATTATTCGTCAAGCCTTCCAAGGGTACGTGTCTTGGTTTATTCGGATCTTCAAGGTCTTGCCTTTCTAAGCGACCACCCTCTACAAGTATCCACACACGAACAAATAATGAATGATCTTGTTGAATGCTAGTTCAGGTTCGTCTTCTCAAAATGAAATTAGGGTTTTTCTTTTCTTTCTCTTTGTTTTGGTTGTTCTTAGAGTAAAAGACGACTACTACAGAATATATATGTCATATATATATCTATATAAATGCAGTGGGTTTAAGTCAAAAAGCGAATTTTATATTATTATATATTTAAAAACTCTTTTAATAATATAAATTTAAATTCAAATCCTTATCGAATAAAGGAAAGCGATTTTATATTATATATTTAAACTCTTTTAAATAACAATTTAAATTCACATCCAAAAAAAAAAAAAACCCTTCTGATTATTTCCTTATCCAATAACAAATTAATTATTTGTTTTCAATTTAAATCTAAATTAAACTTTCTCAAAATTAAATTTGAATTTAAATAACAACTAATTATTTGTAATTTAAAATAATCTCATCATTTTAAATTACTACGAGTGAAAAACCATAACCGTTATTGTCGTTCTTAATGTACGGCCCTATGGGGTTCAATTAACATTGGCAATAGGCTAAATCACATTTGATCCTACAAGTCATAAAATTGGTCTCTAGCAAGACATTATGACTACCCAAGTTAAATAAGCTCATGATCCAAGACAACCTTAATATAGCTAATGACATAATCCTTTGTCATGATATCTTGATAGAATATAAGGCATGAATGAAGTCGACCTTATATCGTTCTCTTTGATTACTCGAAACCCAATTAGGCTGACTAAACAAATGACATTGTCTCCATCAATTCATTTGAGCACGATCATGCATTTCTCAATCTCAATTGTCGAGGGGACCCAGAGATATCTCTCTTATAATAAGAGGGACAAATTCCATCTTAATCGCTCATATGTCTGACATAATTCTTATTATGTTCAAGTATAACCTTTATAGTCATCTCGATTAAAGACAACGTTTGATTATATCAAAACACAATATTCCTTATGTTGAGAACTATAGCGATCTCAGGTCAAAGGATTTAATGACACAACTATTAGAGATTAACTTATGACTTTGATCCATGTATTAATCTCAAGACGGGTCTGTCCAATATTTGTTCTCAACAAATAGATATAAATTTGATTTGTATCTCATACACACATTCATCCCATGAATATCAATCAAACTTTATACTAATCTTAATTCATTGTTATTCCCATAGCAATAACCGATTAGGGACATTTAGAATAATTAATAATATTATTCAAGGACATTATATATAATAAACATGCAAATCATCATAATAATTAATTCTCATAAATAGTCAAAATACCATGTCATACAATAGGCCTAGAGCACTATTACTAACAAAATCCCCAAAGAGTTTCGTAACCTTGTAGGAATGATTGAGCCACCAAATTCACCATCACCCAATCTTTACATAATCTCTATTTATTTTTGCACAATACGATCGAGCCAAGAAAAGCAACTCTCCTTGGAGTTGAGGAACTTCATAGTGAATTGGAAGAAGTCAAAGCAAGGTATCTCCACCGACAAACTTAACATGTACACTTTGTATGAAGTTTGGTGTTTAAATAGTACTGCTTGAAATTCAGTTTTGGGTGCCTTCAAAATTAGAATTCTGAATATATTTATTCAATATGGTTTTTACATTTTTTAATGTAAATAAAGGAGTGAAAATCTTTAGAAAACATGTTTATGGGAAAACCTTTCCTTTCCCTTTTAAACATGGCTTATGGACCAACAAATAAAAATAAAATTAAAAACAAAAAAAAAAAAACAAAAGCGTTTTACGGGTAAGCTTGAGTTTCTAAAGGTTGAAAGATGACTTCAATTATGGGTTGATTTTAGGCCCTAAGTACATGTATTTCCTGCGAGTATCGAGGCTTTAATGTGACTGGGCTGGGCTTGGGCCTTATTAAAATTAAGCAAATTTTGAGTCCATGATGGCCCAATTTTGATAAGCCCTCTTAATTAGTTAGTGGGCTATTGGAAAAGTTGGCTAAAGGCCCTTAGGCCTGTTTGGATGAGGCATATGTTGCAGGATACCATTGGATTCAAAATTTTGTCAAAAGGGGTTGTTGTTGCCTAAAAGGATTTGATCCCAAGACCTTGCTTAGTCTTGGTAGTCGCTCTAGCATTGACGCTAGAGTATTCATATGGTATTGTTCTTTACTTGGTTTTTATTTACAGTTTAAAGTTAAGTTACCTATTAGCAAAATTAATGAAAGTGTGATGTCTACTGGAGTTGAACCCTCGCTCTTGAATTCAAGGGACACACTCCACCATATACATGCTAGGTTGATGTTCTAATTTAACTTGCAACCTATTTTATACAAAAATACCGTAATTAAATTCATTATTGAATTTATTATGATTGTTTGCATGAATAAAATTTTTACATGCTTATAATATTGTTCTTTAAATTTGTTTAAAAATTTTGTAATAATGTTCAGTGATCGATATAATTTTAATTAATTAGGGAATAGCCACAACATCCTTAATTAGTTAAAATTATATATTAAGTTTTAAGATCACATTTGATTACATTAATTGTAATTAATCATATGGAATATGATAAATCTCATCCCACAGGAATTTTTATTACATTTTGTATGACTAATTAGGATGAAATATCAAATCATATTTTCTAATTTACCCACAAGGATTAGGAAAAGGAACATGATTTGGAAGTCTTATCATAAAATTAATTAAATCTAATTGAGTAAGACTTTAGCCCACATGCAAGTTTTATGTCACTAGATTTATGTTTTTTAAAAGCATGATTTACATTGGTAAAACATAACATTGTATCTTTGCCTCAATCTTTGATTATTTAACATGTATATTTAACATTTGCAGTTATTCAACCTACGAATATTTCTGATTTTAGTGTAAATATTCCGAATTAAGGGTGATAACTATAAGGTATGGAAGGAATGAAAGAGTTCTTACGCATTTGGGATGGATGGATATTGGTATGCTATAGGAAAGAGGAATAGAATCCCATTACGAAACTATGAAATTGTATGTCTTTATGATAAGTGGGAGAGGTCAATACTTCCTCTCCATGATGTTCATAGAGACCAGATATCGGGTGGTATTCGTGGTTATGTCGAAGCGAATTAATAAAGTCAAGCCGCCACGAAGCCGTGATGAGCAGTTTGAAACTTATGACAAAGCTCTTGCTATACCTTAATTATGCAATTTTCATCCACTAAGCTCACCGAGACAAGAGGAGTGCATGAGGGATATAGCGGCCCAACTTCAGACATTAGAAGTTATCATGTCAGAGACTTTCCTTGTTCATTATATATCTAGTATGAAGATCAACTAGAAGTTATCATGATCATATCTTGATTGATTTTAATTTTCAATTAATAGATCTCATCATACATCTAGTATCACATACTCATGTAACATCATACATAACATCTCATACATGCATATAATAAACGTGTCACAGTATGGCCTTAATCTAGATTGATCTCCATAAGCGATATAAGAGATCAACAGTCATTCCTAGGTAGTAATAGCGGCTCCATGATCGATTTGACCACGAGCTTGTAGCATGGAGCTTCTAAGCTCCTCCATCATCATGGTTGGATTGCATGACTCCAAATGGCTTGCATTGTCTCTTGTTTATTACAACAATTAAATAAATACTAATAGTAAAATAAAATTACAATAAAACAAAGCGGCATCGTGTGTATTTAATAATTACAACCTTGTAAAAACAATAATAATAACACGCGAACACATTGGTCAAAAAAGGCCATCTTGTGCACCATGTGAAACAACACAACATGCAAAATATATCATGTTAACATATAGCATAAACAATTTGCATTAAAAAGAAATAAATTATAATAGAGGCGTGTATTTAAAACCAATTAAATTCATAAAGGTGCTACCTTGAGTACATTGTGGGATTTCCACTCCAGAACAGCTGAGTTACGTCAAAATATTTTCAGACAGTCTCATCAATAAATTTTTGAATAAGCCGAAAGCCATCAAAATCACATTAAAACAACATATTATGTAATCTCAATCGTCAAACGGATAATTTGCATGTTCACAGGCATAAATTAGGTTTCCCAATCTACCCTTCCTCGTCGCATCGACATCAAAGCCTAAAAAGACAAACAAAAACAAAACTAAGCTCCAAGAAAAACCTAAATTTCTAAAGGCAAAAGACAAACACTAACAAAAAAAACTAAAAACAAAAATAAAGAAAGAAAAAATTGATAAGGCTTTTAGCGTAGCACCAAAGATCTGTTAGTCCCTAGAAACGGCACCAAAAAACTTGATAAGGCTTTTAGTGTAGCACCAAATACTTGTTAGTCCCCGGCAATGGCTCCAAAAACATGATAAGGCTTTTGGCGTAGCACCAAAGACTTGTTAGTCCCCAGAAACGACACCAAAAACTTGATAAGGCGTATTGTGTGATGTGTGTTAAGAATATGCAAAAAAATTTGAAATGAGCTCCTATTTGCGCAAGTATATGCTTGTCCAAATAATAAAGTGTACAAAATGTATGGATATCGATCCATAGGGAAATGGGGGATGCTAAATACCAAAATTAGAATACTTCCCTAATATCCAAACGACAATGAGGGTTCAAAATAGAAATTAAAGTAAACTAATTTAAGAGAGTCTCAATCTAACCAATGAAATGTGCAACTAAGAGATCCCAAGAGATGATAAAGTTCTAGGGTATTTGGTGCAATTGGACAATCCTCCTATATCTAGGCCAAAATTTCATCCTATTGTTTCTTGAAAAAGCTTTCCAAGGCGACTTTTGCCTAATTTAATTATAAGCCTCTCTCAAGGTCGAATAACCTACCAACTAACACTAGGTTTCTTGCTTTAGATCAGCTCAACCCCAAGCATTAGAGATGCTTTAAGACCCAAGAATCTCACTCGCCTCCTAATTACCGATAATTTCTACATTACCAAGCTAATTAGGTTAATCCACCTATGTCTAATTCCTTACTCGCTTCTCAGATCTCGTAAGGAACTGGTCACCATATTGAAATTGATTAGAAATCAACATGTAAATAACAACCAAGCATGAATCAATAGATAGACAATAGAAATAAGAAAATCAACATTTAGATATAAGATTTAGGTTCAAAATACAACCAAAACCCTAGACTACGGAATTAAAACATAATAGAGATATGGTACATCATAAAATTTTGATAAAACATGAAAATAAGGGAAAGAAGAAACTCTAGTGGTCAAATGATAATGAGTCACGGTCTTCTTCCTCCAAATCCCTAGTTCTTCTCCCAATCTTGAAGAATCGCTACCAAGCCTCTTCTCTGGTCCCAAAGTATAGACAAAGTCCGAACCCTTGCAAATTAGGGCATTATTTCTAATATACCCCGAAGAGATCACCTCCTCATTTTCGAAAATAGGCTAGACTCACGAACAGGCCCAGGCGACGTCACGACGTGAGGTTATAGATACGTTGGGCTATAAGACATCGTTGGGGTCAACGTCGTGACATTTGGGGTAGGATCTGCATTTCTCCATCTTTAAGCATCCAAAACGCCTCCAAATGCCGCATTTTAACCTACAATGAAAAATCAAACTAAATATTAATGAGGAAGCAAAAATTCCACTTATTTATGTACAAAAGATATCAAAACATACTAAAATCCGGGTATATAATGAGTGTTTTGGACACTCATTAGTTCTCGGCATGTCCTAGGATGTGTTCATACACAAGCTTACTCAGATTGAATTTTCTCTTCATGCCTATCTGGAATAGAAAAGTGGCGAAGCTCTTTGTTACAGCTACGCAATGGGTAGTATGCAGCTAATTGCACATTGCAATCTTATGCAAGATAGAGTATCTAGAGTTGAGATGGGAGGAGTGAAGTTTGTACTTATACGACCATGTTCTAACCTTTCCTCTAATGATGACAGAGACCACTAGATCAGTCTCGGGTACCTTTACCTCATTATCTAGAATGTCAAGGCAACTCCGATACTGATTGATGATACTGGGAAAGAATTCAAATGTGTGTCCCCGCACAATTGTTTGTTGGAAGTTCGAACTAGTAGATTCCATATGTCCTTCGACAAGTTCACATATAACTCTAGGACAATCTACGACACAAAATGGGGGCAACTTTGGCATAGTGTCCAACAGGTTTGTTTCCCCAAGCAATTCCACAATCCCAAAGTGTTCGGAGTCCTTGGTATGCAAGGTTCGTTCACTCAAAATGGTTATCTTTCAAACAAAGGTCCACAACTTTGCATGGGAGGTAGATTTGAAAAACAAGAACGGAGACTCACTTATCGATGCATATGTCCGAACATACTAATATTTTACTACGGGTTTCCTTGATTTAGGCTTTTTCGATTGAGTAGAAAGGTGGGTGGACTTTTTGGTAGAGGAAGGCGGCACCAGTGACCCAAAAGAGGAGTAAGCACCCTTTTTCCCTAGTTCGGACCATACGGGGTCCAAACTTTCATCAATCAACTGTCGGAGGCATTTTGATTGCAATATGGGAATCTCTACAGCTGAGTTTTGTCTTATGAACTGGAAGGCATCAGACTGATCTTCAGACGCTTCAAACTCGATGTCATAAACGACTGCATCTGGTGGTGTTCAAATGAGATTTCTCTTAGGGTTCAGACCCTGCATGCTAGAACTCACCTCAATCGGATTAGGACGTTGTTTCCTAGTAGTGTCTACTATATGGACGTCTTCTTCATATGTGCCATAGGGCACAAGTGCTACTGGTGGTGCTAAACTCAAAGGTTCACATCAATAGGGTCCATAGCCGACCCATCTTGGTAAAAGGTTCTTCCTTTATCGCTGGAACCCCCTTTTCTAAAACTTCTAGAGCTAGTCTTACTGGATCTGGTCATCACCATTTTCAGAAACTGACAAAGATCAAAGATCTTAATAAATGTTTGAACCTTTAGAGGATTCTCAAAGGAATGAAAAGAACTTTAATTTTGTCTTCTATTATAGTTTCTTATAGAGAGGTCCCACCTCATTTATGAGAAACCTTAATTATTGTCTCTAAACGTCCCCTATTAAATGGGGGTGTTGGGATGCTTTTGCAAATGTGACCACATACTGTCCATTGTTTCGGGTGTTGGGTCTCCTTGCATCCCTTAGCTGTTATAACAATCGAATAGGGCGGGATGCCACCTGTCTAATTGATTTTCCCTCTTTTTTTTAAAAAAAAAAATCATATGATGCTCATTCAGAGGGATGATCTGAGAACTTCATACATGGTGGCATTGGGTGAAGATCTCAATCCTCCTAGGATTATCATAGTAGGAAGTTAGGACTCCTTTTAGAATGACATAGTTCTTAACCATATTTTTCAACCACACTAGATGTGTCCACCCTTTAGCTGACTCTATGTGTCTTCCCATGGCTGTGGAGTGTGATATGCAGTTTAGTTTCTTGTTGAACCATGACTTACGCTAATTTTTATAGCTTCCATGCATATACTTCCTTTATTCCCAGTTTCCACCCAAACCATTTGTTTCATGCTTGAGTCTTTGCCAGCCAGTTAAAAATTTTGAACTGGTGTCTTGATAGTCAGGATCTGCGATCTTATTCTTTGAAATTTGGACACTTTACATGTTTGGATGCTTAGTTCTAGGTGTAGTCCGAACTTTTGCTGAGACATGGAGGCTTTTTACACACAAAAGCGTTCTTGGTCGCCTGGACACGCATTCTTCCTTCTTTTCTCTTCTTTTTAGATGACGTACTGATGAAGAAGTTCCTTAATCCCCTTACAAAGAAGAAGGGTTTTGTCTCATTATATGTCATGATCTTCACTTGACATGTTCCTTCATTAGGGTGATGACTGAGATGAATTTCTCTCTTCCTTATTTGGATCAACATCTTTTTCCTAATCACATAAGGGTTATGAGGAGTTCATGATTGGTAAGTGCCCAAAAATGGGGGTGATATGCGAACAACTTGACATAGATGTATCTTTTTCCTATTAAAGCTTTATCCTCCTGGTGCACATTAGATCTATATGCTAGCAATTTCGATTACTGCGGATTTATTTATATTAAGTTGGAACTTGCAAAGACTGTTCATCTTATCAGGTTTTGCTTTCAAATCTTGATGACTTTGGTTTGATTTTCTAGTGATGGAGAAGTCGTTGCTTTTGGTATGTCCAAATTGTTGGAACCACATTCCTCGCTCTTACTGCATTTCATTCATATAGAGACTGGTGTTAGTCGGTATGTAGCAGTTATCTGAGGTTCCCTTTCCCCTTCCATGATGCGACAATGATTTTGATTATGTACTATACACTTGTCCTTTGTGAATTATATAGGTAGATCTTCATAACATAGTTGACTTACACTGATCTAATTTATTGTAAATCCTTCAACAATCAACACCTTCTTTAGTTTGGACAACCCTGGAATTATCAAGGAACCAATTCCTAAAACTCTCCCTTTTCCACTGTCCCCAAAGATCACCTAGTCCTAACTAGTTGGTTAAAGGTCAATCAAGAAACAAATGTTTCCTATCATGTGTTGTGAGTAGCCACTGTCAAAAGACCAGTCTTATTTGATCATATTTCTTGTGGAAGGAAAGAACCAAGGCTCTTTGTATGTTTATCCTTGACCGTCTTGGTTTGAGAAGAATCCCTTGTCATATCTTCCTTAAAGCTCTATGACATATTTTTTAAGTGGGTTCCATTCTTTCTTGCCTTAGAAGGTCTGGTTCTTGCATTGGTTCATATCGTCTTTCTTGATCTAGAGACTTCAGTTTGCACAGACTTCTATTTATTCATGACCGTCTTAGTTCGAGAATAATCCGCACTCGTCTTTCTCAAAATATAACTGACATCTCTTCTAAGTGTTCATCTCTTTCACCCTGTATATCCCCAAGGTTCTTGCATTGGTTCGAATTTTTTTTCTAGATCTAGAGACTTTAGTTTACACAGTCTTCAGGACTACAACTTTTGACTTGGAAAGTTTTCTTATCTAACCTTTACTTCCTTTCTATATACTGTTGTGGAATATCAGATTATCATGTGAGGATCCTATCAAGTTCGAATGTAACAATCTGATGATTTTGCTTCAATCCTCTCTACCCTTTGAGGATCAGCTCATTTTGTCATGATAATTGACATAAGAGCTCTAAGACAGCTGATTTTTTCTTCATCTCTATGATCTTCTTTGCTCCAGATCTGAGATCGAATCCTTTTCAAGGTTATATCACTTTGTTCCTTCTTCAAATTTTTGTATCTTAATCCCTCAAATATTTGTTGGAGGATGTTCCATGCTTCTTTTTCAGATTTTGAAAAGGCAATGAGTCCGAAAGTCTTGTCATCCATACCACATTGAATAACCAGTCAAGTAGTGAAGTTTCTTAAAACTTTTTTTCTTTCTTCACAATTCTATTTTGATTCTATCTTGATCATTGTTTCCCAAATTTTAATCTTCGTTGCGATGGTCCATCCTGATACAACGAATTCCCATACTTCTATTCTCAGTGACTTGATAAACATACTCATGTGTATCTTCCAGTCATTGTAGTTTTGATCATCATGCACAGGCATTTACTAAGACTTTCGTTTCATCGATCCATTTAATACTCACACACAAATGATTCTAGCATCCAGGGATCACTCAATAACTTAGAGTGACCCGTTCTGACACCAATTGACATAATGAAGTGTGTGTTCTTGAACATAGTATTTGATGTTGGAACTATGTTGTAGTTTGGACTTTAATGCAATGAGTCTAAACTCCCCTACAGTCATACAGGTGTAAAGTGCATAAGCTGGCAAAGTACAAAGTAAAAGTACACACAATATTTTACGTGGTTCTATTAACCCGCCACGTCCATAAGTTAAAGCCTCTAAATGCAAGGATTTGCATTAATATGATTCAAGCTTTATAATTAATCTTATGTGGTACGAGATTCCCTCTCTACCACGACCCTTCTTGAAAACTAATCACCCATAGTGGCATTCAGAATGAACTCTCTCCATTCCCCTCTTAAAAGCATTGCACACCCATAACCTACATTACATCAATATAAGATGAAGAAAATAGAGAACATCATCTTTCAAACAAGGTGAAAGGCTTTTAATGTGCAATACCTCAACCGAGTATCTGCACTCTGCACTCTTCAACACATTCAGACTCGCATGTTCTTCCTCAAGCTCTACTCCTGAAATCCATGATGAGAATGATAAGTGTGAATTTGTTAGCATTTTTAGCATACTTTTCAAGTGTTTTATACAAAATTAATGCTAGATTCACACTAATATCTCTAAAGAATGCACTAATCCCTCTTTTGAATGTGTTTTATAGATTTATAATGAAAACCAAGCAAAAGGATGGAAAAAGTGAAGAAAAGAAGAAGTTGTTGAATTACAACAGATGGTTTTCGTTGCGATGAAGGTGGTGTTCATCGCTACGAAGCAGATGAGCGACAACAGAATATGTTACAGGCTTGTCGCAACGAAGGTCGCACAGCCCAGCAACACATACAACTCAGTTCAGCAAATTTTCGAAGACCTATATAAAGAGGGATATGCCTTAGGGTTTGAGAGTTTGGATTTCGAGGGAGAAAACCCTCCTGCGGGTTTCTCCCCTCTTGATCGTTTTCTAAGGTTTGCATTGTGGGAATTAAGAGGTGAGAAGGATTGAGTTTTCAAGATTGAAAAGAGACTTGGGATCGTGGAGAAGAAGATCGAAGACTTACCATTTCGACCATTAGAGTTTCTTCTTTCCCTTTTTCATGTTTTATCTTAGATTTATGATGTACCAAACCTCTATTATGCTTTAATTTTGTAGTCTAGGGTTTTGACTGTATTTTGGACATGAATCTTATATCTATTTGTTAATTTTCTTTTTTGTAGTATTTCTCTGTGATTGTTTATCCATTGATTCATGCTTGGTTATTATTTACATATTGATTTCTAGCTAATCACAATATGATGAGTGGTTCCTCAAGTAGATCCGAGAAGTGGAGCGGGGAATTGCATATAGCTAATCAACCTAATTAGCCTGCAGTGTAGAAATCATTGGTACTGTGAGGTGTGTGATATTCTTCGTCTTAAAGCATCTTTCAGTTGTTGAGTTGAGCTACGAAACAAAAAAACCTAGTTTTAGTTGGTAGGTTATTTGACTTCGAGAGGGGCTTATAATTAAATTAGGTAAGAGTTGCCATGGAGAACTCTTTCAAGAAACAATAGGATTAAATTTCGCCTAGATATAGAGGATCGTTCAATCGCACTACTCATTCCAGGATCTAATCATCTCTTGGTATTCCTTAGTTGCATAGTTCACTTGGTCGATTAAGCTTTCAGTAGTTTAGTTTAGTTTAATTTTTGTTTTCTACTCATCACCTTTGTTCGTTTGGATATCAAAGAGGTATTCTAATTTTGGTACTTAGCATCCCAATTTTCCCTACGGATCAATCTTTGTATGTTTCGTACACTGTATTACTTGTCAAGCATATACTTATGTAGAATAGGCGCTCATTACATATTTTATTGAATATTTTTAATAAACAACACGAATACACCCATCAAGTTTTTGATGTCAATGTCGGGGATCTAACAAGTCCTTAGTGCTACACTAGACACCTATCAAGTTTTATCATAGAACTTCCAAAGCCCTAAATTTATAGCTTTACTAATCAGTCTTATAGGACTAGATCATTATCCTAATATGACTCCAACTCTACCTTCTATTTTTTGTACTTGCCTTTAAGCTATCACTACGGAGATAGAAAACTTGCTGATCAAGTATCCTCTTCATAATAGAAACTTGTCTATTTCTGGTTCAATAGCTTAGAAGTTTGAATCTTCTATGATTTGATCTTTATCTTCTTACCAAATTGATCTCGGGCCCATTGATACCTTCCTCCCCAAGTACCTTGGCCTCTAAGTTTGCAGACTCCCAGTCCGTGCATCCTACATATGCTCTACTCCTAGTTCGGACTTCCTAAGTATAGCACGTCCTTATACCACTTGACAACCTTAGTTCGAACTGCTTCCTAGTTCACCCAAAAACATCACACACATTTCATCAAATCTTCATCAAATTAGGGTTATGAGGTAGACATCTTCTTGTAGAACCCTCGAGACAAAGATATGGACAATCTCAACCTCAACATATTCTAATGCATCCAACATATATATACATATCTCGCATTTAAATCAACTATAATTGGTAAGACCCTAGTAATGTATGATAATCTAAATAATTAATAATAATTGAACAAATTTTTTAACTTAACTTATGAAAGGCTTTAAATTCTTGAATAAAATTAATCCATAAACCATCATAAACTTGATTGCAATATTCCTATCAAGAATCTATAATACGCATACACTAAAAAATCACTCATAAAAGGCCATACATTCAATATTCTCCATTGTGCGCCACCCTATACTTCATTATACACGATAGCTTTAGACCATTTTGCCATCATCCCAGGCTCAGCAGGCAAAGGGTAGGACGGGCACCACACAAGGCCCGTATGAAAAATATTCCATTTGAAAAAAATGCCTATAATTATGAAAAAAGGTCTATTATTATAAACAAATAAATAAAATGGCTTGGGAAAAAAACCACATTTTTTTTCTTCTTTTTCCCGTCTCCTTTCTTATGCAAGCACCTTCAAGCCCTAACCTCTCACTGTCTCATAGTAGCTTGTAGAAACGCCCTTTAGCATAGTAGCATATATTTGATGGATCTGACTCCTCAGAACTCGACTGACCCTCAAACTCAAGTCACCTTATTTTTTCCCCTATTTTTCTTCATTTTTTTTTCCGTTTTCTTTCATATTTTTCTTCAATTCTTCATACAGAAATATCCATTATTTCAATGGATCTTTTTGTGAAATTTTGGTGATATTTCACCAAAAAATCATCATCTCGACTCAATCCATACATTTTTGTCGAAATTTCTCTTCAAACCGAAATTTTCTAGAAATTTCGCCGAAATTTTCTAGAAATTTCACCGAAATTTACCAACATTGATGGAAATTTCGAGGAAATTTACCGACATTGATGTGTTTCTATGAATCTACATATTCATGTTTGGTCAAGTCCCACCATTTTTAATGAGTGATCATTGCCGCGGAAAAAGTGTGTTTTCATTTTATGACTGATTATGAGATTCGAAGCTAGTAGTTTAGATTTAGTTTACTTTTGATTTTTATCTCTTCCAATATTATAGTGAATTAGATCATCACTAATTATATCAAAAGTAATCCCAAAAGTGCATTAGTTCAAATAATATTAGTGTAACTTTACCCATAATTTACTGCTCATTACTCTCAAGTAGTCTCAACTATGTGTCACTTTCGGAGAATTTCGAATCGAGAACAATGATCACGACTTTTAAGGTACCAAACATTGATATTGAACAACTCGAATGTAGGGTGTACCAGTTAAATCACTCCAAATTTCTTACCTAAAACAAAATTAACTATTACAATCAATAATCTGACAAAATATTCTTCCCGAGAGGAGCTTAGCCTTTCAAATACGGATCACAAATCTAGTGACTAGTTGATCAAACAAATTCATTTAGATTGTAATCACAATTGAAGAAAAATGAATTCCAGAATAATTTCCAGATTTCATTGAAGTTCAGACATAAATGAAACCTAATTTACATGAATACCGGCTTGGAATTCCAGTTCGGATCAATGCTCTAATTTTCAACAAAAACTAAATCCAGAAATAACTAAAGGAAAATAAAAAGAAAAATATATACAATGAGACTTCAGCTTTCCTAAAAAGTACAAAGACTTGATGAGCGTGGAAGTTGTGCACTACTCCCGAGCTCTTCTGTTTATAGGCTCAGGTCTTGGGCCACAAGAAAGCGGCGAGAATCGCGCGCCAGAAAAGCCTAAGTGCTAGGCTGCGATGTTGGGGTGATGTCGCGACATCAGAATTGTCAATGTTGTTGGCCACATCTGATGTCGCGACATTGAAAATTTGTCGGGCAATTCTCAATTTCCAGTGATAAGTCATTGTTGTGATGATGTCGTGACATTGAGATTCAGTGTTGTAGATTAATCCATGTCACGACATTGATGTTGCGACACTGAATCCATGTCGCGACACTGTTCTATATTGTTACAGCTTGGATGCTCAAGTCTGATGTCATGACATTGTTGTAGTTCTCTGTTATGATGTAGCGACATTGCTAATTGATGTTACCATGCTGAGTCGATATCGCGACATAGCTAATTGATGCCTTTGCTCTTACATTTTTTTCCCTGATGTCGCGACATTGCCTTTGCAGGTCTGATCTTTTCTCCGCTGATGTTACGACATTGCTATATCGATTTCGCGACATTGAATCTCGTTACTCCGAAGTCCTCTGCCAATGTTTTTAGTTGATGTCGCGACATTTATTCTGTGTCACGACATTTGACTTGTCTCATTACCCAGGTTGCTTTGATTGGATGTCGCGACATTACTTATCCGATGTCGCGACATTGGATGTTTAGGTCTTCAGTGTTCAAGCTTTGGCTAATGTCGTGACATTGCTTTGATGTCACGACAATTAAACAATTCAGTCATTTCCACTACAAGCAATGTCGTAGCCATGTTGGTGTAATGTCGCAACATTGGATGCTGCTATAATTTGATTGTTGGAGCTGTTTATGATGTCACGACATTGCTTTATCTTTTCTTACCCTTCCTCAATTGATGTCGCGACATCATCATAGTATCAAAACTTTCTCCACATAATGTCACGACACTGGAAATCTACTAAAGCAATGTCGCAACATTGGCAATTTCTTTGCACCATGTTGACTTTTGCTCCTTTTTTATGTTGAATTTTGCTTATTTTCTTTAAGTTTCTGCAAAACAAAAATTTGTATGAAAGCTCCATAATTTTGCATTAAACTAAACTTTAATGCTTGAAATATACTTGAAAAATGGGCTTAAAAATAGATGAGTTTTAGACTCATCAAACTCCCCCCATACTTAAAGTTTTGCTTGTCCTCAAGCAAAGAAAAAGATATTTGTTTGTCCTCAAACAATAAAAATCAATTTTTGAGGACATTTTTCAATTAACTCATCTTTCAAATTAGATCAGCATTTTGGCCTTAGTAGTATTTCAGTTGTGATATCAACTCTAATTAAGCTTCATTTTCAGAATTCTGAAAATTTCCAATTTAAATCATTTTATATATCATGTAATTCATAGTTAATAAAAAGATACAATCCTTGACTATGTGAGTGTGTGTTAGTCTTCCCTTTTTAACTAATTTGCAGATTAGGTAGCTTTATAGGAAGTTACTTTGGAAGTGACGACTTCCAGATAATTTAGTCTCATAGGCTTGTTGGTCATATTATTCTCCACTAATGTAGACATAACACACCCCTCAAAATCAAATAGGTCTTTTTAGCTTGTAATGTATGGCTAGGGCACTTGCTAGATAACTAGACATTTTAGGCTCAAGTGTACCCAAACTGCATTCATTTTCTCAACTCTTTGCCTTCACTGCTCATCTTATTTTTCTACTAAACTAGCCCTTCAAGCATCCCCAAACCAGATCTGGTGAATTTTTCTGTATTTCCTCCTTTGTAGCTTAATTATTTATTTTATTGCTTTCCTTTACTATTTTCAGATTATCAAGAAGCTGTATGTTTTTGTTTTTAGATTTGGAGTGGTGCAATGTTTTGTCGGCTCACCCACTTAACAAGCTTTGGGTGTTAACTCCATACCGATTGACATTAGGATACTAGGTGTAGAACACCTCTAAGGACTTAATTGTTCAAGGTTAGTAGGGTACAAGGTAAAACTCACTCCTTGTAACTTTCTTCCTTTTCAGCTTCTCAGTTTTTTGTTTTGCACCTTCTTTAGTATATCTTTTTCTTAATTGTCTTCCTTTCTCACCCTTAATTCTCCTTTTTCCATTCAATTCAAACCTGTACTCCCTCAAACTTATCCTCTTTCTCATTTCTGCTGCATTGATTTACAGTTTTTAGGTAATTTAAGGGTTCTTTACTATAAGGTAAGATTTAAGGAAAGGTTAAGGCTCTTATTTTTGGTTGTGATGATGAAATTGGAATTAGGCTCAAAATAAATTTCAGGTATATGCATACTCAAATATCAGGCGAGACTTTTGAAAGTCTCAAATTGTCCAAGGATGGCCTAAATCATTTTCTATTGAGTTGTGGTACAAGTTTCGCCTTGAAAAATAATACAACAAGTTACAGGACTCTTTAAGTTATGATAATAAGTCCCATAATTTTTCCAAGCATTTGTGTGAATGTATGGAGACTAAGCCCTTCAGTTTTGTTCTCCTCTGAGCCTTACAATTCCCTATGCGGTGGTACCAAAATTGGGCTGATTGTTTTAAAAATTAGAAAATGGTCTAATGTTCTTGAAATTATAAAATGGGGTTTAGTCTAAGATTGCTGCAAGTGCATAGTTCATACAGTAGTAAGAGTGGATGTAAGTCAGATATCATTCCCTTAGAGAGATTGACAGAATTTTGAAATCAACTGCTATTCACCTCAGAATCCACACTATTTGCCTCAGCATAACGGTTTGAAACTAAGGTGAAAGACAGAATCATACTATATTCATGTTTTATCTAATTAAAATAAAATTTGAATTAAAACAAATAAAATAATTGAACTAAATCAGTTCTCTGCTAGAAATGAACAACATCCAGGCTATTTGTGAAACAACCAATTTTGCGGCTATAATCCATTGATTTTCTCGTCACGATTTGGATTTGGGTTTATTGAGTGCCTAATAATGCAACTTGGATTTCTCCATAATTCACTTATTAGAGGTCCCTACTTCTTTCAAAGACATGGCTATAATCATACTTGTATTCAAAACACTCTTTATAAGATCTGGATATTTTTCTTTTTCAATACTTCATACCCATTTCTTAAAATGTGATTTCTTACCCAATCTGAGCCATTGCAAGCTTACATAAATGGTTGATGACTCCTGTTTAGATCGGTGGATTTTCCACTTTCATGAATTAGATCTCAACTAACAGAGGATCAAGATATTTCCATCTGATTAAGGTGAGATCTTTGATTATTTAAATTGATAAATAATTCCCTTCAACTTCAACTATGAGTGAATTGGAAACTTATTGAAGTGAACTCTCAAAGCTCTTTAGTTCTTCAATAGTAGTCTAACATACCCACAAGTTGAATGTTCCAAGCTCTCAGGAATTTCCATCTCTGTATCACTCAGAGGGCCTCCTAGAAATCGAAGCGGGGATCTGATCCTTGAAAGAGAGTGTCAGATGCTAGTATTAGAACAATTCAATTCAAGAGGCAGCCTCGATCAAATAAATCCCAAATCTAGAAGTCTTCTAATTTATGAAAAAAGACTATAACTAACAACGAATCCAAATTTCAGAGTGGAAGTTGCGCTAAAAATGGAATCCGCGATCGGCTTGATGGAGTATTGATCAAAACGTCCTTTATGCTTTGTAATAAATGAAAAATGGAATTATAAATTGTCTAGACTTCATTAATTCCGGGTAGTAATTGAAGAGAGATTGAAGCTATTTGATTAAACTACAATTCAAAGCAGATTCTTTGATTTCAGATCAGAAACAAAAAGAAAAAAAAGCAAAACAATTCCTAACTAATCTAATCAAATATACAAGTGAGTCTTCTTCAATCCTAGAAGGATGCGGAGTTCTGGAAAAATTGCTTTCTCTTGGCCTTAAAAGACACCTATTTATACATTTCAGTGATTGGGCGGCTTTGATTCGAAGGCTTCAAGTGGATTCCCCAAATTAAATGGCCCGACTCCTTTGTTCGGGTGCGACTTCAAAGGGGCTTGTCGTGAAATGAGTTCTGATTATGAGCTTGCTAAGTCTGTCGTGACTTTAATTACTTGTTGCAACCTTCTTTGTTTTTTTTTTTTGGCAATAGGGAGTCGCGACTTGATGTCTTCTGTCACAACATCGTTCTTAGTAGCTTCTTCATTTGGTTGTCACAACATGAATTTCCTTGTTGCGACTAACCTTTGACTTCAACTCTTGTGTGTCGCAACTTGGAAATCCTTGTTGTCTTCTTTTAGTTAGCATTTTTCTTCAGAATCATTATTTTTTTAGTCGCGACTTGAATTGTTTTGTTGTGACCAAGTTCAGTTGCTGATTCGTGTGCCAGTAGGTATCCGGAATCAATAAAATTTATACCTAAATTCCTCCTACTACTATAGCCTAGCTACTACAGTATAGTGACTATAGGGTCGAACATAGGGATGGGTTTTCTTAGCACAAATGACTTGCAGTGAAGGCCAAAATGGTGAATTTGGTTTGGATTTTAAGGTGGTGATAAAAATAGTGAGGGGTATTGTTTGGAAAAAATAAAATGTAAAAGAAGTCTCCTTGAAGTGTGAATCTTAGTTTGGGTTCTAAAGGTCAGCGAGGGGTTTCGATTATTTTCATGCGTTAGGGAGGATGACCTATAGCCATTTCGCCGGATCTTCATGTCATTTATAAAGCTGAACCCTAAATAAATATCTTTGAAAAAATTGGTGTTTGCTTCCTATTGATGATCTCTCGAATAGTGAATAACATCACCTTGAAGCTCACTTTCAATAGCTAATAAATAACTAATGAATATCTTGTATCTAACAATAGAAAATACAATGAACACTAAAACTTACCAATCGACCATTTAAGGTGATGAAGGATCGAACCCTAAATTTGGAGAAAATAAAGACATCCTTGAATCACCTTTCAATAACCCATAGATGATAACTAACGAATGTCAATAAGCATCCAATGAACCCAAAAGCTTATCAAATACCAATCATTCAAAGCAACCTGAAGGGATTAAAGCCGAAGTTTGAATGAAACCAAAAATGGTAGAAAATACCTCCGTTAAAACATGGAAGCCCTCGGTTTGCCTTATATCCCTGCCCGGTAGTAACCTGCTTCTTCAAGGAGAAAGGGTTTTTAGCCACTCATCCTCCGGGTTGTCATCCTCGGAGGGTGTTTGGCTAGTGAGAAAGGGAGAGAAAGTGAGGGAGAATGAGAGAAAATGAAGAAAGAGCGAGAAGTGCTGAAAGCTTCCCGCCACTTTATTAATGAGAAAAAAGGCCCCCTTTATAGTGTCATGCCTGGGGTCTTTTATAGACAAAACCCAGTACAAAATTACCAAAATAACAAAAGAAAGCACTATTACAATGGGGTCAAAATGGGAAGAAATCCAAAAAGTGACAAAAAAAGTCAAAAAGTAAAAAGGCGCAGGAAGGTGAACAATGCGGGAAACATGGTGGCGGCAATAAAAGCGGTTCGCAACCTGTTACACGAGTTCGAAATTCATGACCATGCCAAAATTCTGCAATGCCAATTTTTTCACTTTTTTTGCTCTTTTAACTTTCCTTACGGGATTTGATGCGTGATGGAGTTCAACTCGGGTTCTTCGTGTTTGAATTGACTTGATAATTTTGGCCTGATTATCTTGCAAAAATTATAAAAATAGCCACAAAATGCGACCAGTAGTATAGCCGGGATCTTAATGTGCCAATTGGGTTAATTAAGCTGATTAGTACACAAAAAGTGCTCAAAACCTGCAATAAATAGGGTTCAAAATAGCACTTTTTGAGCACTAATCAGTTGCCAGTAGTTATGATTCTTGTTATGACAACTTTTTCTGGTCTCCAAGTATTTGTGTTGCGACCTTAATTCCATGTCGTGACCTGGCTGTCCTTCCCTTTACTAGGATTACGTATTTAGAGCTAGTTTCGTAATGAGACACAATTTTGTTGCGTATTTTGATTCTTAGTCGCGACTTCCCTTTTATGTTGCGGTATCATTTGTTTGCCTTTTGCCTTCATTCATGTTGCGACTCAAAGCTATGATCACCCGGATTTCCTTGTCGCGCCTTACAAATTAAGTAAATGACGAGCCATTTCAGCACTACTTGATGTAATTTCACGTCACGACATAAAGGTAGGTCGCGACTTGATTATATGACTCTTACGCCACCGGCTGTACGCCAAGCTCATTTTTCTTGATTCTGACAATTTATGTGTATTAAACATGTTTTTACGGTCGGCGACCTCAAAAGTATGTCGTGACTTAGTGGTTACCCTTCTCACCTTGGCTCTTGTAGTAGTTGCTCAAACATAGTTGCAACATGTTTTCAATTGTTCAACCTATTTTCATGTCACAACCTCAACTGGTGTCTTCAGCTTGTAATTTTTCGCAACAACAAATTCCCTTGTGGAGACCTTGTCAGTTCATTAAGCAACCATTCCTCGTCGTGACATCAATTATCTGTTGCGACTAGAGTTGTCTTCTTTTTGGTAATCACGACATACGGGCGGTGTGAGCAAGATCTTTCTTTGAAATTCTTTCTCTGTCTCAGCAACTTTTCTCTTGTCTCAACAACTTTTGTTTGGCCTAGAATCCTTTCAGCAATGCGACCTCTATTCTCTGCCTCGCAACCAGGGTCTTTGTCTATGACTTTGCAAAACATGCTCCGCTCAGTCGTGACTTAAAAGCTAGATTTAAAGATCCACTTGCCATGACCTCACAAGTCTGTCACGACCTAGCTGCCTTAACCATATATATCTTTTTCTTCTTGGAATTGCCAATTCTTCTGTAAAAATATGCAAAACATAAATTTGGTAAGGTCTCCAAATTTCTGCATAATAATGAGCAATTATATTGTAACACAAGTCAGAAAAATGGATTAAAAATCAATGAGTTTTTTACTCATCAAATTCCCCTAAATTTAAAATTTTGCTTGTCCCCAAGTAAAGAAAAGAAAGATTTGTTTGTCCTCAAACAATTGAACTTCATTTTTAAGGACATTTTTTCTGTTCTATACCACAATCTTTTCTGATTCCACCAATAGACTTGAAATAAGTAAGTTGCAGCACTATTTCAAACTTAAGTTTTCAACTAAGAAAAATGAATAGTTTCAACCTACATTACAAATAAACTGATGAATTCTATACTGTAAACAGTTCAGTCAATTGATCTTGTTCTATGGGTGTGTGTTTGTCTTCTTTCCTTTTCTCCTTGTTATATTAGTTAATCTTCTAGGATTCTCCTTGGAAAATTAATCAAAGTCCCATATGCTTGTTTTTTATATTTATCTCCACTAATGTAGGCAAATTCAACCTTCAAGATCAAAAAGGTCTTTTAGGCTTGTAATGTTAGGCTTGGGTAATTGGGTAGATAATTGGAAGATTTAGGCTGTAAATTACCCAAATTCCACTCTTTCCATCTGCATAATTTCCTTTCTCTTTCATCCCTTTCCTTCCTACTGATGTAAACTTTAATAATTCCCTTAAACTTGGTTTTGGTGCATCTTCTTGCATATCGTGTTGCCACTTTCAGACTTATCATTCTAGTTCCTTTAACTGGAACTCTTTTTGTCTCTCTTTTTCTGTTAAAGATTTAGGAATAGTGCAATGTTTTGTCTTTTTAGGTTTTCTATCACTCTTAGAGAACTTTGGGTTAGCAACTCCCATACCAGTTGGCATTAGGATACTAGGTGTTGAAACACCCTAAAGACAATTGTTCGAGAGATAGGCCTTGAAGACAAAACTTATCCCACCCTGACTTATTTTCTTAATCTCTAGTCTTTCAATTGATTTTGCCTTATCCTTCCATGCAATCTAAAAGAAGTATATTCCCCCAATCTTGTTCCCTTCTGCACATTAAACTTCTTGTTCTGAACACTAGGTAATTTATGGTTCTTTACTGCAGGATTAGTTGAAGGGAGGGAGTTCAGGTTTTGAATTGCTGTTATTTGAAGAAGTTAGGCATTTTTGGCTCAAAGCATGGAACTAGAGTGTATGCCTGCATATAATGAGGGTAGAACTTGAAAAAAGTTCAGCTTCCCAGATGGCCTCTTTCATTTCTTATTAGTTGTTTTTTCCTAGGATTTCACCTCGACCAATAATCTAACCAGTTCTAGGACCTTGTGCCATTGATTGTGAATCACCCCAGAAGATGTCCCTAATCTTTCTCAAAAGACTTCCTTGACCATGTGTATTGTTTTTCCAGGATTTGTATTGACTTAATTGTTTGTACACACAGATTCAACCATCTTATTTGTTCTTTCAATTTGTTTTACTTCTTCAATTACGCAATTTCAACTTAATTCAAACTAAAACTTCAACTTCTTATTTCGAGTTGATGAATCCTCTCCCAATTTACTTGTCACAATATTCTTTTGATTTAATCGGTGGTTGTTGTGCCATTCACCATTAAAAGCTTTATCTGATAATCATTCGCTCGAGACAAACAAAGAACTACACAAGCAACCTAGTTCACTAAATCAGATCAATGCATCCAAAAACAATTCACATTTTCTCAAATTCATTCAACCATCAAATCCCAATTAAGCAGTTCAACAACATTCATGTTCTAATTGCAACATTATTGAGAGAAACAAAACCAAATTATCAGATCAGAAGAACAAATCACAAGACACTTTCAATGAACTTTCTTGAAGCTATTAATGGTGAAGAAAGAATACAGATTAGAAGGGAAAAAGAGAAAGGAATTTGTGAATTCACTTTCTTCTCTTATAGGATAGTAGGTAACGCATGATGTTGGGAGGATCCATGTAATCAAAACTTGCCATGAGGGGGAGAAGTTTTGTGAAGTGTAGGGTCTTTTCTTGTTAGTGGACTCTTCCTTTCCGATTGGGGCGCTAGATCCGTTGTGAACACGACAAGAGTGATCAGTGATCTTCTGCTGGCACACCTTATTCATTTATCTTTCTCTAACTTTCGAAATACAACTTAGCATATTTTACAAATTAGTATTGATCGGATCGAACTCTCATGCCAAATTTTCTTACGCAGGTATGTTTGTCCTCCAACTCCTTATCTCTTTCTTTCATCAGCCTACCATACTCTTTGAATTGCTCTTTATAGAGATACTTGAAGGCTTTTATCTTTTTTAACATATTGCCTTCCATTTCAGCTTCTCTCTTCCTCAGAATTGTTAGTAATTCCGCATCTCTGTTGAATTGATTATTATAGAAGGCTTCCAAGCCGGCCTTCATTTTTTCTAGCAGTTCTTTCTCCCTCATGTCCATCTCTTCTTTCCACTCTTCTTCCTTTTGCTTCAAATTCTGCTCTAAGAATTTTTGAATTGTTGTTCTTTTCTTTTAAAATCAGCCTCTAAGAATTCCTCTTTGATCTGCTGCTGTCTCTCCCACTTCTTTTCTCTATCTTCCATCTCTTTCTTCATTGATATTAACATCTCCATGATTTCATTGATCACCTTTGAACTGTAGGCTCTTTTGCGGGCTTAGGAAAATTTTCTCTCATATCAAGGCATGAATGACTTAGTGGGCTCATTCTGATACATTTCAGCCTTCTCTTCGATGGAGAAGCTTTTCTAGGAAATTTTGATTTCCATGTTATCATTCCATACGTGAGTTACTGCTTCCCTCTGTTATTCCTTATGCTTTTTATTTCTTGGCTCTGGTACCCCAGTAAGGAGTTAGAGGAGAGACTCTAAGGCATACTTCTTTTCTTCCCATGATGCCTTCACTCGACCAGATGCAATCTGGTGATGGTTGTTGGAGTGGGGAATTAGTCATCTTTGTTGCTCGGATGATGGCCCACTAATGGAGCCCAACCGATTAGACTATATTAATTTTACATCCTTTAAAAGTGCGTATAAAATTATGAAACCCCATTGTTCCACTGGCCGAAACGCAAGTGTTTGGTTGGGATTATAGCGTGTGATGAAATAAGGAGACAAAACCTTTGCCTCCTGCAGCCAGAATCCTTTGTTTATATTTGGTGTGGGTTCTTCTTGATTGCCTCCCGCTTTCCTGTACTGACTATTAACCGGGTTTATAATTTTCTCATGGTCTGGTTTTTCAACAAACTTCTTGAATTTCAAGCCATGTTTGAGTTTCTTCAGCTGAAATACTTTATTAATTCTCTTGTGCCCAAAAGGAACCCATACCCCTCATACATATACAGAGTCCTCCTTCATCTCTACCATATTTGAGTAAAAATCTCTTGCCATAGCAGTGAAGCTAGGCGCCTTGTGCTTACAGAAGAAATCCTAACCTTTCTTTTCTATTATCTCCGAAAAAGGGGAAATAAGCTTTCCAAACCCCCTCTCACTAATGAAACCCTTATCGTGAGTGTTTGCTCTATAAGGATAGGCCTTAAGCAGAGATTAAAGTCATAACATACAGTTCTGCTAGCTATTATGCCCTGACTGATCTCTGTCTCTTCTTTCCTTCCTTCCTCATTTGGTTCTCCCACCTGGTGGGCTTGAGGTTCTTAGGTTATGACTATCGGTTGAGGTTCCCACGAGCCTCTTCCCTCCCATGAGTCATATTCGTTCATCGTCTCACTACGGATTATTAGGAAGCAAGGTTACGGTTTTATGCCATCGAAGCGAGGTTTGAAGTTAGATTTTAAGACTCACGGAATCTAGGGTTTGATGTGAGAAGAGAAGAATGGAAGATTTGGTTAAGATGCAACTGGATTCAGAATGGAAAGGCTATTTAACTGACCTTTTCTTATTGATGGAACCATTGATGTCAAATTTATTTTATGGAATGTCGCAACATTAATGTCTAAAGTCGCAGCACTCTTATTAATAATAAATTGCCTCTTTAAATGTTGTGACGCCTGGGCAAAGCGTTAAGCTTCCTGTTGTGATTTAAGCAATCTTGGTTGCATTCATAGGTTTGTCGCGACCGAATGTGGTCTTGACAAATAAAATTGATATCACGACATACCACTTCTCTTTCTTCGGTCACATTCTGTCAGCGACCTTTATCATACACACGGTCATTTAGGTTCACACATGCTATTGCGACCTAGGAATTAATGTTGACCTTAGTTTGTTCTTGATAATAAGGCTTGTGTTATGACACAAAATTTTCTTAGTTCTCATGTTATGGTTGAACCTTGTTGTGACCTCGAAGTGCTGTGCGACCCTGAAAATTTCAGTCTATAAGCGTCATTTCATCTATTTGCTGCGACCACAATTCTCCTTGATTAGCTCAAATTACCTAATGCATACTTGTAAAAACATGAATAACATTTAAGAAACCCAATTCAAACAAGAACAATTCATCATTCAAATGTTCAACAAATCAACTCATCAAATCATAAGATTCAATATTGAATTGAAAATCGATTCCCCCGAACTTGATCATGCATTCTGCAAATTTTTTTTTTTAATCAAAGGCATAATACTACCCCTTAATATTCTTGTGTGTATCTTGGAAAGCAATAAGTGAAGACTTCATTTTAAATTTGTACCCTCAACGACTATGAAAACACTCGAAAATTTATGACAGAAACGACACACATTAATTATTTGTAAACATAAATAAAATGTATGGGTTGCCTTTCATGAAATTTACTCAGTTTTGGAGTCCTTAAGCTGGACTTGCTGCTATGGTTCTCTGCCATTTAATAAATTCTTCTTAACTTTCGAACACGGAATCAATCTTCAATCATATTCCTCGAAGATAATGCTTTATCGACCATTGCTTTAAATTAACTTGGTATTAGTTTTCAATGTCATTGCTCCAAAGGTTGTACTTGCCACTACTATATAGGGACCACTCCATTTTGATCTCAGTTTTCTTGGAAACAGTTTTAGTTTGGAGTTGAATAACAGGACCTGATCTTCTGCCTTAAATTCCCTCCTTAAAATCTTCTGATCATGCCATTTCTTGGTCTTATATTTGTAAATTCTTGCATTATCATAAGCTTCATTTCTCAACTCTTCCAATTCATTCAGTTGGAGTAATCTTTCTTCTTTAGCAGCCTGAAAATCAAAATTCAATTTCTTGGTGGCCCACAGCCTTTGTATTCAATTCGGAAGAGTTACAGTTTACGAACAATTACGGCGGGATATTTCGATGGGAGTTTATATGCGATTCACGTAGCCCTGATGCATCATCTTATCTTCGGAACTACAGTCTTTTCGATTTTCGCCCAGTCTCCCTATTGGAATTTTCAACTTGCCTTTGTTTGAGGATGGTAGCCAAACTCATTATGTGTTTGATTCCATACCTGCTCATGAGTTTCTCAAACACCTTGTTTGCAAAATGGCTCCCTCCATCACTTATGATAGTTCTGGGTGCCCCAAATCTGCTAAAAAAAATTTCTCTGTAAGAATCCCATAATTGTGTTAGCATCATTTTTGGGACAAGCTGTTGCTTCCATCCATTTGGATACATAGTCCACAGCTAGGAGTATGTACAGATTCCCAAATGAAGATGGAAAAGGTCCCTTGAAATCTATTCCCCACACACATGAAAAGCTTCACGAGCCCGAGATATCTTGCGGGAGCATTTCGCGTGTCCTTACTGGTGATACTCCCCATTCTCTGGCATTGATCACAAAGTTTAACCCTCAAAACAATCTTTGAATATGAGTAGGCCCGATAAAAAAAGCACGATTAGAAATTTTATGGGCTGTTTTGTCTCTACTTAGAAATGTCCTCGTATGGTGATGCATATGTTTCCCATTCATATAAAATTCTGCCTTGTTCACTTTCTAGCACACACTTCCTGATTATCATATTAGCTCCTCTATTGAATAATAGTGGGTCATCCCATATATAGAATCTGCTGTTAGTCCTTAGCTTCTTTCTCTGTTGGTAGTTGAAGTCTGGTGGCATAACTCCACAAGCTAGAAAATTTACAAGGTCAGCATACTAGGGTGATTGGAATGACAACTGAAATAACTACTCATCTGGAAAGTTTTCTGTCAATTCAATCCCTTTTCCTTTTACAGTAGTTTTTTCAACTCTTGACAAGTGATCAACTATCACATTGTCACTACGCTCACGTCCTTGATCTCGGTCAATTCTGCCATTAACCTTTACCACGTCGATCGATCTTGGCAACCTTTCTTTATCGTCAAATATTTAATTTTAGCATGATCGGTATGGATGACATGGGATCCCAATATGTGGCTTGAGATTTTTCACATGCAAATACCATGGCCAACATCTCTTTTTCAGTAGTTGAGTAGTTCTCTTGAGCTTCATTGAAGGTTTTGTTGGCATAGTATATGGCCCTAAACATTTTGTCAATTCTCTATCCCAATACAGCTCCCATTGCATAGTCACTAGCATCACACATAATCTCAAATTCCTTTTTTTAGTTTGGTTTGGCCATGATGGGAGCTTCAACTAATCTGGATCTAATCTCTTCAAATGAAGATTGGTAGGATTCATCAAAATTAAACTTGGTATCCTTTTCCAATAGTCTACACAATGGTCTTGCAATTTTTGAGAAGTCTCAGATAAATCTTCTATAAAAACCAGCATGTCCTAAAAACTAGTCTTTATGATGGAAACCTTTGCTTGGTCACTTCGGCCTTGTTCTGAAAGTGTGCCCTGGGGCCGATGCCTTACATTACCGTAAAATGACATTTTCCCGATTCAAGGCCCAAATTCTTGTCACGACATCTATGAATGCGTCACGAATTTTGCAGGCAATGTTCAAAACTGGATCCATAAAATGTGAAGTCATCCATGAATATCTCCATAACCTCCTCAGCCAAATTTGAGAACATAGACATCATGCATCTTTGAAATGTAGCAGGAGCATTGCATAACCTAAATGACATTCTTCTAAAAGCAAAAGTACCATAAGGTCATGTGAAAGTAGTTTTCTCCTGGTCCTCAGGTGCAATAGCAATTTGGTTATATCCAGAATATCCATCAAGAAAGTAGAAGTGAGGTGTCCACCTTGACTATCGACATACGATTAATGAAGGTCGGAAAATGATCCTTCCTAGTTGCAGTATTCAATTTTCTGTAATCTATGCACACCCTCCATCCCATCACAGTTCTTGTATGAATTAGTTCATTCTTTTCATTCCTAATCACAGTGAATCCACCCTTCTTGGGAACCACATGAACTAAGCCCATCCAAGGGTTGTCTAATATTGCATAAATAAAACCTGCATTTAACCATTTCAGCACTTCCTTCCTTACAACATCCTTCATTACTAGATTCAGCCTCCTTTGGTGTTCAATTGAAGTCTTTGCATTATCTTATAGCATAATTTGTGCATGCAAATAGAAGGACTGATACCTTTGAGATCTTCGATTGACCAAGAAATTGCTTCCTTGTATTTCCTTAGAATCTTTAACAGCTTATGTTCTTCATTCTCAGTCAATGCAGCTGATATAATCACTAGTTTTGCCTTTTCTGGTTCTAAGAAAGCATATTTCAGATGACTAGGCAATTCTTTCAATATTAACCCTTATGTACTGGTTTCTTGCTCAGTTGCTTTCTTTTCTTGCTGCATGAATTCTATTCGCATTTTTCGTTTCAAACTCGAGGCAGTTTACGTATATTTACCAAAAGCGGAATGCGACCAATTCATAATGAACAATCTTAAGATACTGGAAATTCATCTCATTTTCATTGATAGAATGCTGAATGTTACAATCAGAGTTCAATTCAAAACTAATGGGACCAATGTTATCTACAACCATACAATTTTCTTCATCAACATCAGACTGTGCTAGGCTTTTGTTGAGGTTGAAGTGTACTACTTCATTTCCCACTCTCAGGGTTAGCTCACCCTTCTGTACATCGATCAAGGCAGCTCCAATTGCTAAGAAGGGTATTCCTAACAATAGAGGGACCTGTGTGTCCTCTTCCATTTTCATGACAACAAAATCCACAGGGAAGATGAATTTCCCTACCTTGACTAGTACATCCTCGGGGCTCATACGGTTGTGCCGTTGGCTTTTGATTAGTACTTGAAAGTGCTATTTTGGGCACATTCGAGATAGGTTTTGAGTGCTTTTTGGCGCGCTAATCGTATCAATTAAGCGATTGAAGGGTGTTGGTCTGCTGAAACATCTTATGCCATTTCGAGGTTATTTGTGGTTATTTTGCGAGTTTTGTGTACCTCGTCCATTAAAGTTGAATTTGATGCTCCGAGTGTGTTGAACCATGAAGATTGAAACTATTTCCGATATCAAACATATGAAATTCAGTGATGAAATGAAGTGAGAAAGTGAATATGGAGGATGCGGTAGGGTGGTAAGCGAAAGCGGTGAAACGGCAATTCCGGAAATTTTGCTATGATTGCGAAAATTTCGTTTGGGATTGCGAGGCCAGCGACCATGGCGAAAATTTAGCAATCTAGCGAAATTGAAATTTCGCTAGGCTAGCGAAATTTCGCTATATAGCGAAAATCACTGTGCCTCGCGAAATTCTTCAGTTTCGCTATCTCTCAAATACCTAGCTAGGCTAGCGAGAAATTTGGCTAGCAGCGAAATTCAACGTACGCAGCGAAAATTCTCATTCGCTATCTACGTGCAGATTTCGATGGCGAAATTTCTCTGGAAACTAGCGAAATTTTTGGCTACCTAGAGAGAACCTCACTGCATGCGAAATTCCTTACTATTAATTTGGTGTAATTAATGCGAAGCGACCCCCCCGTTTTGGTGTATTACCTCCTTGTCCTTTGTATTAGCCAATATTTTAGGTTTTCTTGTAGTTTCACACATTGGGTGGCCTATATAAGCCCCGTCGTTTTGTAACCTAAGAAATCTTTTGTGACTTCATTTATGTAATATCTCTCATGACTTTCAGTTTTAGGGTTTGCTTTTCTCTTCTCTCTCCTCTTTCTTTCATTTTCTAGAATTTGCCGAACACTCCTCTTGAGATGACAACTCAAGAGATGCTTGGCTGTATAGCTTTGAAGAGGAGGGTTGCTAGCTTGGTTTGGGGTTGCTGCAGGTTGTCCTCTTACTGTAAAGGTTACAAGTACTGTATTTATGGTTCCATATCTTCCAAACTAGGGTTTAAAGCTATTTAATGTCATTACTTTGGTCAATACTTACCATGCTTTAGGGTACAGTGCATACTTATTGCTAGATGCACTGTTATCCTTTAGATGGCCTTTACGAGCCACTGAAATGAGGTTGAGTGCTAGGGTTTTGAACTAAAAGGGATTGTGAATGCATATGCACAATGAACTCAGGCAGAGTGGTCCTAGAGTTAGTTTTCATAGTTAAACCGAATCAGGTTATGGCTTTGACTATATGTTACTTATGTAATGCGGGGGATATGACCCGAGAACCTTGTTAGCCACAGTGTTGTCAAGCTGACCCCGAGCTAAAGTTACTATTTCACACTTCATTTTCAGCCATTACTTGTTGGCTAGTAAACAAACTGACTCCATTGTTTTGAAACAAATCCAAAAATCAAACTAAAAGCCTCACCATTTTCAACTTAGATGCAAGTCATTCATAGGATGAAAACCCATCCGTGCCGACCACTGAAGCGCTATGCTGCGGTAGCTTGACTACGACGATGGGAGAATATAGGAAACAAATTTTATTGATTAGCTCACCACTACCCGTGTACGAATCAAAATGGCGCCGTTACTTGGGGACAATTGCCAAACTACGATATGATAAGTTGATGTGTACTTGTGATCAACATCACAAGTGAAGGTGACGCTTTTTAACCCTTTTTGAATCCCAGTTGCTGTGGCGCAGTTTTCATCACTTTGCGATTCTTGCCTTTATTTTGTTTTGCATCTGATCCAGTTTTATTTTAGCTACCAATAACCCTTTTTGCAAGTTTGTTTGTGCTATTTCTTGTGTCTCAAGTTGTGTAACAGGTGTTTATGCACCACTGGGAAAGAGAGACATCAGGTAGACTACAGAGAATCAGTACACCAATTGAACAAGCGGTGCGGGGCAGTGTGATGACACCATGGAGCACACCTGAAGAACAACAAAGTCATCAGTACCACTAGTGAACCCGGGCGAAACCTACAGATCCGCGGGGACCCATCCACCCTCCCCAGAGTCAGTGCCCACAGTCTTGCATCATACCCCTGTGAAGTAGCGATGAGGCCACTACTTGGTGCCCCTACTCCCCCCACATATCATGGTATGGAGAATGAAAATCCATACACTCATATAATGGATTTTGAGAAGTTTGCCTGACCTTTAAGGAAGGTATGATGGACATGGATTTGCTTAAGGCGAGAAAGCATTTCCATTAACCCTAAGAACCGAGGCCTGGGTGGCTTAACTCAACGGGAGCTAGAACCATAAGAAGTGGGGCGGAAGTAACGGGCGGAATTCTTAAAGATTCTTGATGCCATGGGTGTAATTTGAAGGAACAAATTTACACCTTTGCTGACTCGAAGATGGTGAGAGGAGTTACATCAGTCTTTGGGAGAGATTTATAGGCTATCGGTGCATGCCCACACCATGGGTTGATACATGGATCTTGTAAACCACTTCTATGGTGGTATGTCTCCTGCGTAAACGATTATTGGAGACCATGTGTGGAGAGATTTTTTGAGTAAACATCCCGATGAAGCCATGGATTTTTAAGCTATGTGGCTGAAGCTTCTAAGAAAGTTGGGGCAGCGAACCACAGAAATGGAAAAAATGAGGCCTTTAGCCAACCCCAGGAGTGGAATGTATACACTTCGGAGGATGATATGGAAATGAGGCTAGATTTCAACCTTAGCTAGGAAGGTGGAGGGCGAGCAAAAGCTCCGTGAAGTACGGTATTTGCAAATCTGCCGCAAGACAATCCATGCACCAATTTCAATCCCTGTCCACTCGGAATATGAGTATCCTATGGCCCCTTCGAGTGAGGATTTGATGTCGAGAATATCTTGAATCTGGTAGGTCGAAATAAGCCTCCTGACGATGCTCCATGGAAATACCACAATTCCAATTGGAATGCACAACCTCTCTGAAACCCAATCCCACAACATGCTGCCCCGGTGCCCGAACCACGGTTGGTTCCACCTGCCGACCCTGGCCACCTCCGTCCTCGCTCTTGTGGAACAAGCCATATTGAATTTGAGTAAGGTGGTAGGTAACTGTTGGAAGAGCAAAGGATCAATGTGCAAGCGCAGCACGAGGATTAAATCTTTGTAGAGAGCACGCTGAACAAAAGGATAGATGGGCTTGAGAGCAATCTTAACCAAAAAATTGACAATCTGCAGTATTCAATCACCAAGATTAACAAATTGCTGGAGGTACAGGAGAGAGGAAGGTTCCCTTCCCAAACATTGCCAAATCGAAGGAGTGCGTAGAGGTGAGTTAATAGCAATTCAGGAATGGATGAGGTGAAGAATTTATAATCACCTTAAGAATTGGAAAAGGGTTGATCAGCCCATGCCAGCTGTTAGAAACCGGGAAAGGAGAAGAAATGGAGCCAGAACACATTTTTCTGAAGGATGACTCAATGAAGCATTATGCCACCTGCATTTCCACGAAACATAGAGAAGCGAAGAAGAAGGCATCGACAAGCGGGTATCTTAGAAGTCCTAAGAGCGAGGTGAAGGTTAACATACCTCTTTTTGGACATCATCAAACAATTCACCTTACCTTGCAGTTTGAAGGATCTTTACTGTCGAAGGGGTTAGGCATTGAGAAGAAGGCATTTCTAACTGAGAACGGTCAGTGCCATAATCAGCGAAGACAGTCAAATACAAGGATCTGGATCTCCCACAATTTCGGTTAACATAGGTGGGACTAGCATAGACGAGCCTTTGCTTGGATTTAGGAGCGGTGCCGAACCTCTTTGCCATACTCGGTCTGTATGAGCAGTTAAGGTTTAGGTGAACTTAAACCTACGACATCCACGCTATCATTGGCGATGGTCGGTAAAGATTCACACAAGGAATAGTTGAAGATGTCTTGGTGAAAGTAGACAAATTCTACTACCCGGTGATTTGTAGTGCTCGACAGAACTTGATAGCAAATGAGCTGATCATGTACCAATCATCTGGGAAGACCGTTTCTAGCCCTTTGCCCGATCACGATCATCAATTCTTGCGAAATGGGGTCGTACAACACATTTGGTAACATGACATTGGTCAAGCATATTTCACTTGAACAACAAGCCTGGTACAGGCGAAAATCAGAGTGAGCGTGAAAAGTGTGTGGTGGGTCGGAATGCGGGAAGCTTAATGTCGAGTGCGGGTAAAAACCCCGACGAGTGCGTGGTGTTTTGGTATTGCCATCGGTAGCCAGCGCTGCGGGGCAATTGTTCAGATCAAGACCGATCAGTGTGAATCAGATTCGACCATGGAAAGCAAACATCAAAATTTCTTTCAAACAATTGCAAAGGGTTGAGAATTTCCTCTTCGACCCTCCATGAGTAGACACGAGATATTGAATTTGGTTTGGTGTTCTTAAAAACCGGATTGCGGTTGATAATTTTTACTTTTAAGTTTAATTTAGTCAATTCCTATAATTTTAACTATTTTTAGTAAGTTACCAAATTTAGTAGCTTTCTATTTTATGAATTTTTGTAATTATATTTTTATACTTAATATTAAAATTGTAGATATACTTTAATATGATAATTTTTATTTTTAGTATTATTATTATAATTTTAACACTGGAAATTCGATTTGCAGGTGAAGCGGGTTTGGCTAAATTTCGCTACAATGGCGAAATGGACCCTTCGGTTGCCTTTTTAGGCTTATAAAATGAGGGGAGGGGTTGGCTTTTCATTCACCTCATCTCCTCCCCTCCCAACCTTAAGCCTACTTGGGTCTTGAACCTACACATCCACTCTACGCCTCGCGCGAGCCAGTAGAATTGAGGGGTTTCCTGACTGTTGGCCATACAGGCACACGGTGCGAAAGTAGCCACAGGCGCGAATCAACGTGAGTCTGCGACCCACCGACTACCGGCCCGTCACGTCTTAGAGACCCCAGTCCTTCTTGCATTTTGCTCATTGTGGTTCGCTGCACCTCTGGCCCAAGCGAGCTGCCTTGGCAGATCCCTATGCCCCTTTGCCAGCTGGGAGCTTTGGTTGAGCCACGGTTGCACCTGCTAGTGCCTGGTCTCTTTCCCACGAGCCGGTTTAGTGGGTGCCATATTGGCCCGGTGCCACTGGTTTCATTTTCATCGTGAGCCTTACTCGTGTGCCGTTCGAGGTATAGTTGCTGGTGCGTACCGGGGTGGGTCGCCTCGAGACCATGGTCAGATTCAATACCCGGAGGAGAGGAGCGAGCACCGGTTCCGGCTCCGGGTTCTGATTTCCTCGTACTAGTTCAGTCCGGCGATCCACGAGCCTCGGGGTTTAGGGTATCGAGGCGGATGGGACCGGGCCCAGATCATACGTGCCTCGGCGGAGGAGATCTAGGCCCGGCCCTCCGCGGGCGGAAATGCTTGGGGCGGGTGGAGTCATCCTCATCCGGACCTCGGTAGATGCTCTTGCATCAGGTTGTGGCGACCTCCACGCCTCGGTTATCGCCCAGGCCTCCCGGATCGAGGCGGATTGTCGTGAGACCGTCGGGAATGTGTGCTCCACCTCAGAGAGTTTCATCAGGAGTCGTACTATGATGTCCGGCGCTGTTGGGCGACCATGGGTCGGGGACTCGATGCGGCGATCGGCCATTTACTCCTCTTACCATTCATGAGGCGGCGTGTGTACCCACTGGGTGGTTTCTACGATTCTACCATTCGATGACCTCCGGGGGCGCCTAGTCGCGCAGGCTCAGTTCACTATCGACGATCGCCCAGGAGTGCTTAGAGCAGCGGACATATCAGCCGCGTTGGGCCTGCAGATACCGCAGGCCAATTCATAGGGTTATCGAGATTAGTCTCACCCACCTCAGCGGGAGATGGTTCGCATTCTTGCGAAGACACCGCGGTCGGGCGGGTGCTCTTCGGGAGCGCCGCCTCGGATGCTCTGATCGATCTGTTGAGGACCAGCCTTTTCATTTGCAGCATTATGTGCAGCGTGGGGGCCATCTTAGAGGCTCTTCAAGGTCACAGAGGGATCTTGGTTTAGTCCCTACGGTGGTGATGACCTCCGCAGTACACTTCGAGGATAGGTCCATCGTAAGGGCTGGCTCGAGGTTGAGTCTTCCACTTTGGCGTCTTTGAGACTATTATGCGGATCCTCGAGCACTTGGGTTTTGAGGAGGAGCCGGATAGAGATGGGGTTCGATTGCCCCTCAGTCCCAATCGATGGAGCGAGCGATGGTGATGCCCATATCTTTTATCCTCCAGCAGCAGGACCAGGAGGAGGTTCCGGTTCCAGAGGCAGAGCATTCTCATAGAGGAGGTAGTCGTGCTTTTGAGCCTGAGATGGAGAGGAGTCCACTGTCAGATCGTTCTCCTCCATCTCCTACTATACACTTCAGCGCGCCTCTTGATACTCTGGCCCACGTCATTTACATCACGGCATTCTCTAGAGCACATACCGCGTCGGTTCGAAATTGCCGGCTGATATGGATCTTGCGCCATGTTCTTTGGCCACTACCCAGGCAGAGCAGGACCAGAGGTTGGCTCGAGCTGAGGCCACTCTAGGTCACTGTCACTCCCGTGCTGCCGTGAGATCATGACACGTTGGGTATTCAGTGCGTTCACGACCGAGACACAGGCCCACTGCGGCTGGCGGCTTCTTTGGATATGTTAGCGGCGAGCGTGTAGCTGCAGACCCACCACCACCACGAGTGAGGTGGTTTGATTTCTTTATGATTTTGTATAGTTATCGGCTTTGCTCGGCTACTCACCCAATTTTGTGTTGGATTCATGTATTAGCCATAGTAAGCGATGTTATTTTTATGTTTAGCTTTGATATGCATGTACTAGCCATTTGGCTATATCAAAAGCTATCTGATATATATATATATATATATATATATATATATATATATATATATATATATATATATATATATATATATATATATATATATATATATTGAATTTTCTACACCTTTGCATATCACTTTTTGTGCCTCCACATATATGTCGTTTTTTGTCTTCAATTGAACAATTGGTGCTTTCGTGGACAATTAAATTGCCTTTAAATGGAAAATTGAAATACCGTTTGTCACCTTAATGTTAGAACAACTCCATGCATGATTGAGTTTTGGTCATTTAAGATTCCTAGCGTATTCGACTTGAATATTTCCCTTTGAGCTAATTCACACACGCCACGCCCAGATTATACCAATAGGTTGTGAAATTGTATGCCTCTTTTTTAAGCGCACAAAGCCGGCCTTAGGCATGTTGGCAACCTAGGATAGGTTTTGTGTTACCCACATTTAGAATAATGTAGTCTTCAAGGAAAAGAAAGAAAAAAGCAAAAGAAAAAGAAAAAGAAGAAAAGAAAAATAAAGTCGTGACACTTTGCCTTGAAACCCGAGCGCAGTCCGAGGTATATAGTAACCTTTGAAGCCCGATGCCCTAAACCTTAGTGGTTAGGAGTCATCGACTTAGTCGTTACATGGGTGGATAGGTAGAGTTTAACGAATTGTAGGTGCTTGATTTTAAGTCATTAGTCGAGAATGAAGCACAGCGGTTTGTAGTCGATGATCCTTTGGCTTGATGCCCTAAACCTTAATTGGTTGGGAGTCATCGGTGGTCCCCCGTTACACGGACTTTAGTGAAAGCGAGTTTTGAGCATTGCACCCTATAATGTAGTTGAATAAAGAAAGAAGAGTGTAGCTTTCCACTATACAGGTTGTTGATGGCAAGGCCATGCGATGTAGCTAGGTTGGGAGGAATAATTTTGCGCTTTATTGGCTCAATCTGGTTATTAAGAACCATTAGACTTTGTTGGAAGTCGGGTTGAGAACCATGGATCCAGATGTTGACCTCAGGTGTTCTTGTATGGTTTTGCCTCTCTCATGTCGGTTTTCAAACTTGGTATCAATTCTTCATTTTAAAGGTAATGCTTATTTGTATATACACCTTTTTGAACCATAAACTTTTTGAGAAAATCACTGCATGCATGCCCTTATTATTTTAGCATTGCTAAGGGACTAGCAACGTGTCGGTTGGGGGGTGTGATTAGTGCCCAAAAAGTGCTATTTTGAGCCCTATTCGAGATAGGTTTTGAGTGCTTTTTTTTTGCGCGCTAATCGTATCAATTAAGCCAATTGAGGTGTTCAAGTCTACTTAGTATCACTTATGCCATTTCGAGGTTATTTGTGGTTATTTTGCAAGTTTTTGTGTACCTCGTCCATTAAAGTTGAATTTGATATCGAGATGTGTTGAACCATGAAGATTGAAACTATTTCCAGCCATCAACATATCAAAATTCAGTGATGAAATGAAGGTAAAGTGAAGATGAAAGATGCAGTAGGGGTGCGGTAGGCAAAGCAGTGAAGAACAGCAATTCCAGGAAATTTCGCTATGATTGCGAAAATTTATTGGATGCGAAAAATTCGACCATAGCGAAAATTTCGCGATCTGCGAGAGTGTTCATTGAAATTTGCTTGAAATTTGGCTATACCTAGCGAAAATCACTATGCTGGCGGAAATGCGAAATTCTTCATTTTCGCTATCTCTCAAATTTTTCGTCTAGGCTAGCGAAATTTCGCTACAGCTTAAATTAATCGTATAGCAAAATTCTCATTTTCGCTTATTCTGTAGTACTCATAGGGCTAGCTTAAATTTTCGCTACCTAGCGAATTTTCCCCGCATACGAAATTCCTTGCCCCGTTAATTTGGTGTAATTAATGCCAAGCGACCCAGTTTGGTGTATTACCTCCTTGTCCCTTAGCCAATATTTTAGGTTTTCTTATAGTTTCACACATTGGGTAGCCTATATAAGCCCCCATCATTTTGTAACCCTAAAATCTTTTGCCATTTCCTTTATGTAAATATCTCCCTTGACTTTGATTTTAGGGTTGCTTTCTCTCTCTTCCTCTCTTTCTTTCATTTTCTAGGCTGCCAAACATTACTCTTGAGGATGACAACTCAAGAGATGCTTGGCTAAGCCTTATAACTGAAGAGGAGGGTTGCTAACTGGTTTTGGGGTTCTAGCACCAGAGTTGTC
The DNA here is from genome assembly GCA_016808115.1 of Tetrastigma voinierianum. Classification (NCBI taxonomy): domain Eukaryota; kingdom Viridiplantae; phylum Streptophyta; class Magnoliopsida; order Vitales; family Vitaceae; genus Tetrastigma; species Tetrastigma voinierianum. The sequence continues at coordinate 113,168 of JAEQBH010001130.1, forward strand.
CTCTTCTTTGTAAAGGTTCACAGTCTTGTATTTATAGTTCCATATCTTCCAAACTAGGGTTTAAAATATTTGTCATCATGCTGAGTCAATCTTACCATGCTTTAGAATTACGATTACATACTTATTGCTAGATGTATTATCCTTTATATAGCCTTCTGACAAATAAGGTTGAGTGCTAGGGTTTTAGAACTTTAAAGGGATGTGAATGCATAATGCTGTGTAGACTCAAATGGAGTGATCTAGGTTAGTTTCATGTAGTTAAACAAAGATCAGGTTGGCTTTGTTATATGTTGCGCATAATGGGGATGACAGGAACATATTAGCCCATGTTGTCAAGCTAGTGACTGAGCCTTTAAAGTTACTATTTCACACTTCATTTTCAGCCATTGCATTAGCTAGTAAACAAGGCAGCTCCCCCTTTGTTTTGGAAACAAATCAAAAATCCAGGCTAAAAACACCACATTTTGACACCAGATCACGAGTCATTCATACGGGATGAAAACCCATCCCATATTGGAGGCCCTGGGCCGGCTATCTGCATTGGCTTGACTCACGAGTGGAGGGTGGAAACAAATTTTGTTGATTAACGTCTGCGACAGCGCAGATCAACTTCGATACATTTGCGGAGTGTAATTGTCGTTGGAGTAAGTTCCCCGAGGCTTCTGACCTTTGTACCATGATAAGGGCTGGGTTGATCATGGCTTTTTGAGTCACCTAAACTGGTTTGATTCATATTTCCCGATAGTGCGGGAATGGAAAATTTGCGAGGGGTCTTTCATCTTAGTTGGTAGGCTCTTAAGATAAATTGAGCTGCATATTTGATTAGGCTCACCTCCTTCACCAGTGTGTTTCTTCTTTTTGCTCGGTATGGCATCTCATGAAGATTTGGCATAGTTGCATTTGAGTTATAGCCTGTGAGGAATATCATTCTATCTACTTGAAAATTTCAAAATTTAAAGTTTGTTTCTCTTCCTTGCCTTAAGTCTTTATTAGAATGGGTGCGGAGTGTGATTATTTGATAGGTGTTAGAAATCAAAAATTGTATCCTAGGTTCCCTCTTTGCGTATTCAGCTGTGCGGTATAGTATGGCCAGGTCGAACTCGGGGATGGGTTTCTTCATGCTAAATGAGTTACCGATTGAGTGAGTGGTTTCCCACTTTGGATTTGGGGTTTCGTATAAAAGCGAGTGGGTTGGTAAATACAAAACCGTACTTGAAGGAATAAAGTGTAAAAGAAATCATGAAGTTAGACCTTGGGCTTAGGATTCTAAGGAAAATATAATGTACTCGGGTCCTTTTCCTCGCGTTGGGCAGGATGACCTATAGTCATTTCGAGCCCGGATCTGTTTAGCCATAAAATGGGACCTATAAAAACTCCTCACAAGATCGACACTTAATGACATTAATGTTTGACAGTTAAAACTAACTAGATCTAACACAGCAGGAGCCAATAAATGGCAACTAAGTAACTTATCAGTGGATCTAGCAATAAGCCCTATCACTTGGGCCTTTAAAGCTTGCCAAGTATTGGCCACTCAAGGTACATCACAAGTTCAAACCTAGCGTGAGATGCGAAACCTCAGCGTGGCCAATGCTGCGTTGGTAACGGGAGGGCGATTAACTGCCTCGAGCTTTCCACTCGGTGGCCCTCCTCTTCCAAGGATGAGAGGGGTTTAGCAAAGCATCCTTGAGTTGTCATCCTCGAGTTGTTTGGCAGTGAAAAATACGAAAGGGGAGAGAAAGTGAAGAGAAAAGTTACGAGGCTTGAGAAAAAGTGAAAGCTTTGGTGCAAACTCCTTACAGTGATAAGAAGCGATCAGTGCATGGGGTTGGCGAGGCTTATATAGTGCTTAGAGTCAAGGAATTTACATAGATGTATGAAAGATAACAATTACATTAGGGCATTTTGGTAAATCCATAAAACGGTCAAAAGTGGTGTCTGACAACATGAGGAAGTGCGAAAATTTCGCAAGTGCGAATTGCATCTGAAAATTTATGACCTCTGAGTATGCAATTTTCAATTTCCCTCTGTGTTAGCTCAGTGCTATACCTTTGTCATGAAACTTGAGCTTGGCTCGGGTTCTTTGCATTTGGAATTGAAAACGAAGTGGTCTGGCTTTGGCTGCAAAAATAATCACAAAATATAATTAGTAGCATAGTTGGGACCTTAGTGTATCAATTGGGTTATTTAAGTTAATTAGTACATAAAAAGTGCTCAAAACCTGCAATAACCAGGCCTCAAAACAACACTATTTGGGTACTAATCACTCCTCCAAACCAACACATTGCTAGTCACTTGTGACTGACAAAAAAGAAGGAAGCGAATGAGGTTATGCTTGTCTGGAATGATGTAAAAGCATATGGATAAGTAATGCCCTACTCTTAGTGTGAATGATTGAGACCTTACTATGTAGGCGGGAGAAAAAATGCCATACGGGACTAAGGTTTAGAGAGAAATTATCCATCAGGGAATCGGCACAGTACAAAATCAGTGTTTAATTGATTGATTTTCATGATAACTGCTAAGTGGATCACGATGAGGCCTGCGCCGTCATGGCACATTGACCAACCCTAATTAAATCTGGTTCCTCTTGTTTTCATATTTCATTTTGTATTGTAGGATCAATATTGAGAAATCGACCTCTTTAAAGTCAGTGCAATGAGTCCAGATGACTCCCGACCAACTAAGGCTTAGGGCATCAAGTCATGAGATCTTTGTGTGCCTGCTTAACTCCTCGGGTTCACACTGGACTAGAGATGAATTCGAAAATCCAGCACCTACCACTCGCTAACCTCACCCATCCACCCATGTGATGCAGGTGGTGGCTCTGACCGGGTTGGTTTCTCGGGCTTTAAAGACTTTGTGTGGCCATGGATCGTGCTTGAGTTTCAAGGTGAAGCGTCACGGCTTTTCTCTTTTCTTTTCTTTTCTTTTTCTTTCTTTTACGATTGGAAGACTTCATTGGCCTTCTTTTGGGAACCATAACCTTTACGGGTGGTCGGTAAGAGCTAGGAGTAAGATTTCGCACAGCCAGGAGTTATGCGGTTTCACCGAGGCTGGCACGGGAAAGGCGTGTGCGTAGTGTGTTTGCTGGCTCGGAAGAAAAGGTTGGCCTGGGAGCACCAACCGGGACCTACCGCGTGTGCATGGACTAATCTAGCATCAGCTGGTATTGAGCGAGTGTTTGAATTTTTCAACTTATAGGCCTAGAGCAAAACCACAAAAAATGGGGTCAAAATTGTTGCAAATAATTCAGCGTTATGCGGAATGTAAATCGATGCCATATCACCAAATTTTTAGCTTTTTCAAAAACAACTATCTCAAAAAGAAGCAAAGAACAAGCCACTAAACAAACAAAATGGGCTTTGCTTACATGTAGTAGCCGAACAATGTGAAGCCCGATATCTACGAGTATATAAAAAAAATTTGTCTTCCTTCACTAACTCTCCCTGACCAAACGTGCTGTGTGATAGGTGTGGATTAGGAAAATTAGTGGAGGAAGTGTGCTACCTCCACGATTAGTAAGCCGGTGAAGAGGTGTCCTCGATGCAGGCGGGGCGGAATTTGGAAGGAGTCATTGCATTTCGCTGGTGCTGAGGAAGCAAAGGGAGCACAGGGGGGCTGGATGTGGGGTGGCAGATCTCTTTGGGAGAGTAGAGTGGGGTGATCTGACGGTATATGGGATATAGGGGCTGAGTGTCTGGATCTTGCATGAGTATGGCCTGATTAAGTGAGAATCGCGTTGAGTGCAGAGGCCATGAAGGTGGCCTCGGTCTTAGTCATCTATATGTGAGAAATTTTGCATAGGCGATCATATGAATAATCTTTCTTTATGAAATGAAGGCGTCTAGAGGCTGCACCCATGATGGTCAAGTGTGAGGTGAAGAAGTAGTGATATCTTTATTGAGATTGGTGCGAAAGTGCTTTCATACCACTTAAGTCCTATGAAATTGATCACTGAGATAGGGCTCCCAAAAAAGTCAGGAAGGTGGTGGGCCAGTGGCGTTAGAGACAGGAAGGGGAGAAGCGAGTCTTGAGGTGCGGAACTGAGATCATGATGCTCTATTGGAGCATCCTCCAGAAATCTCTAGTGGCTGTTTGGCTAGTCCTCATTTGGAAAAGACGGAGCGGGGCGAGGAAGCCGCCAGGTCGACAGTAGGCGCTGCGAGTCAGCAGCGCTCCAGTCTGGGCTCATTAGGGAAGCCCGTATGCTCAAGCACTTGGCATAAAGATCATGGGCCAAGAGGCGTGGACAGCAGAACAAACCCGTGATGGACCTTGTCTATCAGTGGATCAGGGAGATTATAATGAGCTCTGTACAGTAATTTGAACTAACCCACTTTGAGATGCAAAATAGGGCCTCTAAGATGGCCCCTCTCCTCTGAACGGTATGATGAAGTAGGAAAAGGTTAGACCGTAGAATGTGATCGATAAGAAGCATATGCGGCGGGAGCTGCCTCTTGAACATAACTGATCTGGCGGCAATGTCCCCGGAAAAAATATGGACCATCTCTCTGGGATAGGGATGGGTCAAAGGCATACCTCTTTCAGTGAGTTGGCGGGGACCTTGTGAGTGAATGTAGCCGCGATGTACACGAGGCCGAGTATCCGGTAGTGGATTATTCTGGAAAAATGGCGATCGGGTGGGGCTCGCGCTGGAATGTCATCGTGTGGTAGACTGATGACACAGGGTAAAATAAGCGCGAGGTGTCATGAGCGGCTCGGGGAATTACCTGCGCACTAGGAGCATCGGTCTCGAAGCTCAGTGCATCGGAAAAGGATGGAAAATCATAATAAACCTTGTCATGCAGGTCCTCTCGCTACTGATCATCATTCAAGAGGATAGGGTTGCGGTGGAAGAGTGGCCATAGGATGATGGCGAGAGGGCGGAGTCCAAGGAGGGGCTCGGCAAGGCCACGATGAGGTGGTATTTGTGGCTCCACGAGGCTTAGAAATTTGGAGGACTCTCCTGGGCGAGGTGGGCCTCTTGGACGGTGGGGCCCTCGGGTCTGGCTGAGATGTGGCGGAGAGGGTGGGTGGGAGCCCGACCCTCGTGTGGCAGGTATCTCCTCGGGACCCAGGTTCACAACGGAAGAAACCCGACAACCTGCGCCTGAGTGGTGGCGGGGGTATACAGGCAGCGGGGAGGGCTTGACTGCGGGGCGCGGCGCGGTGGAACGACTCTGGCTCGGCGGCGGCGGAGGACGGCCCATTTGAGGCCGCCGGCGGAGAGGCAGGCGCACCCAGTAGTAGGAAGCGCTTCTCAGCGGGTCTTTGCCATACTAACACCGGAGAAGGAGAAGAAAAGGGAAGGTGAGGGGGGGTTTCAAAAGCCCGGAAATGGGAAGTGGAATGAAAGGAAAGAAAGAAAATTGGCACATAAAGGGAGGGGGTGGAATTGAAAGGTCTTAGCGATTAATGGCCTATTAAATGCATTGGAACAGGTAGGAGGTAATGGAGGCCACAGGAAGCGGAGGGTTTACGGGGAGGCGGAGGTCGAGAGATGAGCGAGTGGGTACCAGCGATTTTGAGGTACAGAAATTGCTGACCCGCTCATTCCTATAAAACAAAGACTAAAAATTGTGAGAGGGCATAATGATAAAAATTGCAAAAACAAACTAATCAATAACAAGGGACTTCAGATTCACTAAATTTAAGCAATTAAATTATAGTGACTTGAGATCTGCGAAGTCACTCCTAAATATCGAGGTTTCATGGAGGTCGAGGAGGATTTCCTCCTTATGCATTGATAATTGTGAAATTTGCATATGGCCAAGTATTTTGTGTGTGACCTTGAGCACTCCAGTTATATTTGGCCTTGAGCAAGTCTCACCCAGACCGGCTGAGGTAGACTTCTTGGATCAGTGAATAGCTGATCCATCTTGATTTAAGCTTGCTGAAGGGTGGGCACCCAGGTCGTAAACGTGCCGGTCCCTTTTTGGAAATGTTTGCGAGCTATCAGCTGATCATGCCACCTTTTAACTTATCTTTTGCAATTTTTGAGTTAAGGTAGGCATCATTTCTCAGTTCTTATTTCGTTTGATGCCAGGAGCCTTTTGAGACCCGGCTCTTGCCTGTCGAGTTCAGTTTTCTGCCACTTTGGGGCCATGTATTCGATTTCCACGGGCGGGTGTAGCCTCATAAACTAAACGATAAAGGAGACATACCCCGAGAATAGTCTTGTAAGAACATGTATGCGAAATGATAGCGGCTTGAGGCCAAAATCTTTTCGGTTAGAATTTACCACTTTCATCAGTATGGTCTTGCTTTCCCTATTGGCTAGCTCTGCTTATGTAGTGCGGGATGATGGGGTGGCCACAATGCTTGACCGTACTTGGCTGGGAGATTTATCAAAAGGTTTATTTGCAGAAATGTGAGCCTCCATCACGATTATCTTTGGGGACCACAGATATGGAGAAAATGTTATTCAGAGTTCAATATGGCCTTGTGATCTCTTTGCTCTACCTTTGTTAGCCGGGCCAATTACACTGTCAACTCCACAGTGAGTAAGTATCTCAGAAGGTGATAGTCACTTCAGAGTCGATGCTGACGTCAAATAACTCGACAACGAAGCGGGTTCGGTGGCATCTTATGTGATGGCGAGAGATTTTCAACCTTTGGCATTTGTCACATTGTTTGCGTATGACATCCTTAAACAAAGGCCCGATAAAGCACACTGCGGCACCTTCATTGCCGTTTTCTAGGAAGCGAAATGACCTCCACATGAATTATCATGGCAATGGCTGATTATCCCTTCTTGTTCTCCTTTCGACACACACTTTCTGATTATTTGATCAGCACAGTATTTGAACAAATAAGGTTCTTCCCAATAGTATGAGTGGACTTTTGCATGAACTGCATCTATGCTTTCCATTACGTTGACGCTCACTGTTTGCGAAGTTATGTGTAGGAAACTAAGGATCAGTATCCACGGTGAGTAGAGATTCCTCTGCGAGTCATCTATAGATTGGAGGTTGTGGAGTGTTGTGTATTTGTGGTTGCATTACAGAAAGATGATCAAAGCAGCAGTAACACCCTTCTTATCCGAATCTGCGAGTTGAACTCCTTAGTAAGAGGACCATCGATAAGCTAGCCTTGTGTTTTGATGACCAGTCTTTGGTTGAATGATCTGTGAAGATGATTATATCAGACCAAATCAAATATACCGCGAAACTTGTCTGAGAGCTTAGACCACGCTGCTAAACATTCTTTCTCGGTGGTAGTGTAATTCCTTTGAGCTTCATTCAATGTTTGCTCGCATAGTAAACCACATATGGTTTTCCCTCTGCTCTTTGTTTGAGAATTGCTCGAACAAGCGAGGTCCTTGTCTTTGCATAACTAAGATGGCTGCCCGGTTGGGTCTCTCTTGGTGCGGAGTGGTCAAGTAAGCCTTGAGCTCTTCAAACCTTGTTTAGCATTAGCATCCCGCTCAAACTTGGCATCTTGTTTTAGAAACATAAGTGGCTTGGCAATTTTTGAGAAGTTACGTATGAACCTCTATGTGCTTTGCCCGAATTGCCTCATTTGTCTTCACATTAATTAGAGAGGGTAATTTAAGTCGATTCGATTTTACCTTGTCCACTTCAATTCCGCTACAAATGACATGTCCCAGCACTATTCCTTGGTTCACCATGAAATGGCACTTTTCAGTTAAAGCTAGGTTCTTTACTCAAATATCTGTCACGAAACCAGGTTCGATGGATAAGGCATTGATAGAAACACCGTAACTATGATATCATCATGTTAACCTCCATAATCGTTCTACGGATGAATGAAAATGCGAGTATACATCTGCGGAATGTAGCGGGCGTTACGCAGGTGGGCGTCCTCACGTGGCGTATGTGCCCGAAAGGGCGGTGAAGGTAGTCTTGTCACGATCGTGCGCAACAATTTCAATCTGGAAGTAACTTTGAATAACCATCGAGCGATAGAAGGGTGGCTGAAACTCTTTCGAGGCTGATCCATGAAAGGTAGAGGAAGTAAATCTTTTCGCCCATCACCTGTTGATCTTGCATGTCATTTTATACCCTCGACGTAGTAAGGCGGGTGGGCATTTCCTCTCCTTTTGCATTCTGTACTGTAGTTACCCCTAATTTCTTTGGCACGACTTGGGTTGGGCTAACCCAAGTGCTATCAGATATGGGGTAAATAATACCGGCTTGCAACAACTTCAGGACTTCAATGCGAACTACTTCCTACATATGGGGATTCAATCTCCTCTGTGGTTGCTATGACTTTAACTCCTCCTCTAAAATCATGTGATGGGTGCGGTTACCGGGTGATACCTTTCAAATCGGAAATTTTCCACCCCAAAGCTTCTTGTTACTCTTGGTTACGTGATTGTCTTCCTATGGAGTGCTCAACAGTGATGATATAATAATTGGGCAGCATGCGTTTTCTTAGAAATGCATATTTTAGTTCCGCAGTGGGAACTGAGATCGGTTGTTGAGATTCATTTTCTTCCTCTCCCGATAATAGAGGTAGAAATTCCTCCTTTTTTCTCTAGTGCCCATGTACTAAACTCATGCTTTGGGGTCTGTTGCTCTCTGAGTTATCGAGGACAACTCACAGTTTATACGTCTTGCACTCTGGCTAGTTAGCTTGTTCTTGAAATTGTGTCTATTGTGCGAGACTTCTTCACGGTCATCCTCCAGCAGTTTGCATATGCTTTTTACTTAAGTGGAAGATATTGTGAGTTCAAGGTCATGTTCTCAAGGTGAGTTGCATAACCCGTTTCGACAATTTATAATGGCATTCGAAGTAGCCAAGAATGGCCTTCGATATGATGGGTACATGGTTGGTCCCTCTTTGTGACGGCTACGTATCGAGTCTGACAAAATCCCCTTTGGATAGTAAATTTGTCCACTTGTATTAGAACATCCTCAATAGTCCACTTTGGTATTTTAATAGACCACTCGACTAGAGAGGCAGTGTGATGGAAGTGGGCCAAGTTCTCAAAGCCCAGCTGTTTGAACATTTAGATAAGCGAGTGGTTCCAGCTGCTCCCAGTCAGTAGTGCTTTTGACCTGAGTGCCTCGGAATGTCGCGAGATGGTAGGACACCGGGATCTTTGTACTTTATCGGGGTTTTTTCACTCCAATGCTTGACTTGCTCAGTTAAGAGGCCTTCAGTGAGCATTGGAGCCTCTTCAGTGCATAGGTCCTTGAAATTTAGCATAAATGGGGACTTGCTTAATCATGTCAAGCGGAGGATGTTGACCATGCATAGCACTTCTAATATTTATGTTTGGTTGATGGTTTTTTTCTTGTTTCTTAGTGCTTGGGGAAAAGGAGGGGGTGTACTCTTTTCCTTTGTATCCCACTTTGGTGCCTCATCCTGCAGTTCGGGTTCAGCATTGGGATCTTCCAGTGCTTTGGTTTGGGGGTGGATGGTTTTGACTTCTCTACCGCTCCTCAAAGTGACCCTTGCTTTACTTTATCAATTAAGGATTTGGGTCGGTAGTAATTATGCACTCCCCCAGGATTTGGTTTGTGTTTGGGATGGAAATTTCCTTTTGAGAACTGCTTCTTTGGTTAGTCAACCTTGAGCGAGTCTTTGGTCATCCCCATTTTTTGTTGAAGTGCCTTCCCGATGTTTTGATTTTACGAGTGGTTTGAGCATTCCAGCGTCTTACGTTCTTCCATAAAGTTACCCACTACCTTGCTCAAATTCACACAATGGCTTTCTCTGAGGATGAGGGTGGGGTTCTTCTTCTTGTGAAGTGGAACCAGGATGTTGCTGCTGCTGTGAACCTATGGGAGCATAAGCTGGGGGTTTTGGCTTCCATGATAGATTAGGATGATTCCTCCAATTTGGATTGTAGGTGTTCCCAAGGAGGCGTTTGTTGGTGGCCCACTTTGACCCACTATGTTTACTGCTCTTGCATCAAATCCCTTCTGCGGGGAACAATTAGGCGTGCTCTCCTTGGTGACTAGTGGATTGGCAATTAAAGCAGAAATTTGGAAAGGTACGCTGTGTTCCATTCTTGCAGTACCTCATCTTTGATTTGCATTTCAAGCTCTTCAACCTCTAAATCAAGAAGACCAACTTGGCTTTCTTTTCCACATCCTCTGACAGTGAGTATATGCCTCCCCTTTGGTTTTCCACATAGTTGAGGAAATCCATGGCTTCATCTGGATTCTTGCTCAGGAAGTCCCCCCCACACATGGTTTCTAACAATTGCTTCATAGCAGGGGACATCCCATCATAAAAGTGATTCACCTGACATCAATTATCAAAGCCATGGTGAGGGCAGGCACTGATGGTCTCCATATACCTCTCCCAGCACTGGTAAAACTTCTCATTATCATGGCTTGCAAATGTGTAAATAAGCCTCTTCAAGTTATTGGTCCTGTGTGCACTGAAGAATTTCTTCAAAGTGCGTTCGCCTAATTCTGATAGTTCTTGGCCTTAGGAGGTCGCGAATCTTGGCCTTGTCTTTAGGAAAGGAGGAAAACTTTCCAGCCGGCGACTCCATATCGATTGCACCCTCTTTGAAAGTTGTGCAGAAGCTTGCCAAAATCCGGATGTGTATGGATTTTCATTTTCCATGCCATGAAAAGTTGGGAGGCGGGGGGCCTTAGATAAGGCCTCACTGCACATCCTCGCGGGGGAATGATCGCTGAGGGTGTACTCACTGCCAGCAATTTGGGTGTATGTGATCCCTCATTAATCTCACACCAGGCATTGGGATCCCTTGGAACCCCACAGTGACTCTCTTTGCTCCTTAAGTGGAGGTTCTATTTGTTCTGGTTTAGGCTCACCTGCCTGTTCAAGTAGACCTTACGGCCCCTTTCAATGCACTGTGATATTGCATCCTAATGGTGCATAAGCTGCTAGGCAAGCAACACAAACAGACAACCAAATAGAAAGCAGGGCTACCAAAAAGGTTAATGTTAGCTAGAAATAAAAATGAAAAATCTATGTATGGACAATATAGGAATTAAATCAACCTAGCGAGTGGCTGTAGGGAAATAAAGTAAGACCCGAAAAGGGTGGAATTCACCAGCACTTTGTGATGAAGTCACAAGTTCAGCAACTTCTCGCCCACTGAGCACCATCCGCGTGGCGCCATTTGATTCGTGCCACGAGTAGGTGTTAAAATCAACAAAATTTGTATCACAAGATTCCCTCTTTGCGTAGCTAAGCTACTGCAGTATAGTGGCCTAAGGTCGAACTCAGGGATGGGTTTTCTTCATGCTAAATGAGTTACAGTTGAGTGAAATTGGTTTTCCCACTTTGGATTTGGGGTTTCGTATAAAAACAGTGGGGTTGATGGCTTGAAAAACCGTAACTATAGAGGAATAAAGTGTAAAAGAAATCCTTTCCGGGCCACTAGGCTTAGGGTTCTAAGGAAAATATAATGTCCTCGAGTCCTTTTCCTCGCATTGGGGAGGATGACCTATAGTCATTTCGAACTCGGATCTACGCCGCGAAATATAAAAACTGAACCCTATAAAAGGGTTTCTCCTGAATACCTACTAATTTATTGACCATTAATGTTTCGAAACAGTTAAAACTAACCCTAGATCTAACCTGTAGGAGCCAATAAATGGCAATCCAGCTAGCACGCGGGATCCGAAGAATAAGCATCCACCAGCCTTTAAAGCTTCGCTGCTATTGCCACTCAAGGTACATCACAGGGATTCAAACCTAGCGTGAGATGCAAACATAACCTGTATTAAAATGCCTGCTGGTAACAGTGGAGGATGCTTGCTTTTACCTTTAAACTTACTCATGGACTTCCTTCAAGGATGAGGGTTTAGTTAAGTATCCCTTTGAGTTGTCATCCTCAAGGGTTGTTTAAGGTGTGGAGAAAAATTATGAGAAAGGGAGAGAAAGCAAGAAAGGTAGAGGTCGTAAAAGCCGAAAGCTTGGAGCCAACTTTTGATAAAAGCAAGAATCGATAAATAAGATGTAGCCGACCGAGCTTATATAGTGCTCAGAGTCAAGGAATTTACATAAATGTATGAAAGACCAACAATTAAATTAAGGGCATTTTGGTAAAAAAGCCATAAAAAGCAGTCAAAAGTGGTCAATACAGTAAAACAAGGAAGAGTGCAAAAATTTCGCAAGCTGCGAAAATTTTCGCATGCTGCGAAAATTTTGAAGCCTATAAAATTTTATGCAATTTTCAATTTCCCTCTATATTTAGCTCCAATTGCTATCTGCTTTATCCATACAGCTTCAAGCTTGGCTCGGGTTCTTCGCATTTGAATTGGCTTTGCGTAAAGTGGTACACCGTTTGGTAAAACTACAAAAATAATCACAAAATATGATTAAGAAGATACTGGACCTTAGTAATAATTTGGGTTATTTAAGTTGATTAGTATACAAAAAGCGCTCAAAACCTGCAATAACCAGGCCTCAAAACAGCACTATTTGGGTACTAATCAGTGTGTAGGCTTGAACCTTCTCTTTCTGCTTTTGTTCACAGTTTTTCCTTTGATGTTCAATATGCATTTTATTCTCGCTCTTACACCCCACTCGAATTGTTCTTTATCTTATTTTCATTTCTTTCACTCTCTTTCCTATGCTCTTCGATTTCTTTTCCTTCTTTTTCTGGCTCATTGCTTGCTCTCAATTCCTTAAGATCAGCCGGGACTCCGCCATACATCCTTGGATTCTTCTGGGTGTCACTAAGGAAAGCATCCTTGGTCTTGTTCAGCAAGGTTGAGGCCAGTTGCCCAACCTGTGTTTCTAAGTTCTTGAGTGAAGCATTAGTGTTTGGTTGAAAAATTTGTGTGTTGGATTTAACAGTTTCCAACTCAGCAAATTTTTGTTCATAGAGGTTTAGCAGCTTTTTGTTGTCCCCTATGAACTACATCATTTGCTCCTCAAAGAATTGAGTCCTCTTTTGACCTTGATATTCATTTATGTTCTCTTCTTACTGTTGTTGTTGCTGGAACCTTGGTGGATTATATCTTTGCTGAAAACCTTGCCCATGTCTTGGGCCCTGTGATGCTCCTCCACCATATGAGAAGTTCCTACGGCCCCTCGTCATGTGTAGCGGTGTGTGTAAGTTGCTAGCTTGAAAATGGTAGCTTTTCTGCTCATTCAAATAATTGGCCTCAACTTGATAGTGGACTTCACAATTGTCCTCAAGACTTTTTCTCGATTCATCTCTTTCCACGGCTTCTAATTTCAAGGGAGCAGAAAGGTATTCCTTTTCTCTTGATTCCCCAACTTGTGCATTATTGCATCAAGTTTTGCTTAATGAGCCCACTCCCCTTTGTTCTGCTGTTGTTCACTGGAGATTCAGATGGAGCCTTCATGTTGCATTCAGCTAGGTCTTTTATCAATCGCCATTTCTTCGCATTTCTTCGGGCCGAAATGCCCTACAAAGAAGTCGCATCTATGATACCCTTAGTATCATTCAGTGGAGCGGTAGACAATATCCATTCGATCTTCGTGCCCAGTGTCATGCATAACTCTTCAACAAATTTCTTTGTACCTTCCCAAGCAATATATGCTTCGCATCCTCCCCCATTCAACACAATGATCTCCTTCTTTTTTCGATGCGAGTGATAATGGAAAAAAATCTACCAAGGTAGCTTCCACTCAGCTCTTCCTATGTGAGAAGAATCGAACCATATGGCAATGATTCATACCACACGTGGAGTCGCACATCTCTTAAGAAAAGGGAAAGAGATGTAGCTTGATCACCCTCCTCGCTCACATCAGCTTAGTTTAACTATGTCTGATCCTAAGGAATCTCGCCATGTGCTCATTAGATCTTAAGTAGATGGCCTCAGAATTGATTCACAAGACCATGGTGATCAATGTCGGTTTCAACTCAAAATTGTTACTTCTATAGCAAAGTTGTCAATCGTTTAATATTCTTCTGATAACTGTCCTCGTAAATCCTCCATTGTATATAGCACTCCAGGCCTTCAAGCTGTTTCTCGCTCAACCTGTCTAACATATTCTTTCATCTGCCATAATTCTATTTCTGCACTTTTAACCTTCCTTAAGTTCCTCAATGTTCTTTCCAATTCAATATCTAAGGGAAACATATCTGATTCTGGCTTCCTGTGCATGAAATAACTTCCTAAAATCGAAACATATTGAAATTAATTGGAAACAGTGGTATTAAAAATCTTATATCCTTTAAGCTCTCTAAAAGATCAAGAGGTTTATGCAAACATCATTGTCAATGCTTTTTGTGAATTTCTTTTATAAAATAAAGAAAAATGTCCAAATTAACATTTCTCTCTTTTATCAGAATATTGATTCACTCAAATCCTTTCAATCCCCTGAGACATAAAACTTGTTTGGTTCAGAATATATAGATTTAAACTCCTCTAATTTTTTATTCCTCTCACTGGAGCTGCCATAATTCCCCGCAAAGGGTACCTCAAAATCGGGAGCTAGTTGTTTAAAATTAGAAATGGTATGATGTTCTTGAAAATTATAAAATGTGGGTTTAGTCTAAGACACCGCAAGTGCAATATCATGCCAAGTAGTAAAATTGACGTAAGTCCGCATATCATTCCCGTAGATTGGACAAGAATTTTGAAATCAACTACCCTAACTACTCAAGAATTGCTACTATTTGCACCTCCTGTAACTAAGGTGAAAACTAGAATTGAAAGACAAGATCATATTATATTATATTTATCTAATTCAAATAAAATTTGAATTAAAACAAATAAAATAACTGGACTGAATCAGTTCTCTTCTAGAAATGAACACTGTCAAAGAACTGTTGTGAAACAACCAATTTCTACATTATAATCCATTGATTTTCTCAATCCTGATTTTGGATCTGGATTTGTCAAAGATGCCTAATAATGCAGCTTGGATTTCCCCATAATTCACTAATTAGAGGTCCCTAGTTCTTTCAAAGACATGGCTCTTAATCGCCATTTGTATTCGAATTTTTATAAGATCCTCGGGTATTTTTCTTTCAATACTTTATACCCATTTCTTAAGACTGCAGATTTCTTGCACCCCAAGTCTGGGCCATCGCAAAACCTCTACAAAATGGTAGATGACTCCTCCTTTAGATCTGATAGATTTTTCCCTTTCTTTGATTAGATCTCAGCTAACACAGGATTAAGATATTTCCATCTGATTAAGGTGAGATATCTGATTATTTAAATTGATAAATAATTCCCTTCAACTTCAACTATAAGTGAATTGGAAATTTATCGAAGTGAACTCTCAAAGCTCTTTAGTTCTTCAATAGTTGTCTAACATACCCATAAGTTGAATGTTGTAAGCTCTCAGGAATTTTCATCTCTGTGTCACTCAGAGAGCCTCTTAGAAATTAGAGCAGGATACAGTCCTTGAAAGGGTATTCGATACTAGTATTGGGAACAATTCAATTCAAGAACAACATCAATCAAATAAATCCCAAATCCAGGAAATTCCTTCTAATTTATGCAAAAAAGACTATAACTAACAACATATCCATTCCAGTGGAAGTCGCGCTTCTCAAAAACTGAATCACAATCGACAATGGAGTATTGATCAAGAACATCCATCAGAATCGTAATAAACTAAAGAACGTAATTCCGTAAATTGTCTAGACTTCTATTAATTCCAGCAAGAATTGGAAAAGAGATTGAACTATTTGGATTCAGCTTCACAAATTCAAAACCGATTGCTAGTTCAGACCAGAACAAAAATATCAAACGATTCTAATCCAATCTAATATAAAAATATACAAGAGTCTTCTTCAATCCTCAAGGATCCGTCTTAAGAGTCGCTTTCTCCGACGCAAAGACACCTATTTATACATTTCCATCAATTGGGCCTAATTCGAAGGCTTCAAGTGGATTTCCCCAAATTAAATGGCCCAACTCACTGTTCAGGTCGCGACCTAAAGGAGCTTGTCGCGGATCGAAGCTTATAGTTACAGCCAAGGTCCGCCGTGACTGCAATTGTTTGTCGCAACCTTCTTGTTTTGTTTCTGCAGGGAGTCGCGGACCTGATGTCTTCTGTCACAACATCGTTCTTTGTAGCTTCTTCATTTGGTTGTCGCGGCATGAATTTCCTTCTTGAGACTAACCTTTGACTTCAACTTTTGTGTGTCGCAACTTGGAAATCCTTGTTGTCTTCTTTTACTTAGCATTTTTCTTCAGAATCATTATTTTTTTTAGTCGTGGCTTGAATTGTTGTGTCGTGACCAAGTCTAACAAGCCGTTAGTTATGATTCTCGTTGCGACAACTTTTTCCTCGGGTCTCTATATTTGTGTCGCAACCTTAATTCCGTCGTGGACCCGGGTTGTCCTTCCCTTTACTAAGCACCTTGTCGCGACCTAGTTTTCATGTCACACAATTTCTATTAAGCAACCACTTTGATTCTCGGGTCACGCTTCCTTTTGTCAAGGACATCATTTGTTTGTCTTCTCGCCTCTTTGCCCAGTTATGATCAAAACCGCGACGATTTAGTCTCTTGTCACGACATACACTAAGTCGCGACTGTGCCATTCCTTTTCTTGATGCAATTTCTATAACGACATAAAAGGTAGGTTGCGACCCAATTATATGTTCTTACTTTCACTTGGCGCAACTCTCATTTTTTCGCCATAACAGCTTGTCGTGGTATTTAGCTTCTATTTCTAGTCGCGACCTAAAAAGTATGTCACGACTGAGTGGTACCCTTCTTGCCATGGCTCTTGTCTTAGTTGCTCAAACATAGTTGCAACATGTTTTTAACTTTTCAGCCTATTTTCATGTCCTGACATGAAATCGCAAGGTCGCGACCTCAAATCAGGTCTTCAAATTTTGTATTTCTTGGTCACAACTCAGAAATTCCTTGTGGAGACCTTTGCTCACCATTAAGCAACCATTCCTCACCGTGACATCTATTATCTGTTGTGACCAGAGTTGTCTTCTTTTGGTGTCTCGACATACAGAACGATGTCATGACAAGATCTTTCTTTGAAATTCTTTCTCTGTCTCAGCAACTTTTCTCTTGTCGCAACAACTTTTGTTTAGCCTAGAATCCTTTCTTGTTGCGACCTCGATTCTTTGTCGCGACTTAAGGTCTTTGTCTAACAACTTGCAAAGAACATGCTTACTCAGTCGTGGCCTTTAAAACCGCTGATCCAGGAACCCTTTGTCGCATCCTCACAAGTCCGTCGCGACGAGTCGCTCTGACCATATATATCTTTTTCTTGTTGGAATTGTCAATTCTTCTGTAAAAATCTGCAAAACATAAATTTGGTAAGGTCGCCATATTTCTTCATAATAATAAGCAATTATATTGTAAATACGGTGTCGTAAAATGGATTAAAATCAATGAGTTTACTCATCACTAACCCAAGCATAATCGCTTTTATGTACTTTAACCACGTGTTAGTTTAGTCATTTTCTGAAATGTAATGCTCAATTTGACTAGAATTAATAGCCTTGATTTCAATTTCGCTTCCTAGAATCTAAAATTTTAGCTTATTTTATCCCTGACATCACAACTTAGCTCCATTTTTTCATTTCACTTCTTAACTTGTTTTAAAACAAAATGTTATATTATCAGTTCCACCCCACAGCTCATTCTTATTAAGTCATTTAGTTCATTTTGGTAGACAAGCAGAATAACACCAACATTTCACCAATTTTCTTTAAAGTCTTTAAACAAGCAATTACAAATATCCATTCTCAGAATATGCAATATCCAACAATTTTCAACTTGCAACTTTCATACAAATAACATTCCTCGAATTCTCCTTTATTCAGACCAACAAAGACAAGCTCAAATTTATTAACATTACCAAAATTGTAAAATTAAAAGAAAATAAACAAATAACAAAATTTTATGCACAAAAAATTTCAGAAATTGCCATTTTTTATTACAGAGAGGGAAGAATTACATTCTATAGTTTACAAGATAGAGAAAGAATGACAGAGAAGATAGAGAGAATGAGGGATAGAAAGAGAGCTATCTCTTCTTTTTGTGGGATTGAGATCTTAAGGGCTTGAGGTTTACTGCTTCAAATTTGTAACTAGTATTTGAGGGTGTGAACTCAGGGATGGAGGGTTCCTGGCTTTGCGCTTGAGCCCTCCATTCTACTAAAGAGCTACCACTCTCAGAAATTCTTATGTGTCATTGGATAAGCTCATTTTTCCTTTGCCCAATGGAGTTCAAGGACTGCTCAAATTCACCTTGGGCTTGATACATCTTCACCATATTCTGGTTTACCAGATCAATGCTCTCTATCCATAATTTCTCCCTGTAGTTTAGGATGGACTCTAGCTTTTCATCTCTCTTTTGGATGGTAGCTCTAATCTCCTTCTGGTGTTCCTTGTAAAGATACCCAAAGGCTCCATCCTTCTAGAGCGGGTTCTGCTCCATTTCCTTTTCCCTGACCTCCATCAGCTTGGTAAGCTCTTGATCTCTCATTAGCTGATCCTGCCTAAAGGCTCTTTCTCTCCCTTTCAGCTCAACCCTCAATGCATTGTTCCTCTGTGCTAACTCTTCTCTCCATTCCTCATCCCTTAGTTAGAGAACCACTACAAAGTTTTCTTCTCTTCTTTTATTTTCTGCAGCTAGAGTTTCGTTTCTCCATCTCAGTTCTTTCCCGAACTGTTCATCTCTTTTCTTCAGATCTTCTTTTATCTCTGTTAGCAAAGATAGCAGTTTAGATGCGCTGCTCTCTTGCTCTTTAGCTCTCTTCTTCCTTCTTTCTGCTCTGTTATGAGCAGGCATTTCTTCTTCATTACTAGGGAAGAGCACTAGTTGCTTTGGGTAATCTTCAAACCCTCCCCCCCATTCTTCAGTTTCTGGCTCTTCTTTAGTTGCAGAGGCTACCTCCCTTGGCAATTCTGAAGTTACTCTCTTCCTTTTTCTAACTCTCTCCACCTCCTTACCCCAGGCCGGGGCCAGACTCCAGCCGAGGGTAAGAGGTGAGGATCTCGAAAGCATCTTCCATCCTTGAATTGCTGCACTCCCCCCCTCCTTCCCCCACGTACAGGAGTGTGATGAAGGAGGTGGAGGATATTCCTTGAAATTAAGTTCTGGTAGTCCAGGATGGACTGTTCCACGATTTAACCCACATTCAGGCTGAACCCCTTGACAAGTGTATACAGTAGTATGGCACGATCTTATCTCACTATTGAGACATGCTTGGAAGGAGTGAGAACATAATTGATGAAATAGAACCATACTTGATTACTTCTGATAAATTGCATCTATCGATGTAGGCGTTGCAAATGGTTTAGTCCTCTACCATACCCCCAGACCGTCTGTCAACTCCTTGATGATCTCCTCAAACTTTGGGCTCTCCTGGAGCTGGTTGTACTCTTTACATTCGCTCACTGGTCTTAGCTCCAAGAGTTGGGAGATGGCCCTTTCCTCAAAAGGGATCCACCTCCCCGTGACATAGCACGTCAGGTTCTTCTTCTGTTCGCCCAAATTGGCGTAGAATTCGTTGACCAAGGCCCGTACTCCTGGCTCCCTATGCTGGCTTAACTTTTCCCAGTCTTGTCGCTCAATCTTCTCTTTAAAAGGAGACCAGCTCCTTAAATCCCCTTTCCTCCACAAAACTCTTCTTTTGCCAGTATTTTGAACGGCTTCGCCTTGGCTGGAGAGAGTCTCTAGCTTCTCCTTTTTCCACTACCACTTCTATCTCCTCATGAACCACTTCTATAGTTGTTTCTACCCGTCTCTCATAACTTCCTTCACTACATTCTCTATCACCTCTTCTAGGGTTGGAGAGTTTGGATTCGACATTATCTGGATTTTGTGAGGCTTCAGAAGGCTAAGGTTCAAAGCCTGGGAAACGAAGATTTTAGAATAAAAATTTCTCGAAGTGTCCCTTTTATAGGGTGGTTGCCTTAACTGTAATGTCGCGACATTGGAATCTTGATGTCGTGACACTGACTTGATGTCGCACAGATGTCGTAACGATGTCGCGACATCACTCAGATTTTCTAATTGGCTTTTCTGTATGTCGCGACATTGACTTGATGTCGAGACAATGTCACGACATTGCTTCAAGGTCAGTCTTAGTGTTGCTCTTGTATCTCTACGATGTCGCAACATTAACATGTTGATGTCACGACATTGACTTGATGAAGCGACAATGTCACGACATTGCTTCAAGGTCAGTCTTAGTGTTGCTCTTGTATCTCTACGATGTTGCAACATTGACATGTTGATGTTGCGACATTGAAGCAATGCTGCTCTTCTATAAATGGGATGTCACGACATTGATAATTTTGATGTCGCGACATTGACTCAATGTGCTCTTGTATATTTGTGATGTCGCGACATTTGAAATCTAATGTCATTGACTCAATTCAATCAATTAAGCATTGATTCATTGTATTGCAGAAATTTCCACACAACTATTCAACAAAGGATAATCAAGCTACTATGTGATTTCCTAACCTAGATAAATCAAACTCCCTCAATATTAGTTATGCATCATTTCTAAAGAATAAGAGTGAAAATTAGACTCCCTTTTATAGCAAACTTTGCATAATTCAGTCTGGTTAGAGATGCTTTAAAATTAACCTTCATTTGTCCTTGTAGCTTCTTTATCTTGGCATTCAAAAGATGGTAATTAAATAAATTGTAAATAAAATCTAACAAAACTAAACTATTTCTAAAATATTCAAACACACCAAAATTTAACAAAATCAAGCTAACTATGAAAATTAAAAATTGCTTAGTTTGCCTCCTAAGTAGCTGCTTATGTTTTATGTCTTTAGTTAGACATTTGCTGCATTGTTTTCTTATTTCAACAATTCTATCCATCTCTTCAAATCTAGGACTCTTCCTCATTCGATCTTCCTCCTAGGTAGTGTTTCAACCTCTAACCATTCACCTTAAACTCATCTCCATAATTGGTTTTCAGTGTTACTGCTCCAAAAGGGGTAATTGCAACTATTGTATATGGACCACTCCACCTTGATTTGAGTTTTCCTAGAAAAAGTTTTAGCCTAGAATTGTATAGTAGGACTAGCTCTCCTTCTCTGAACTCTTTCCTCATAATCTTTTGATCATACCACTTTTTAGTCTTATCTTTGTAAATTCTGGCATTATCATAGGCTTCATTTCTCAATTCTTCCAGTTCATTCAATTTGAGCAATCTCTTCTCCCTGGCAGCTTTGAAATCAAAGTTCATTTTCTTGATAGCCCACATAGCTTTATATTCTAGCTCAAAAGGGAGGTGGTAAGGTTTCCCAAATACTATTTTGTATGGGGACATCCCAATAGGGGTTTTATAAGCAGTTCTGTAAGCCCAAAGTGCATCTTCTAGTTTAATTGACCAATCTTTCCTACTGGTGCTAATTGTCTTTTCCAATATGTTTTTTATCTCCTTGTTAGATATTTCTGCTTATCCATTTGATTGAGGGTGATAAGTCAATCCTATAACATGTCTTATTCCATATCTACTCATGAGTTTTGCAAATAACTTGTTTGCAAAATGGCTTCCCTCATTACTAATGATTGTCCTTGGGGCTCCAAATCTACTCAAGATATTTCTCTGAATAAACCCATTATAGTGTTGGCATCATTCCTTGTACAAGCTATAGATTCCACCCATTTGGATCCATAGTCCACAACTAGGAGAATGTAATGATTTCCAAATGAGGATGGGAAAGGTCCCATAAAATCTATCCCCCATACATCAAAAGTATGCACCACCAGGATCCCTTACAGGGACATCTCATTTCTTTTGATTATGTTGCCCATTCTTTCACATCTATCACAATGTTTCACCCATTCATAACAGTCTTTGAATAGAGTAGGACAATAAAAACCTTATTGGAGAATTTTATGAGCTATCCTTTCTTCTGCAAAGTGTCCTCCATATGGCGATGCATGACATTTATCAATAATTCCACCTTGCTCATCTTTTGGCACACATCTTCTGATAATTTGATATGCCCCTCTTCTAAACAACAGTGGGTCATCCCATATATATACTCTGGTATCAGTCCTCAGCTTTCTTTTCTACCTGTAGATGAAATATAGTGGCATGATTCCACATGCTAAATAGTTAACAATATCAGCATACCAAGTTAATTAGACTGACACCTGAAAAAGCTACTCATCAGGGAAATTTTCTTCTATTTATGTCCCTCTTTCCTCTTCAGTAAGTTTTTCCATTCTTAACAAGTGATCATCTATCACATTGTCACTCCCTTTCTTGTCCTTAATTTCTAGATCAAATTCTTGTACGTAGTATCCAATTGACGCTTTTGTTTAGCATCTTTCTTGCCATTAGGATATTTAATCGCTGAAGGATTAGTATGTATGATGATTATGGAACCCTACAGAGATGGCTTGGGTTTTTCACAAGAAACACTATTGCCAACATCTTCCTTCTCTCAGGGTTGAGCAGTTCTTTATGCCTCATTGAAGGTTTTGCTAGCATAGTATATCGCTTCAAAATTTTCTCTGCTTCTTGTCCCAAAACCCAAGCCCCAGACAGATAGCTCACCGACATCACGCGATGATTTCTAAACTTCTTTGTTCCAATCCGGTAAGGCAAGGATGAGAGCTTATAACCAATCTAGATTTTATTTTTAAATGGAGATGCCAGCAAGAGTTATCAAATTCAATCTCGTATCCTTCTTTTTAGCAACTCTGCGATAATGGTCCGAAATCTTTGAGAAGTCTTGATAAATCTTCTATAAAACTGACTATATATCCAAAAACTTTTTAATTCCTTCACTGTCAGAGGTGGTAATAGAGGTTCTATGACAGATACCTTAGCTTGGTCAACTTGTATCCAACTGCATAAATCTTATGTCCCAAGACAATTCTTTCTATCACCATAAAATGACATTTTTCCTAATTCAGAGCTAAATTTTTGTCCTAACACCTCTGTAGTATAGTCTCTAGATTTTTAAGCCCTTGCTCAAAATTGGATCCATACACTGAAAAGTCATCCATAAAAATTTCCATAGCCTTTTTCACCAAATCTGAAAATATGGACATCATTGATGAGTCTTAAACTCATATATTTTTAATCCATTTTTCTGGTCTGTTTTTAGTATTTTCAGAGCTGTTTTAATGCCAAATTATGGAATATTTACAAACTTTGTGTTTTGCAGGAGTTAATTCAAAAAAGTGAGATATCAAAGAAGAGTTAAGAGGAAAACAGCAATTAGTGTTGAATTTCTGCACACACACAAACTCAGGGGCCTGAACACAAACGCCTAAGCAAATGGCCGCAGAATCGTGTGTCACAACAATATTTTCGTGTCGCAACACAAGATCTAAAATCGATGTATAAGCTATGTCGCAACAAAAGACTGTGTCACAAATGTGAAAGTTAGGGAAGAAAACAAAATGAGACAAAGATCATTATGTTGAGACATAATGAAGACCGTATGGGGTAATCTATGTCGCGACGTAATCTACTTATCGCGACACCGAATTTGCAACATGGAGGAGCCGTCGAGATGTAAGAGAGGATCTAAATAGTAGTTCAATCGCGACAAGAAAATTTATGTCGTGACAAAATGACGCGCATCATGAACTGACTAGTCGCAACAAAGGAACCCGGGCCAAGGTAAACATACTCTTCAAGCTGAGGAGATAAGTCTATGTCGCGACCTGACATGGATCTTAACGTTGCAACATAGAAATAAGCTAAACAGAGAGAAACGAGGTCGCGATAGACTCTTATATGTCACGATAAAGAATTCAACACACAAGAAGTTCGCTGCGACATAACAAACTAGGTCACATTAATCGAGTGAGCTGGTCACGTAAGAGTCTTGCTGCATGAAAACTCGGGTCATGGCTAAATAAATATTGACAACACTAAGAATCCATGTCATAACATCAGACTGAATATGCGACAAGAAGTCGCTTTCAAGCAAGTAACAAGCTTCTCTATCGAGATGACTTTCGGTCGACAAATGCGTGATAATACAAGCAAGGTTACAACATAACCTCGAATGCGAGATGCCGCTGCGACATGGAAATCTCTGGGTCGTGGATAACAACTTGCAAAGCTGCAAGATACAAATTGTAAGCGCGGATGATTATTGATGTTGCATAATCGCTGGTGAATGCACACAAAATCACTGCGGATGTGAGTTATCATACTAAAAGAAAGAAGACTGTCGCAACAAAAATACATTGTCGCAACTGAAGCAAGAAGGAGCACAAGATGTTCAAGTCCCGATAGACGATCGCATACCTGCAACAAAGACACAAAACTCTGTCGCGATACAACTTCTAGGTCACGACAGAGAAGGGAAATCTGGGCAAGAATTTTTAGGGATTCACAAATAGCCTCAATTTTAGGGCCCAAACTTTTAGGGCTCTATAAATAGAAACGACTATGGAAAGCGAGGCAGTCGGCCAGTATCAGATGAACCAGAGTACCTGGGGAGCTAAGGACTCTTTCGTATTTTTTTTTTCTTTTCTTTTATTTTTCTTATTTTTCTTTTCTTCGTACATTAGATTTAGTGTAGGATAGCTTAATTTGTTTACTGGATCTAAATGCGAAATTCTGTTCGTGGTTTTGAAGAATTTAAATCCCTAAATTACTTACGACACGCTTGAATTCAATGAACCTTTATTAAAAGCTGGAACTCATTTCTTCAGTTGATTGCAATTACAGTGGAATTTTCCTTATCAATATTTCAGTGTATACTATAATCCAGTTTTCGAGAACACAACTTTTGTTGGGAAAGATCTAATGTTAGTTATGGTTTTTTCTGCACAATGAGAAGAAAATTTCCTGAGTTAAGGGTTTTGAATTTAGTTGGATGGTGATGTTGTGAAATTAATTGTTCCTAATCTTAGTAGTTAATACCCATGAAAGGACTATTGTTTGGCACTGATTTTTAGGAGGCCCTTTGAGTGACACAGAGATGGAAATTCCTAAGAGCATAGATTAGTTACTTGGAGGTATGCTAGACTAATATTGAAGAACTAATGAGCTCTGAAAGGTTACTTAGATAAATCCTCAATTTGCTCATGGTTTGAGAAGGGTTGAGCGATATATCAATTTAATCAATTAGAGATCTCTCTTTGGTTTGGAGAAATGATTCTCGATCCCTTTGCTAGCCGTAGATCTAATCAAGGAAAGGGAAAACTCTTTCAGATCTTAAGGATGAGACATCATTCATTTTGTAGAAATCTTGTAATTTCCCTATTTTGGGAAGCAAGAAATCTGTAGTCATAAGAAATGGGTATGAAGTATTGGAAAAAAAAAATACCCAGATCTTATAGACAAATTCTAATTACAAGTAATTGATTAGAATCATGGTTCATAAATGAACATGAATCTTTACTCAGTGAAAAGTATGGTTAGAGGAGGAATCCAAACTATACTACTCGCTTCTTGACAACTTAGATTCCAACTCAGGAGAAAATAGAATTAGGATTATGATTTATGAATTGATAATTTCACAGCCAGCTGAAATCCCGCTTGTCTACTTCCCGCAATAATTTGTCTGCCAAATTCACTTATATTTAGATTTAAATTTTTCCCTTTTATTTTAAATGTAGGATCCTCATATTAAAATTCCTTATTAGGTTACTAAATTTATTTCCAAAATGGAAGTTCAAATAGTATAGAACTTGAGTAGTTGGGGTAGTTGAAGTTTAAATTCTTTTCAATCTCTGTGGGAACGATATCCAGACTTATAGGTCCAATTTATTACTTGTACAACCTATGCACTTGCAATTTTTAAGACCGAACTAAATCTTTAAATGAGTTCAGTGACAAAACAATTCTTCTTATGGGCATACAAGTTATATAAGTTGGGGTCTTATCAAGTTTTTGGCGTCGTTGTTGGGGATTAATTTATAGTCTTCTAATAATGGTTTCATAAATTTCAATATGCACAACTTATGGTGTTAACAAGTTTTTGGCGCTGTTGCCATGGACTTATTTAGTCCTTAGTAACAGAGTCATAACTTTGTTTGCACAGTTTGGTCTTTTGATGAGTGCCTAAAACACTCATGTCATACCCGCGTCTGTCTTACGGTTTTAGCTTCATTTTATATTTAAATGAGCATTTCTATAGCCCGATATCTGATTTGTGCAATTTGTGTGAATGCAGGTGGAACGGGCAGTTATTGGGAGCATTTTGGGAGCAGAGAGTTGAAGTGCAAAGAGCTGGCAGGAACGTCGCGACGTCCCAACGTCGCGACGTCCCAATGTCGTGACGTCCCAACGTCGCGACGTCGCGATTCCTGCCTCTCCATCATTAAAAGCAAAAAGGGGACCAGAATTAGAGGCATCGAAGATCGTACAAAGGAGAGCACGGAAATCAAGAACAGCAGCGACCTAGATCCTGAAGAAGAGACCTACTTTTGTATTTTCTTTCTTTTCGATGGTGCACGATGTTATTTATTAAATATTTGTGTACCATTCAAGATGTTCTAGATTCATATCTAGGTGTTGTTGAACCCTCGTCACGATCGCATGGATAAAGATTCATATTTTATATTATTCGGGCTTGTTTGTGACCCAGGCATCCGCCTATATCCGTGGATTTATCTACATGGTGATGTCTCGCCAACATTGGCATGATTGCGGCCGATATCCGAGATCCAGAGATGAGTGATGCCCAAGGATCTCGACAGAGCAGCTCTCGATCAATTCTAAGAAATAGAAATATTCCGATCCCGAGGGTGGCGACAGTTAAAACATTTAAGCGCTTTGAGTATCGAGTCGGGGGCAGATACACTCCAACCCTACTACGTAGATAAAGTGATACACCTCGAGAGAGGGTATCTCGTGGAAGATGAAATACCCCAATATCAATAAGTTATGAATAAACTCGAATAGTAATTTCTCTAGGAAGTAATCCATCAAAAGTGGTAGGGGGAGACATAGCCCTAGTCTCCACAATACAGTAATTCATTAAGAATGATTAGTTTAGTTTAAATCCAAGCATTAGTAAACTGTCATTCAAAGCTTACATCCAGATAATATTCAAAGGCCAATCTCTATATTCAAAACACTTATCCCCGTGGATCGATATCCGTACCTTAGGTACACTATATTACTTGATATGACGTGTGCACTTGCGCACATAGGCGTACATATATACACACCACGCTTTCGACCTATCAAGTTTTTGGCGTCGTTGTCGGGGATGAGTTTAGTGTGATATTAACAACAAGGCAATTAGATATTACTCTGGAATTTTTAGTTTTTATTTGTTTTTACAAGTGCTGGTAATTTGGTCTTTTTGTTTCGTGTGTGATTGCAGTCAAGGTTACAGTGAGCGCATGCGAAGAAGGGATCAGGTTGACCTACAAATTGATCCTCGAAATGAAAGAGCTTACTAATGCATTACGCCGGAATGTAGAGCATTACAAAATAGAAATCTAGCAATCATGGAGAACAATGAAGAGCGGGATCTTAGCCTTGAGCAAAAACGAGCTACGAGGAGCCGAATGGAATAACTAAGGATCAAGCACCCAGCCGCTTGATACCTAAATGATCCATTCATGTTGCTAGGAGGAGTTTGGTCTGCGGTACTCTACAAAGCTTGTTCAGACAACTATCCAAAGACCGTTCTTATTCAAAGTGCAAACAACTTCGAAGCAGTTTCAAGAACTTTACATGCTTCTGTATCATCCTGCTCCACCTGACGTTTCAATGAGAATCCAAATATGCATTTGACCAACTTCCTTGAAGTCTGCGACACGATCAAGTACAATGGAGTCACTGAAGAGGCACTCAGGTTGAGATTGTTCCCACTCTCACTAGGTGATAGAGCCAAGCATTGGTTGACAAGTCAGCCACCGGATTCCATTACTTCATGGAACGAAGCTTAGCTGCGGTTCTCACTCAAGTTCTTCCACCAGCGGTAAAATTGCATAACCGTGCAGATCAATACTTACTAAACTAGAGGGAGAGAACCCGGCGTAAGCATGGCATAGATTTCACGAATCGCTGATAAGTGTCCACATCACGTGATCGACCAGATGGACGCAGTCCATACTTTTATAATGGTCTAAGGAATGCTTAATTAGAAATCACTGATCATGCCCCTACAGAGGGTCACTACAATGAAAAGACCATAGACCAAGCATTAAGGAAATCTTGAAGACACCGCGCCAACACCAATCGCGGGCTCTAGAGAGAAGACTACTAACTGAAAGTTTCATAGTGACACGATAACGAGGTTCTCAATTAACTGCTTACCTAAGTGGCCGCGACAAAATTACTAAACAACCGACTTAGACAAAGAAGGTACCGCGAATGCCATACGCACCAACCCGCATGGAGTTGTGTGAATTTCGTGGAGACAAAAGACAACAAATTCCGTAATGCCGTAGGAAACCAAACAAGAGCAGCCCAAGATGTGTCGAGGTTTAATCGTAGTCGCCCACATCAACAGTGGTCGGGTGAGTGGGGGGAAACAACTATCAACTAAAATCAAGGCCAAGGGCAGGCATAATAATCGAATCAAATAATCGTAATACTAAGGGTGCGACGGAGGAACAATCGTAACATGCCACACCTCGAGCGAGCGAACCACCTCTCGAGAAAAAGGTGACTCGAACAAGCCCGCAACAAGATATCTCACACGCTTTTGGCGAATGAGACGAAGGCGAATATGCAATACCAAGCCACCCAATTGAATAATCAAGCAAAGACATTTGAGAAATTTAGAGGCCGTATGGGTTGAACTACCAATCTATCGACAGAAGGCAAAATTTCTGTTCCCTACTACAACTCGCAAGTGGAACCCAAGAAGAGAGGAATGAACATGTTAAAGCAATACTACCAGAAGTGGTAAATAATTGAGATACAGGAGCAATCCCTGACAGAGGAGGTAAGAGATCGAGAAAGTCATCCGTACCCCAACACGATAATACAGATAGGGAACAAATTCGAAGAGAAACAACAGAGGGAAACACAATCAAGCAAAGGATAACCCACATCCCATAGCCTAAATTCCGTACCCCCAGCGTCTAAAGAAGCATAAGTTGGATAAGCAGTTCGCCAAGTTCATGGAAGTATTCAAGAAATTGCACATAAATATTCCATTTGCTGATGCTCTGGAACAGATGCCCAGTTATATCAAGTTTATGAAGGACATCTTATCTCAGAAGAGAAGACTGGAAGATTTCGAAACAGTTAACCTAACTGAGGAGTGTAGCTATCCTTTCGCAGGAAGTCACGCAAAAGCCAAAAGACCTGGTGCAAGCCACTATCCATGCACTATTAGCCGTTATCTGACACAGCATTCTGGCGCCAAGATAATCTCTATGCCCTTGTCCATATTTAAACGCTAGGGTTGGGTAGTCAGTCTAACTACAGCCACACTCCAGCCAGCGCATGTCCTTAAAGCATCCGAGAGGTGATAGAAGATGTCTTAGTAAAGGCTGACAAGTTTATTTTCCCAAAGATATTTCATTGTATTGATATGCAAAGAGATAAAGAGAAACACCTCCCATAATCTTGGGTGTGACTGCTTTCTTGTAACCGGTAGAGCACTGACGATGTTTAGAGTGGGAGCTAAAATTGAGAGCGCAGGAGGATGAAGTCAAGTTCGACGGTTCAAAGTCAGTGGAGACATCCTAAGAAAGAGTGATAGCGATGTTTCACGGCAGATAAGAGGCTATAGTGTTTAGCCAAAGTGGTCTCATTGATCCTTTGGAGGCTAGCCTAGTACAAAGTGATTCCGAGAATATGGGCGAAGAGGCAGAGGAATATGTAAAATGGATGGATTCTTTTGAACCCAATAGAAGGAAATACTTTGAATCTCTAGGTGAAAGTGCTAAAACGCCAGTGCCATCTGTTGAACAACCACCAAAGATGGAACATAAGTCGTTGCCTAGCCATTTGAAGTATGCGTATCTTGGGATAGCCTCCACCTACTGATCATTTCAAAGGCCCCACTGCACTAGAGGAAGAGAAGTTACTGAGGGTCCTTAGAGATCACAAAATGCGTCTGATGGTTCACCGATGCAAAGGGATTCGCCCTTCCATGTGCATGCATCGTATTTTGCTGGAAGATGGTCATAAACCCTGAGTGGAAGCACAGAGGAGGTTAAATCCAACTATGAAAGAGGTAGTCCGCAAGGAGGTGTTAGAGTGGAAGCACATACGGGTAAGTCCAAGACAAGTCGTACTTCCAAGAAGGAGTAGAATTGTCATAAGAACCGAAATAATATATTATCGCTTTCTTTAATGCTTACCGTGGAGAATTTGTATTGATTATCTAAATCGACATTACAAATTTAAAAGATCATTTCTCATTGCGCTTCTAGATCGTATGTTGATCGACAATTTACTAATACTATTGCTTTGATGGATATTCCCGGCTTACAATCAAATTACTATACCGAAGATCGTGAGAAGACGGATTCACATAACCCTACGGACATTCATTTAAAGTGATGCCATTCACCGTAACGCGCCGCACCCTTTCCAACGATGCAGGCTGATGGCTATATTCTCAGATATGGTTGAAAAGACAATCGAGGTCTTCATGGATGATTTCTTCTGCTTATAGTTCATTTGACAACCTGTCTAGAGAATTTGAGATCGGTGTTGATCAGATGCGAGGAGACCAACCTGTACTCAATTGGGAGAAGTGCCATGGCACAAGAGGCATCAGACCGTGCATTGGATTTCAGCCTGTGGTGAACAGAGGCAGACGCAGGCAAAGATTGAAGTAATCAAAATTACCCACTCACTCCAGAAATGGATAAGAAGTTTTTAGGCCAGCGCCGGATTCTATAGACGATTCATCAAAGAGTTTTCTCGATTGCAAAATCGCTGCTTAATCTCCCGTCCAGGGGACCCATTTGAGTTTGATGCACGCTATGTGCCCGATTCGCAGCAAAGATAAATTGGTATCTACCCTATCAGAGTAGCTCCAGATTCGCCCTTTCCATTCGAGATTACAGGTGACGCAAGTGACTATGCGATCGAGCAAAGAATGGGTGGCATAAATGAGAAAGAATATTTCAGGTAATCTACTATGCGAGCATAACCTTAAATGATGCTCAGTTGAATTACGCCACTACAGAAAAAGAACTATTGGCCATTGTCTTTGCTTTTGAAAAAATTTAGGCCTTACGATCGTACCAAGGTCATAGTCCATTAATCGATCATTCCGCCATAAAATACTGATGACTAAAAAGGACGCCAAACCCCAGACTCATCCTGGGTTCTTCACAAGAAGAATCTGACTTAGAGATTGTTATCAAGAAAGGCATCAAGAACCTAGTTTCACATCATCTTTCACTGCTAGAAGCGGGCAAACATGAAGTTCAAGTGAACGACGACTTTCCCGATGAGCAACTCTAAATTTAATAAGACAAAAGTAAGGCTCCATGGTTTACGATTACGTGAATTATTCGCAGGCCATGTAATCCCTCAAGAATTTAGCTTATCAACGTAAAAGAGGTTTTTCACACACTTGAAACACTACTACTGAGGAGCCCATTCTATACGCATATTGCACCACTCAAGTGATCCTGAGATGTGTTCCTAAGACGAAATGAACAAAGATTCTCAACCACCCGCCACACTTTACCAGCGGAGGACATTTTGGCAATGTGAGAATGTAAAGAAACACAAGGTGTTTCAATCAGGCTTCTACTGGCCTAACTTATTTAAGGATGCTCATCATTTCCTATCCACGCAGAGGCCAAATGTCAACGAACGGGGCATTTTTAAAGGACGAACCATCAAAGTGGCTACCATGGAAGTGGAATCGTTTGATTTATGGGGATGGATTTCTGCGACCATTTCCATCTTATAATAACCTCGTATATCTTGCTAGCAAGATTATGTCTCTAAGGGTTGAAGCAATTCACACCGCACTAATGCCAAGTAGGGCTCAGCCAGAGCTACATATTCTCGATTCGGCACTTCGCTGACCGATCACGATAATCTGCACCCATTTCCTCGAATAAGATGATTACAAAGTCTTGCAAAAGTATGGGGTGCGACATCACATCCCTTGCATATCACCCACAAATAAATAAGCAGAGGTATCGGGACCGCTAAATCAAGTCCATTCGAGAAAACAGCGAACGTACCTCCGTATGACCGGTCGAAACAGAGGATGCACTCTGGGCATACCGAACAGCATTTAAAACACCATTGGGTATGTCACCCTTTTGAATTGTTTATGGAAAAGCTTGCCACTTCCTAGTGGAATTGGAACATCGAGCCTACTGGGCAACTCGGCAGTTGAACATGGACAATACATTAGCCTGGCAGAAGCGTGTTACGTACCGTTGAACTAGATCAATCTGTGAATGAAGCCATGAGAATGCTCTGCATTTACAGCATAAAAGCCCGGGTACCATAAACACAGCCACTGCAAAGGAATCTGAGGCGTGGCAAACAGGTCCCTCTCTGCTTAATCTCGTCTAAAACTTTTTCCCTCGAAATCAAGTCTATAAGTGGTCTTGACCTTCACAAGGACCAAAGCCTCACATGGAGGAGCTGCAGGTTACGCATCCGCAGAAAGGACGCTCAAAGTTAACACACAAAGGTTAGCCGCATTTTGGTGGGCGAGTTCCACGCTGATAAGTAGACCATCCCATCAACACACTCAGACGGCTACGCAGTTTACCATAGGAGCCTCTGCCCCCGAGCACATCGAGATCCGTGGCCTTCTCGAGCCACTCGACATTAAATACTCTTCTGGGAGGCAACCCAAGATTTTCTTGAAATTTTATTTCTATTGTTTAATTTTTCTTGATTGTTTTAAGTTTGGTTTGGTTTTCTATTTTTTGTCCGTAATCGGGACTTTCTTTTGGATGTCTGTTTTCAGGGTATGTGATCGAAAGTAATGTGGAGGATTGGTTCGAGATATTCACTTCGGAAGTTAGAGGGAGTCACCAAGTTCATTAAAAGGGGGGTTTTCTTTCACTGGAGCATCATGATACCAGATAACGGGGCTTCAGAAGGTCACGACGCTGAGTCTCCGTCAGCGACGCTGTAACGTCGACGCTCAACGCCGTGACGCTGATTAGACCCACTTTGAATGTCGCGACACGCGGGATCTCAACGCCGCTGACGCTGATTATTCCTCTTCGAACGCCGCGACGCCGATCTCGCCGCCGCCGATGTCGATTAGACCCTCTTTGAACGTCGCGCATACTGGATCCCGCAACATCGCGACGCCATTTTGCCCTTCTAGAACGCCGCGACGCTGGTTCCCAACGCCGTGATGCGTTGGTTTTAACCACTCCGAACGCCGCACCAAAGAATCCAACGCCGCCACATTGGTCGCTTCACTGGAATGTCACGACGCTGTTCGCTTAAGGCCAAAATCCATCTCATTTTGATCCTACCCCTTTCCCTCTTTGCCTAAACCATACTGCCCCCATTGTCGTCTTCACCACACACACACACACCCTTGCCGGAATCCACTCCCACACCCGTCAGAGGCCATTGTTTTGTCCTCCGACCACCAAACCGACTTTGCTACCACCATTCACTCGTCATACCAACCATTCCACTGTCCCTGTCTCGCGCCTTCCACACCACGCATTGGTGTCCTTGACTCGGTTAGGTTTAGTTCGCCCCTGTTAGGTCTAGTCCTCCATGTTAGGTCTAGTTTGAGCTGGTAGGTTCTTTAGTGCGCCTTAGGGTTTGTGTCTACCTCCTTGTTGCCAATCTCGGGCCTTAGTTTACAGTGCACCCAGGTGCTCGATATATCAAGCCTGCACCATCCGGTGGCCCCTGCGGTGCCATTAGCTACAAAGGTACACCTCAGACCTTGTGCGCCCAGAAGCTTCCTTTGCACCAATGCCTGCAGGCAAGTTTCCTACTAAACTGGGCCGCTGAGGACCCGTCCCCGAATTCAACGTCACGAGGTTTGTCAACGAGGGTGCTGCCGACCGGCTTCCCAAGCACTATCCGTAGCAACCGGTCCTTTATCAAAGAAAAGGGCTTCCACCACTCCCGACGATTTTTGAAAGACTATTGTGACTAAGGGATGGCGGCGTTTGCCAACCACCATCCAACCTGCGGATGAGTGTGGCACGAGAATTTATCACCAACCCGCCTCCTACGCCAAGAAGGTCCGGCGGTTGCAGACTTCGTGGCTGAGTCTATCAACCAGTTTTATAATCTTGATCCTGTCCCCCCGGAGCCTTTCGATCGGCATAATTACCCCGAGGTCATTCGGGTCTTGACAAACGGGCGGGGTGAGTGGAAGCTCAACAATGATGGGCACGCCGTCCACTTCAAGGCCAAGCATTTGGCCTATATCCCCAAAGTTCCGGGCATCACTTCATCACGCCGCCTCATTCGACGACGAACGCAGGAGGTGACCGCTGCCGCGGCCTTGCTCAACTACGCCATTATCTCGTAGATATCCGCCTTGAGTCAAGTGTGTTATGAGGATGCCATCCTCCATAACCGGGAAGCTAAAATGAATTTGGGGCACCCTTTCCTTATATACGGCCTATGCAAACGAGCCGAGGTGCCCTTAGATGACAACGAGGCGTGGTTACACCCAATTAACGCTATATCTAAGAGCGAGACAAACCGTGTACCACGACCGAGGGGACGACATGACTCAGCCAGAGTCCTGGACGGTGAGGAGCTCCACCCACTATCAGGCCCGTTTTAGACTCCCTCGGCTGATCCCCGGTGACATCAAGGGCCCACTCACCCACCACCACCACCATAGCCAACCTCGTGAGGCGCCTTCCGGGGCCCCACACCTCGACTCTTAGAGGACCCTGGTACTCGCCCTTACTGGGATCGGCGGATGCATTACGGGATGAGACCCAGAGCACCCGAGTCCCTCTTTACAGCTGATACGGAGGCCCTTCGCCGACACGCTGCATTAGCCTCCGCCAACCAGCCACTATTCTCCGCCAGAAGGCATCCTCCGTGCCCGGGCCGCCGCATTCCCCGCAGACTGACGCCCACCGCGCCTACCACCGCAGACATGCCCGATCCCAGCAGTTTCTTCACCGATCCTTCGTTTCTTTATAGCCAAGTAAATACTCAGCCACTTTTTGCTCGGGGCGTGGGTAGACTGGGTTTTTGTTAGATTAGCATAGTTTTGTACGGGTTATTTTTATTTTCGTATTTTCAGGTTTTTAGCTTAGTTTCTGCTTACGTCGTGTTTGTTTATGCTTTAGTTTAGTTTCGTTTACGCTTGTTCATTTTAGGTTGTCGATTCTTGTGTTTGGCCTCAGCCAGGTTTCTGCAGATCATCTCTATGTTTAAAAAGAAGGTCGTGGTTTAGGTGATTTGTGTGTGTGCTACCATGCTCGAGAGTCGAGGATCACTTTGGTCGAGTCCGCTTATTATCATGGAAAACAAGGGTATATCTCCAAAGGATTCGTAGGGTGTTCGATGCTCCTGGAATTAGGTTAATAAAGCGGGAGGCATAGTGAATCACCTCCGGATATTCAAGAAACTATTTCTCAATGAGCCTATAACACTCACACACAGATGACCTCTAGGGTATGCCTAGATGCCGAGCCCGGCTACTAAGGTTCAACAAACCCTGGGAGTCTCTAAACACCAAAGAGATGGGACACCATAAATAAAAGAGGATTGCCTTCGAGCCCCAAAACAAAAAAAAAAACAAAAAATTAGGCATAGAATAAGTGGGATCTTCCAATCGGAATCCCGCACACCGAGGGGCCTTCAGCCCACGCCCCCGCCAACCGGCCGGAGTCATCGGATCACCGCCTGCCAAGGGACAAGATGGAATTTTCCCACGCATTAGGGCCCCAGTTTAGTCGAAAGTGTTCGATGACGCTCGAGGGGAACCGAATGCCCTTGCCCTTAACCAATCAAGGGGAGTCACCAACTAATCCCCGCTACATGAACACTTAAAGATAAACTTACGCACTAGTTTTGTTGCTATGAGTAGGTATGTTCAGGAATGCAACAGGCGCGTTCCTATCCTTTCGTAGTTAGATTTTCCCAATTAGTGAGTCAACTCAAGTCTGGGGGGCGCTCTAAATTCCAGTATATACTCAGAGGTCATTTATTCAACGCACATATCCTTTGGGAAAGGTTATCGAATACCCCGTAGGTCGGTGCACTCATCAACTACACCGAAGTTCAATCTAACTCTTCAAAGTCGCACCCTTGCGAATCCCCGAGTCGAACAAAACTATAAGTTCGTTTCACAATTCTGCTGTTAGGTTATAGTCCTGTGAGGGTCATGTCTAGTTTAGCCTGGGCTTGCTTCGGGACAAGCAAGAAGCTAAGCTCGGGTGTGATATGCTTCAAAAACACTCATGTCATACCCGCCCTGGCCTTTACGCTTTAGCTTCATTTTATATTTAAATTAGCATTTTATAAATTGATATCTGATTTGTGCACTCATGGTGAACGCAGTGGAACGCGCTATCGGGAGCATTTCGAGCAGAGTTGAAGTGCAAGAGCATGTGAACGCTCGCATCGTCCCAATGTCGCGACGCCAATAACAAAATAAAGTCAACAGCCGTAACGCCGCCGCGATTCCCGCTCTCCATCATTAAAAGCAAAAAGTGGACAAGAATCGGGGGCATCAAGATCGCATGCAAAGGAGAGCACTAAATCAAGAACAAGAAAGGGACCTAGATCCCAAGAAGAGACCTACTTTTTGCATTTTCTTTCTCTTCTCGATAAAAGTACTGATGTTATTTCTATTAAATATTTGTGTACTCACATTCAGTATGTTTTAGATTCATATCTAGGGTGTTGTTGAACCCCGGCTACTTATCGTGCATGGATTAAAGATTCAAAGATTTTATATTATTCAATTGTTCAGACTCGTTAGGCATCCGCTTCATATCCGTGGATTTATCTACATGGTGATGTCCTCGTCAACATCAAGATGATTGTGCTGGATATCCGAGATTCGAGAGATGAGGATGCCCAGGGAACTGAATAGAAAGCAACCTCGATCAATTCTAAGAAATAGAAATATTCCGATCCGAGGGTGGCGATTAAGGTTAGGAACATTTAAGTGTTTCTAGTATCGAGTCAGTGTAGATACACTCAACCCTACTAGCGAGATAAAGTGATACACTGAGAGAGGGTATCTCGTAGGTACGATCACCCCGTCATCAATAAAGCGCGAATAAATCGAATAGTAATTCTCTAGAAAGTAATCCATCAAAGTGGCAGTGGGAGAGATGTACTCTCTAGTCTCCACAATACAAAGAATTCATTAAGAACGATTAGTTTAGTTTAAACTGTGCATTAGTAAACTGTCATTCAAAGCTTACATCCAGATAATATTCAAAGGCCAATCTCTGTATTCAACACACTTATCCCCGTGGATTGATATCCGTACCTTAGGTACACTATATTACTTTATACGACGCGTGCACTTGTGCACATAGGCATACATATATACACACCACGCTTTCGGCCTATCATCTATACAAAAAATTCGGTCAACAAGTTTTTGACGTCGTTGCTTAGGACTTATTTAATCCTTAGTAGCAGATTCATAACTTTGTTTGCATAGTTTGGTCCATACGAAAAATTCGGTCAACAAGTTTTTGGCGCCATTGTCGGGGACTTATTTAGTCCTTAGTATCAGAGTCATAACTTTGTTTGCACAGTTTGGTCTATACGAAAAATTCGGTCAACAAGTTTTTGGTGCCGTTGTCGGGGACTTATTTAGTCCTTAGTAGTAGAGTCATAACTTTGTTTGCAATAAATTGGTCTATATACGAAAAAGTACTTTGGCCAACAAGTTTCGCGCTGGCTCGCCGAATCGAAGGAATTTAAAAATCAATATTCTGACAAGAGAGAGAAATGTTAATTTGGACATTTTTCTTTGTTTTATAAAAATTTCAAAAAATCAGCAAAAACAATTTTAACAGCTATGGCTGAATAAGCTACTGATCTTTTTGGAAGCTTAATAGATATATAATTTTAGTTACCGCTGACTCTATTTGATCTCAGTGTGTTTCCATTTTTAGGAAGGTATTAAAGAAAATCAGAAGCAAAACTGCTGCCTCTAGATACATAAATTAAAAGAACCCTGAAAAATCTGAGAAAAGCTACCACGCCAAGATAAAAGTATACTAACAAATAGAAAGATTATAGACTATTTTAAAAGAAGAAGCAGAGACCATGAGAGGCTTAACACAAATGGAGGAATTTTTGGAGGCCCATAACTAAGAAGAATACTTTGTCGCGAGACAACCCCTATCAAGAACAATTTGAAATGGGGCGCCTTTGATAACAATGGTTCAAGAACACCAGCTCACCTGCCACCCTTCGTGGCTGATCCAAATGAGCACTGGGAGATTTATGAGGGATGGCAAACACCGTGAAATTGAATGGAGTAAGACCCAGATGACTGCTTCAACTCTTCCCATTTTCATCGAGAGCGTGGGCAACCACACGGCTCACCCACTACCGGGATCATGAATACTTAGGAAGAACTCGGTGGAGACTATGAGCGTATTTTTTCCTCCAAACCTCCATTGTTGGAAGAGAAGCAGGAAGAAACTGTGTTCAAGAAAATGGAGGATTTTAGAGTCTCTACACTACACGGGAGAGGTTCAAGAGATCACAAGAGGTGCTCCCATGCATGGGATAGATCCGACAACTCGATGGACATTTTCTACCATGCGCCATAGAATTATACCTCCAAGGGTATAATTGATGCATCCTATTACCAAGGTTTTAAAAGAAGAAGTGCAAAGGAGGCGTGCCATGTATGACCTTACAAATGCAACCACAAGACTCCATACTAATCTCGTGGTTAAAACAGTAAGATGAGGAGAAATTGTCTAATTGGATTGGATAGAACTACAGCCATAGAAGCCAAGCTTAATGCAGTTATGAACAAGCTAAGTAGCAATGAGAGGAGGATGCACACTGCACATGAAGTTGGAGCAGTGAGAGAAGGAAGGAGAAATAGTGCTGAGGGGTATAAGGAAGAAGAGCCCTACCAAGTTGAGAAGGCACAGTACCTAAATGCAAAAAAAAGTTATACTTTTAAGCCTAGCCCTAACCTGCTTACACACTACAGTCCAGCACTAAGAAACCATGAAAGCTTTTCATACGGTGGAAAAACACAATAAGGAACCAAATACGAACAGAACCACCATCAAGCTTATACTTAGCTTGGTTTTAGCAAACAGCAGACGTAGTGCGCAGCAGACATATCAGTGGTCACAAAAGGACTCCATCCTTTGAAGATTAGATGCTTAATTTCATGTCAAATAACAAAAGGATTTTGAATCTGCATGAGAAAACATTTTCTGACCTTGAAAATTTCCAAGCAAACACAATAGTATTTCAGGAAAACACCAATGCTTCTTTGAAGAATCTAGAGATGCGGATTGGGCAATTGACTCAAGCTATGCAAAAAAAGCCTAAGGATTCATTTCCAAGTGACACCAGAAAGAATCCAAAGGACTGCATGGCAGTGACTCTGAGAAGTGGCAGGGAGTTAGATGAAAGAAGAGTAGAAAGGAAGAATACTGAGGAAAAGAAACAAGCTGAGATTGGAGAAGAACATGAGCAAATAGTTCGTGGTTACAAAGAAGGAGAAGTAGCGTGAACCGCATTCCACCAAGAAGGAAGAAAGGAAGGAGTGAGCTGGTAATCCTCCGGCCCATTCCTCAAAGGTCAGAAGGCAGACCGGAGGAGGCCAAATTCTTAAATATGTTTAAGA
Source organism: Tetrastigma voinierianum (assembly GCA_016808115.1). Classification (NCBI taxonomy): domain Eukaryota; kingdom Viridiplantae; phylum Streptophyta; class Magnoliopsida; order Vitales; family Vitaceae; genus Tetrastigma; species Tetrastigma voinierianum. The sequence goes on from JAEQBH010001130.1 coordinate 152,690, forward strand.
AGATAGAGATCAGCATTCCCTTCTCAAAGGCATTAACTCAAATGCCTCATTATGCAAAATTCATGAAAGACCTGTTGAGCAAAAAGAGAAAGTTTACTGAGGAAGGGATAGTGAGCCTAAATGCAACCTACAGTGCATTAATTTAGAAGTCCATACCGTAAGTTAGATCCAAGCAAATTTTCACTATACTCGTGATGAGTGCTTTAAAACACTCGTGTTATACCTCGCTCGTCTTTTACGTTTTTAGCATTATTTTACATTTAAATACGACATTTTTATAAATAATATCTGATTAGTATAGTTGGTGTGTATGCAGGTGCAATTAGTGCGAAAAGGGCAGCTTTTGGAAGCAATTTTGGAGTAGAAGAAGGCAGTGCATAAAGATGGCTGGAACGTCGCAACGTTAACGTTGTGACGTTGGGTCACCTAACATAAAAGTCAACAAGCGGCAACGTCGCGACGTCTCACCATCGCGACGTTGCAACGTCACAACATCAGCGCGAGTTTTGTCTTCTCATCATTAAAAGCAAAAGGGTGCGTAATTCGGTATCGGCGAATCGCACTACTAGGGCATGGAAATCGAGCAGTTACGACGCCAGCGTAAGAAGAGATCTGCGGATTTGTATTTTTCTCTTTTTGGACAATAGTACCGGCGTTTTACATAATACTACATATTGGTATTTTCCTCATTCCAACATGTTCTGTGATCTACACTAAAGGTTTAAACCCTGCCACATTTTCATGGATTAAAGATTAGCCATTTATATTATTCAAGTTGTTTATAATTTGTTAGCATCTCATTCGTTAATCATGGTGCATGGTGATGTCTCGATAACATTAGCATGATCTATACCGGAGGATCCGAGGATTCAGAGATGAGGATACCTGTGGATCAGTAGAGCAACATTGATTCAATAAATATAGATATTCCGATCCCGAAAGTGGCAAATAAGGTTAGAACATTTAAGCATTTCGGAGTATCGAGTCGGGTAGAGATACACCAACTCTACAATGAGATAGGCTGATACACCTCAAAAGAGGGTGGTTTAGCAAGATCACCTAGCCATTAATAAATCATAAATAAACTGAATAATATTCTCTTTAAGAAATAATCCATCGAAAGTGCAAGGGGGAGACATAGCCCTAATCTCCATTACACAGTAATTAATTCATATCAGTTTGTTTAGTTTACATTCAGACACTAGTACCCTTCACATATCACATATCCAGATAATATTTGAAAATAAATCTCAGAGTCAACACACCTATCCCCGTGGATCGATATCCCTACCATTGGTACACTATATTACTTCAGCGACGCGCGGCACTTGCGCACATAAAGGCATTTTACACACCACGTTTTTAGCCTGTCAAGTTTTTGGCGCCGTTGTCGGTGGATAGGTTTGGGGAGTGACATGCAGATTAAAGCAATTAGATATTACTCCGGAATTTTCGTTTTTATTTGTTTTTACAAGTGTCGTAATTGCCCGTGTTTCGTGGTGTGATTGCAAGCTAAGGTTTCAAAGTGAGTACATGCGACGACGATCAAAGTTGACCAACATCCGCTTCGATCTCGAGCCGTAAAGAACTTTAACCGATCACGCCAAGAACAAAGAGAACTAAATGCATTCAGAAATCTAGCAAACATGGAGAACAATGAAGAGCAAGATCTTAGCATTGAGCAAAACGAGCCAAAAGAGTCAAACTAGAAAAACGGAAGGAATCAAGCACTAAAGCCGCGATACGTACCGCATGATCCATTCATGTTGCTGTGAGGAGTTTGCACTACCGCCACGCACCGACGGCTATCGGCGACTCACCTATTCAAAGCACAACTTCGAAGTCAAGTCTACCACGATGCATGCTCCGTAACATCCTCGCTCCACCTGTCATTTAATGAGAATCCAAATATGCATTCAAGCACCAACTTCCTTTGAAGTCTGGACACGATCACAATGGGGTTATCAAGAGGCACTCAAAGTTGGAGATTGTTCCCACTCACAGTGATGTGAGTTGCCATCAAGCACAAGTCGCCCACAAGATTCCATTATCATGGAACGATTTAGTGCGTAAATTCTCGACGGCTTTTTCCACCTCGAAATTGCATAACTTCAGGTAAGAGATAAATACGTTTGGACAACTAGAGGGGGTGAACTTAGCAGAGGCGTGGGATAGATTTCACGAACTATTGAGGAAGTGCCCACATCACAGACTAACCAGATGGAAGCAGGTCCATACGTTCTATAATGGTATGAGGAATGCAACTAGAACAATGATTGATGCCTCGGCTGGAGAAGCACTAATGAAGAAAACCACATACCAAGCTTACAAATCTGAAGATGTCGCGACTAATACAACCGCTGGGCCTAGGGAGAAGACTACACCAAGAAAAGCCATGCGGGTGGCACGAATAATGAGGTTCTCAACAACTGTTAATCCCGTCATAAGAACCGACCAAACAGCTTAACTATATAGCAAGGAACTCCGCGAACACTATAAAGACTAACCCACGGAGTCAGGTGAATTCGTGGAGGACAAAGACAATAGCAATGTAATGTCGGGCCAGAAACCAAACCAGAGCAGCCCAAAGATGTGTCGAGATTCAACTGTAACCAGCCACAACAACAAGGACAAGATGGGGAAATAACTATCGAATCCAGAATCGTGCCAAGGGCGGTAACAATCAGAATCAGAACAATCAGAACAGTCAAGGGTATGGATGGAGGAACAATCAGAGCAACATGCCACCAACTCGAGTGAGTGAACCACCTCCTGAGAAAAAGGTGGACTTAGAACAAGCCCTTGAACAGATGCTCACCTCACACACCGCCTTTATGAATGAGACAAAGGCGAATATGCAAGAATGTGCCACCCAATCAACAATCAAGCCAGCATTACTTGAGAAACTTGAGGCATATGGTCAAAATGGCCAGTATGTTGACATAAAGGCAACAGGGGTTGCTACCAAGCAATTCAGAGATAAACCCTAGAGGAGAAGGGAAAGAGTACTGCAAGGCTATCACTCTAAGGAGGAAAGAAGGAAATCCCTTAATCAACTAAGGGTAAGAGAACTGAAAGTTAAGGAGCAAGACCAAAGCATCCCGAAAGACCAGATGCAAGATGAGCAACCCCGAGTTATGAGAGCAGCCAAAGATAATAAAATCAGGGAAGAAACCAAGAAACAGACAAAAACAGATGAACCTATCATACCAATCCCGTATCCTCAGGTCAAGAAAGGTAAGTTGAAGCAGTTGCAAAGTTTCGACATCTTCAAGAAACTACATATTAATATACCCTTTCGAGGCACTGAGAACATGCTAAGTTACGTGAAATTGCGGAAAAGATCATGGCGAGTAAGAAGAAGTTGGAAGAATATGGGACCATCCCCTTAACTGAGGAATGCAGTGCCATCTTGCAAAGGAAGCTTCCCCCAAAACTTCAAGATCCAGGTAGCTTTGCTATACCGCTCTTATAGAAACCTGCATTCGGAAAAGCTCAGACTTGGGAGCAAGCATCAACTTGATGCCGCTTCGATGTTTAAAAGGTTAAAGTAGAGAACCAAAATCACCACAATCGGGCCTTGCAACTCATGTGTCCTACCAACATCCTTCGTATAGTCGAAAATGTCCTAGGTAAAGTTGGTGTACCTTGTCTCCAAAGAAGACTCTGTTTGGCTCGACAGGAGGAAGACGACTCAAATTCCCATCATACTTTGGTAGACCCTTTCCCCAAAGCCAATGCTGAAAAAGCTCAAATCAATGTGCAAGAAGCGTGAGCTCAAAATTTGAGAGTCCAAGGAGACGAGATAATCCTTTTCCATGTATTCCAGTCCATGAAGCATCCAGATGACGATTCAAATGAAGATATCTTGGAACTTCACTACACAGAGATTTTGCAAGGCAATGCGAAAAACTTTCAGTGATGTTTATTCCCACGTAAAGACATCGAGAAGTGAAAGGCACAACGTAAGAATATTTCATCCACATCGAGCATCGGGCGTGAGTGATATAGGGAGATGTAGCATTTCCTAGTTTCTTCTAAGCATATCGCACATTGAGATTCAGGGTCGTCGAGTTAACGACATTAAACATAGCGCTTCTTGGGAGGCAACCTAAGTTTTCTTGAAATTTTCCTTTCCATGGTTTAAAATTTTTATTATCTGCTTTAAGTTATTTTTTGGTTTGCCGTTTCTCCGTAACCCGAATCACTTTTCTGCACAGATAATTTCTCAGATCTGCGAATCTAAAGTAATTCGGGAGAGTCCGTTTCATGTAGAGAGCACGACAAAAGTCCGTAGATTTACATTTATACGAGGGGAGTTTTCTTATCTTAGACCATGGTTGCTTTTAATGTGCATTTTGAAAGCCTTTCAGAACGCGAATATCAGCCAACGCCGCGACGCTGAACGCCGCGACGTCAATTTTACCTGAACGCCGCTGACAAGAAGATTCCAACGTCAGCGGACGCTGATTTTGCATTCTTCGGAACGCCATCGACGCTGATATCCAACGCCGCTATTACTGATTTTTTATTATTCTCGAACGTCAGCGACGGTGATATTCAACGTCGCGACGTTGGTTTTAACATTCTCCTAACGCCGACGCTGGAAGATTTCCTTCGAACGCCGCGACGCGTTCCAACGTCGGACGCCGCTTCAACGTCGCGACGTCATCGAACGCCTACGCACGTTGTCCTCGCTTAAGGCCAAACACTCCCTTTTTTTTTTTTTTTTGCCCACCCTTCCTTCTTCTAATTCGAACCTCAGTGTCCCGTGGTCGAAGCACTCTACCCAAACCCTTGCCTCCTGAGTCCACCCTCATCGGCCTGAGGCCATTCCTTTACCCCGACACCCTCGACCCGCCGCCCCCATCTCTTCTACAAACTCACCCTATCCTCACTGGGCCATTTCCACACTCCACTTAAGCTTCCTCGTGATCGGTCTAGTCATCCCTCCCCAGTCTAGGAGTTCACGTTGAGTCACATTTAGTGGTCCGACTAGGCCTTGGTCAAAGCGTTGGTAGGGTCACATTTAGGGTCACAATTGCACTCAGTTAGTCTTCATTTTTCCTAGTGCACTCTAGGTGTTTGTCATATTGTCTAGCCTAGTTGGGTGTGCCACCTTGGTGCCATTTCATTGCATTACCCTCCTAGGAGTCTGAGTCCATTCCCCAATGTCTAGAAAGAGGCAGAAGTTGCCTACGTGAAACCGGCTCCGCTGAGGATCTCGACTCAATTTCGATGTCACACAAGCCAAGTTAACGAGGGCGCAACATCGGCTCGCGCCATCCGCAAGAACCGCTCTTTCATTAAGGAAAAGGGTTTCACCACTCGATGATTTTTTTCCGCGAAGACAATCATGGCGGCTGATTTAAGGCAATTCGCCAACCACCTATCCACCGCGATGAGTGTGGTGCAAGAATTCTACGCCAACCCGCCCCACGCCGTCAAGAAGGTTCGAGCGGAGGTGGCCGGGTCGACTTCGCAAGTGAGTCGATCAATCGCTATATAACTGACAACCCCTGAGCCGCCGACGGCTTTACGAAGGACTGACCACTCGAGGTCATTCGCCCTCACGAATGAGCGGGTGAATGGAACCACAGTGAGGCCGTCAGCCCACTTCAAGGCCAAGCACTTGGCCTATATCCCCAAGGTCGGCATCACTTCATCATGTCGCGCCGCCTCATTCCTACGACGAACGCAGGTGAAGCCGCGCTGCCGCGCCCTCGTTAAACTATGCCATCATTCGTGATATTCCTTGATGTCGGGCAGGTTATAGAGGACGCCATCCTCCATAACCGGACGCTTAAGATGAATTGGGCACCCTCCTTCTCATTTATGGTTTATGCAACGAGCCAAGCAGCCCTTGATGACAATGAGGCGTGGTTGCACCCTATCGAAGGCAATTTCTGCAAGAGGACAAACCTGTGTACCACGACCGAGGGGACCTAATGATTCAGGATGAGCCCCCAAACCCAGGACAAGCTTCCATGATTACCCAGCCCGCTGGGACCCCTACATCCCCAGGGGGACATTGGGTGTCCCTTCATCCACCACCTCCACGCCACTCTCACCACAGCCTCCCTCCCCTCCCCATTACCCGACCAGGACCCGATGCTCTCCCCATCGAGCCGCTTTTGATGACTCGATGACACCGGAGTGAATCGAGTCCTCCCCATTACGTGATATGGAGGCCCTCATACGATATGTACAGGTCAAGCCAACCAGCTACTATTCTTCAACAGCAAAGAATCGCTTCAAGGCCCACGAGCCCACTTTCTAAAGACTCCACCAGCCGGCCACCGCTACTCACCTTCATGACTCCGCCCAATCACCGTGGGAGTTCCCTCCACCTTCCTCTCGTTATTTCCTTACTGCCGCTGGGACACGCCCATTTTGCTCGGGGGTTGTGAGCGATGCCTCGTTTTTCTTATATTTATTTCGTGTTTATTTCGTGTTTATTTGTGATGCAGTTTATTTTCAGTTATGCATGTTAGTTTACATTTCTGTTTAGTTCATTTACGCTTGCTCATCTTAGGATGTTGAGTTTTGTGTTTAGTCATGTTTCAGGTTTTTTGTGTAGATCATATACATATGTAGTGGTGTCGTGTTTAGGTAGTTTGTGTGTGTGATGCCATGCTTGAGAGTAGGGGATTACTTTTGAGCCGAATCCACTATTATCATAGAAGAAAGGATTCAATGGGTGTTTGAATGATCGGGAATTAGGTTGAATAGGTGGGGAGGAATAGTGAATCACCTCCGGTTATTCAAGAAACCATTTCTCAAGGAGCCTACTGCGATTCACACACACAAATGATTCCCAGGGTATGCCTAGTACTCCACCTTTGACTACTAAGGTTCAACAACCTTGGGAGTCTCTAAACACTAAAGAGATGGGACACCGTGGAATAAAGAGGATTGCTCTCGAGCCCCAAAATAAAAAATAAAAATAAAAATAAAATAAAGGAAAAGAAAAACAAAGAAAATATATATATATATATATATATATATATATATATATATATATATGTGAATAAGTGGGATCTTCCAATCTAACTCCTGCACAAATTCGAGGGGCCTTCTTTAAAGCCTAATGCCCCTGAGCCAACTTAGTCTTAGAGTTTGACTTCACTAAATTGCTACAGATTAAGATGGAGATTTCACAAATTTTAGGGCCTTTGCGTTTAGTCATGTTCTGGTGACGCTTCGAGGGGAACTGAATGCCCTGGGTGTCTCTTAACCAACTCGGGGTGGGAGTCAACTAATCCCCGCTACATGAACACTTAACATAAACTCTACTAGGCACTAGTTTTATTCCTATGTCAGAGCAGTATATTAGAAATTGTAAACGGTAAGGCTCCGATCCCTTTGTAGTTAGATTTTCTCCCAATCGGGTGAGTCGAACTCAAGTTTGGGGGAATCGCCGAGTCTAAGTGTAAACTAGAGGTCATTTATTTAACGCACATAGGTCCTAGGAAAGTTATTGAATACTGAGGCCGAGGCACTAGTCAACTCCACCAAGTTCAAATTTAGTTCTGTCAACACTCAAGAAATCCCGTGAACTCAAAACAGAAGATAAAGAAGATGAATCTACCCAATTTGATCCTCTATCTATCGCACTGCATCACTACCTTCGTGTTGCATCATAGTATGTAGAGTGTGTCTGGGCTTAGAGTCGCTTCGCGTGGGACGCTGCTATTAAGTTTTCGGGTGATGAGTGCTTAAAACACTCAGGTTATACCCGCGCCTGTCTTACGTTTTTAGCATTATTTTACATTTAAATACGCATTTTTATAAACAATATTTGATTAGTATAGTCAGTGTATGCAGGTGCAATTGCGCGGTATGGCGCCTTTGGAAGCAATTTGGAGCAGCATGAGGCAGCAGATAAAGATACCGAACGCCGCAACATCCCAACGCCGCGAGCGCCCCAACGCCGCCGACGCCCCTACAAGTCAGGACGCCCAACGCCGCTGACGCTGGGTCAATCCAATATAAAAGTCAACAAGCGTAACGCCGCGACGCTGGGTCAACTAATATAAAAGTCAACAAGCTTAAGAACGCCACACGCCACAGTTCTCGCTTCTTTCTCATCATTAAAAGCAAAAAGGTGCAGACTGAGGTATCGGGAATCGTGACGGACTGGTGGCACGGAAATCAGAGTACAGCGACGCTTAGCGGTTAGCTAAGAGCTCTGATTTGTATTTTTCCTCTGACAATAGTACCATGTTTTACATACTACATATCGGGTATTTTCTCATTCAAGATGTTCTAGATCTACACTTAGAATAACTCCTCGCCACATTTTCATGGACAAAGATTAGCCATTTATATTATTCAAGTTGTTTATAATTTGTTAGCACCGCTTTTATATCCCTTAATCATGTTACACGGTGATGTCCGCCAACATTAGCATGACTTATATCAGATCCGAGATTCGAGAGATGAGGATACCCAGGGATCTGAGTAGAACAGCCTTCGGTTGATTCGGTAAATATAGATATTCCAATCCCGAAGGTGGAAAATAAGGTTAGAACATTTAAGCATTTCGGAGTATCGAGTTAGGGTAGAGATACACTCAACTCTACTAGCTTAGATAAAGGGATACACTCGAAAGAGTGGTATTTCAGAAGAAAGATCACCTAGCCATTAATAAATCATAAATAAATCGAATAATATTCTCTTTAAGAAATAATCCATCTATGATGGGAGACATAGCCCTAATTCCATTACACAAGAATTAATTCAGATCGCTTGTTTAGCTTATATTCGCACACTAGTACCCTTTCACACAACACATATATCCGCATAATATTTGAAAAGCAAATCTCGTAGTCAACACACCTATCCCCGTGATCGATATCCTGCACTCCACTGCAATAATTATATTACTGGGGCGACGCCGCACCAGGCACATAAAGGCACATTTTACACACCACGTTTTCGGCCTGTCACCTTGCATGATTGGGAATGCTGACATGGGAAAAACACTATGTGATTCTGGAGCCAGCATCAACTTAATGCCCCTCCCTATCAAGCAAAGATCGAGCTCGGGAGCTTTTACCCCACCCATTACCTTGTAGATGGTAGACAAGACATTGGCCCATCCTGAGGGTATCCTTGAAGATGTACGATCAAGGTGGAAATTTATTCTTCCAATGGACTGTGAATATAAATATAAAGGAAGACAAACAAGTCCCATCACTATTAGAAGACTTCTTAGCAACATGACAAAGATTGATTGATGTGAAAAAGGAGAACTGACCGTGGTTTGAGATGAAGCAAAGGTATTTCCATCTCAATGATACCAAACAACCGTAACTCAAAAGTGGCCGACCGTAATTAGAGAAACAAAATTCTACCGCCCGAATCGACCACTCCGATGTAATTTTTAGAATTTGAATGAATGAGAACGAGATGAATTTCCAAAGATCTTGAGCATCTTGAAGTTAATTTCTAAACTCCAATTTCAAACCTGAAAGATTCAGTGATTCAGTATTGGGAGAGAAATGAAGCAAGTGTAAAGATCCAATAGTTAGTGAAGAAAAGTGGTTGAAGGAAAACAAAGTTCAAGGTTTAATACTAAAGGAATTGCCTTTAACACTTAAAAAATATGCCTCTACAACCATAAAAGGGAGTTTCATTTATCATTTCAACCGGATTAACTAAGACAGAAAGAGCAAAACCCGCCGAGACCTTAGAAAATATAAGGAAGCAATAGCTTGGTCTATAGAAGATTTGAAAGGAATCGGTCCTTCGCCTCCCGGTGCACAAAAGATCCCGTCGTGAGGAGAATGCTGTAACTTCTATGTAGCATCAAAGAAGGCCGAATCCACAATGAAAGAAGTAGTTAGGAAAAAGAAGTACCAAATGGCTAAATGCAGTTTCATATATGTAATTTTTGCATACCCTTGTAAGCTTCAAAAGCATATGGTTCCAAAGAAAGGGGAATTCACTGTGATAAGAAATGAGAAGAATGAATTGATTCCTACAAGAACTGTAATAGGATGGAGAGTGTGTATGGGATTCATAGAAATCAAACATTGCTACCGTGAAAAGACCATTATCCTCTACCTTTCATTGACCAAATGTTGACAAAGTTAGCAAGGCACCCCATTATCGCTTTTCTTGATGGATATTTTAAGCTATAAATCCAGATTTCCAATAGCCCTGCAGGATCGTAGAGAAATCAACATTTACATGTCCTTATGGCACCTTTGCCTTTAGAAGGATGTCATTTGGATTATGTGCTCCCGCCACCTTCAAAGATGTATGATGTCTATATTTTCTCTGACGAAGTGAAGAGGTTATGCAAATATTCATGGATGATTTCTCAGTATATGGATCCAATTTTGAAGATTGTCTGAAAAACTTAGGAACAGTACTTCAGAGGTGCCAAAACAAGAATCTAGCTTTAAATTGGGAAAAATCTCATTTCATGGTAACTGAAGGTATTGTCTTGGGGCACCAGATTTCTGCTGCTGGATTGGAAGTAGACCAAGCAAAGATTGATGTTATAAAAACTCTCATGTCACCTACAATAGTGAAGGGAATAAGAAGCTTCCTGGGACATGTTGGATTTTACTAAAGATTCATTAAGGATTTTTCAAGGATCTCTAGACCATTGTGCAGACTACTGGAAAAAGATGCAAATTTTGATTTTGATGAATCATGTAAAGCTATATTTGAGGAAATTAAATCCATATTAATATTAGCTCCCATTATGTTGACACTAGACTGGAACAATGGGTTTGAAATTATGTGTGATGCCAGTGATTATGCATTGGGAGCTGTATTGCGACAAAGAACTGACAAGATATTCAAGGCCATATACTATGCTAGAAAAACATTCAATGAGGCATAAGAGAACTACTCCACCACAAAAAAAAAAAAAGATGCTAGCAATGGTATTTGCTTGTGAAAAATTCAGGCCTTATATATTGGGATCCCATGTTGTTATACACATTGACTGCGCCGCAATTAAATATCTAACGGCAAAGAAGGATGCAAAGCCAAGACTAATTGATGGGTGCTAATACTACAAGAATTTGATCTTGAAACTGGCGGATAAGAAGGGTAGTGACACGTGATAACAGATCACTGTCTAGGATTGAAGAGAATTGGGTTAGAACAGTAAAATGGGAAGAATAGCAGTAAATTCTTCCCCGATGAGCAGCTATCGATGTCATTTAAGACAAACACCCCGGTATGTTGATATTGTCAATTACTTAGCTTGTGGAATTATGCCATGTGAATTCAGCTACCAGTAAAAGAGGAAATTGAGAACTGATTGTAGATTATATGTATGGGATGACCCACTATTGTACAAATGATGAGCCGACATGATCATAAGGAGATGTGTTCCAGAAATAGAACAAGGTGGTATTATGGAAAAATGTCATGCATCATCATATGGAGGACATCAGGTAGAGACAAGATAGCCCAAAATTCCAATCGGGATTTTATTGGCCTACTATATTCAGAGACTGTTGAATAGGTAAAACATTGTGATTCTTGTCGAGAGGGAATGGGCAACATAGCGGAAAAGATAAATACCCTTGTAGGGAGTCTGAATTATTCTTGATTTTTTATGTGGGGAATAAACTTTATGGACCTTTTCCATCATCATTTGGCATTGTATACATTTTCTAGTTGTGGATTATGTATCCAGTAGATTGGAAACCTTGGCTGTCCAGAGAAATGATGTTATTACATGTTGTTGGGTTTATACAAAGGAAAATTTTGAGCAGATTTGGAGCACCCAGAACAATTATTAGTGATGAGGGAAGCCATTTTGCAAATAAAGTTTTTGCAAAACTCATGAGCAGGTATGGAATTAAACACCTAATGGGATTGGCTTATCACCCTCAATCAAATGGACAAGCTGAAATTTCCAGTAGGGCGATAAAGAAAATTATGGAGAAAGCGGTGAGTGGCCCGAAAATATTGATTATATTTGGATGATGCACTATGGGCTTATAAATTGCCTAAACTCCAAAACTGGAATGTCTCCATAGAATTGTATCATGGAAAACCTTGTCATCTCCTTTAGAATTAAAATACAAGGCTATGGTATCAGAAATTGAGCTTGTGATTTTCAAGTTGCCAAGGAAAAGAGACTACTCGAATAAATGGCGAAAGAATTAAGTAAACATGTGATGCGAATCTACAAAGAAAATACCAATGGTGGCATGATCAAGAAATTCTAGGAGAGTTCAAGGCGGAGAACCAGTTCTCTTATATAGCTCCAGGCTCGAAGCTCTTTCTAGGAAGCTGAAATCAAGATGGAGTGGGCCATATCGGTGTTGCTGTTTTACCCTTTGGAAGCGATGGCACTAAAGGCCAGAATTTGGAAATGAATTCAAAATAAATGGTCAGAGATTAAAGCATTATCTTGGAGGAAGCATACAAGAGGTAGATCCAGATTTTGAAGAAAGAAAATGGCCCGAAATGTAGACACTGCCCAGCTTGTAATACAGCTAAGGACATTAAAATGAGTAGCTTCTTGGGAAGTAACTTAGTGAATTTTTATTTTCTTGTTTACTTTAGATTGATGTTGATTGCACTACTGTGATTTTGGATTATTAAATATTGGTTGGTTAGAAGTTTTTTTTTTTTTAGGAAGCTTGATCATTTCTAAAATTTTCTTTTTGTGGGCTGAGAGGATGAATTGGAATCAAATGCTATTAATAAACACATTGCCTCAGTGAATTGTTCGAGAAAATGACTACAAGGGAGTATTTTTCATTCCTAAATTTATTTATAATAATAATACATATCTTAAGTTTGGGGAGTTTCTTTTTATTGCTTGAATGCTATGTTGATGTGTTTTAATGAGATAGTTGTTTAAGATTGAATTGATGATTTTCTGTTGCTAAATATGTCTTCACAATGCTTGAATTGAAAATTTGACTAAGTTGTGGGTGATTAACTGAATAGGAAGGCAGTTTTAAGTTGTAGCAATTTGGGGGAACAAATTTTAGGCCGTGACATTAAAAGTTCGGTCATGACATAACTCACTAAAATATGATGTCGTGACCACATTTTCTTGTTGCGCAAATTTTGAAACGCTAAAGTAAATAGCAGCAAAAGCGATTGTCATGACCTCCTTAAATCTGATCCGACCCACTTTTCAGTTCTCAGATCAATCTGTTGTAGCGGGGAAAGTTCTTGTCATGACCAGTTATAACATGTAGATATTTATTGGGTCTAATGACATGTGTCGTGACAAAATTTTCTATTGTCAAGACGAGTCATTGTTGCGACAAACCTAAAGTGTGTCGTGACATGGAATTTTAAAGAATGGAGTGAAAATTTTCATTTTTTTAAGGTCACAAAACAAATTCCACAAGTAAATTCAAAAGATATTGTTGTGACCTAATCATTAATTATTCTGCCCGACCGAAGAAAACATTCATTTATTGGGCATAAAAGTGAAGAAGTTCTCAAAGTGAAAATCCACCCTTCCCATTGCTTCATATCACTCATACTTTCACCAATCCCCACCTTACTCTTTTAAACTTCTCGAACCCCAGACTTGGAAGACCATGGCAAAATCCGGATCATCGGTAAGCGGAACCCATGGCCTAGTCCCAAATCTCAATGAGATGATGGAAAAGTACATAGCTGGTGAAGAGGAGGTTAAACCTTAAGTGAGACAACCGATGCTTGAGAATCGGAAGTGTAAGAAAGAGGCACAAACCACCTTTATAAAGAAAAACGAGAAGAAGTGAAAAAAGTTGAGTTGAGCTAGCTAAAGAAGCAGAAGACAACGAAGCTTTCATTTCAAATGAAGCCTACTCCTTTTGGAAAAAGAATCTGAGTATTAAAGGGTTATTAGAAAGGGGGTTGATGCGTTCATCTCTGTTTTGGTAGATAATCGAAAAAAGAGTGGAGTTTGTTACGTAGCCTGAGAGCCATGGGTTGCTATAGTGGTGGGGAATCCCCATTCCAGCATGATAGACATGAGGAGGATTTCGGTCGTCCAGAGGAGCATAGGTCCCCATGGGTCATAAGAAAGGATCAATGAGGTTCCACAAATCAAAGATCGAGAATGGATCTAAGTTCAAAAGGCTTGCTTGGAGAACCCGATCATGACAAGAACCTTGACTTCTTGACGGGAGGAAAGGAAATGGAACTCAAGCTTTAGAAAAATCCTCATGAATCCATCTGAGGATCCCACTAACAGAAGAAGTAAGGTTTGGTTTTATTTTATATTCTCTTATTATTCCACTAAGCATCTAAGCCTGATAAGGGAGATGAAGCCATTCTCTTGTAAGCCTCTTGAAGGGATATAGTTGACTTAGGGAAAATTATTGGAAACATCTATAAGAACCTTCCCTGGTGTGAAGGGACTGATCCCCGTCAATGACTATCACTAGACTCTTTTTTCACGGGCACGGAGTGAAGGGATATGGGCAGAGGAGGAAACTTGTCCTAAGGTTTCTCCTTTGACATTGAGGAGTGATCGAGGACGAAGCGAAAAAATGAAGGAGATGGAAATTATGGAAGTAGCAGAGGAGCTCCACGAAGAAGAAGATGAACCAGTAGGGATGGAACAAATCCCAGATGGGGGCCAACTGCCAATTGAGGACGAAATGTAGAACATAAGGAGTCTAGTGATTAATTCTCCTCCTGATGTAAGGGAAACTTTTTCTGAACCAACAGAATGTTCAAGGAGCAATGAAGGAAATGCAGAGATTATGAACATCTTTGGTGTCGATAAAAGAAGAAATGGAGGAGAGATAGAAAGGTGGGAGCACCCGATAGAGGATCGAGAGAAGAATTTAATTTGAATTCGGAAGAAGGCAAGATGGAGCAAATTATAAGCGGAGGGATGAAGAGTGGAAGGAAGGAAATGGAGAGGAGAGAAGAGCATTAATCTGAGAAGCTAAATTCGAAGATAAATACTTTCTACAATGAAACTGACTAAAAGGGATGAAGATGTACTAACATTTTTAGAAAAAGAAAGAAAAGATGGAAGGTAGTATCTTTGCCATAAAGGCGGAGGGTTCTAAGTATCTCTACAGGAATAGTTCAAGGAATTTAGGAAGCTTATGAAGAAGAGAGGGAAAAGGAAATTTGAGATGGACAAAAATTACTGACAAAATTATTGGAATGGCCGATGCGGATCAGGTGAATTCAAATTTAGTGAAAATGCACACTATGCTCATTAAACTTGAAGGAACCATGAATCACATAGGTATAAGGCAAGATGAATTGATCACTCAGGTGGAATATACCAATGATAATTGCCCTCTTCCAGCCAGGAAGAACCTCCCAGAAACGAACATCTCGTACCAAAGTTTCCTCCGTCTTTAGCTAGCTTCAACCTTGAACCTCCTAACTTTAAAAATTCCAAATCCTACAAAAGAAGGGAGATGAACCCCTATAGCCTCTTTCTCTCAATTAAAGTGTAACCCATCCCTCTTAATAAAAGATCGACAACAATTTTCTAAATGATTGTAATGTGAAATTCTTTTGTAAATTGTTAATTTCTTATTAGATTATATTTTTGTTTTGAATAAATATTAGATCTTATGTGAAAAATGAGTTGGTGCTGATGGTGAGATTGTCTGAATACATTGGATTGAGTGAATTAAGTTGTTTATGTCATTCTTGGTTTGTTTGCATGATAAAATGATGTGTTTTGAATTGCATAACAACTCTTTTAGATAATCCCGACAATAAGTGTAATTGAAATTGTGGTAGGCCTTAATGAATTGGAAAATGAAGTTGCATGAGTAAGCTAGAATGAAGTTTAATGTTCAAATCTAGGAAGATGTATTAAATAGACATCACAAATAAGACTTTTGAAACTATTGTATAAACAATAAGGTCAGTGAAAGTCCTGAAAAATAGTGCACATGGTTAAAATGTTCCTTAACAAATTGTGAAGGATTAGGATTATCTTAAGTATCAGTCATGATTCAAACAATCCAAGGTCCACAGAACTTGTTAGATTTATTAGTTAGGCGAAATCTAAGCAATACCATTACGGGAAGTGATATAAACCGTCCTTGGAAGTTGGGCCTTTCAAGCCTACCCCTCATAATATGCATAAGCATATACTCCTAATTCCATATTTGAGCCCAGTTGTCTAGTTTCTTCATTTTAAACAACAATTAAGTCTCAAACCTTCCTTTATTCTAATCCTATAGTAAGAACCATATTTGCCCAAGTTTCGGGGCAAGAGCTTCAAAATCTGAGAAAAATGACAAGTTTAGAATGTTATGTTGATTTGAAAGGAAAGCAAAGAATGAAGGATGGAAAAAAGAAAGAACAAATGAAGAAATGGAAAAGAATGCGAGAAGAAGTCAAAATTGTAAATTGTCAAATGAATTAAGTTTTGTTTTGGCCTTCCTCTCTTGAACAATTAAGTTCTTAGGGTGTTTCCAACACCTAGTACCCTAATGCCAGGCGGTATAGGGCGCAGCAAGTTCTCTAAGAGTGGTAGAAAGCCTAAGAAGACAAGACATTACACTAATCCTAAAAAAAATTGACAAGTAAAATAAAAGCAAAAAGGAGACTTCTCTCTAAAAGATGCAAAGTTGAGAATATGTAGTATGATACATCAAGAAGAGACGAAGGATTTGGGGGAATATATTTTTGGACATTGAAGTAGAAAGAAAGGATGAAGAATAAAGGCAAAGATACACACTTGAAGAGTGGAATCTGGGTAAATTTTTAGCCTAAATTCTTTACTTATCTACCCAAATTACGAAGCCTTGAACTCTGGCTTCAAAGACTGAAATTGATCTTGAGTGGTACTTTACTTTACATTAGTGGAGACTAATATGAACAAAAAGCATATGGGACTTTGGGTAGCTAAAGAAATTGCAGTCATTATGTAGAAGTCTCGGAAGATTAGGTAATCACGCGAGGAAGGAAAAACCATCACACACGTAGAGATCGGGATTAATTGGTTGAATTGTTTATTTAAATTCATTAGTTTTTGTGACAATAATTGAAAATTTTTCTTAAGTGCGAACTAAAAATAGAATTTGAAATTAATTTGCAGTGACTAGTTTGATTCAAGTTGCGGGATGCAAAAAAACGAGAAAAATGTCCTTAAAAACAAAGCTAAATTGTTTGAGGACAAACAAAATCTTCTTTTCTTTGCTTAGGGACAAACAAAACTTTAAGTTTAGGGAAATTTGATGAGTCTTAAACTTATCTATTTTTAATCCATTTTTCTGGCTTGTTTTTAGTATTATCAGAGCTGTTGTAATGCCAAATTATGGAATATTTACAAACTTTGTGTTTGTAGGAGTTAATTAAAAAAGGAGAGATTTCTCGCAAGAAAGAAGAGAAAAACAGCAATTGCAACAGTCTCTATCGTGAAAGCGGAGTTCGATTATTAATCGACAAGCGTCTAAGAAAATTACAGTAGAGCGTGTTGCAGCAATATTTTACGTGTCGGCGACCTGAGATCTAAAAATTGGCGAGATGAGTTTTGTCACTGACAAAAGACAGCGTATCACGACCGGGAAATGAGAAGAAGCGGGTGGGAACTGAATGTCGGTTATGTTGCGACATAATGAAAGATCATAAAGCGAGAGAATCCTATGTCACGAAGCGGAATCTACTTTGTCACGACATTGACTCTTGCAGCATGGAATTTGTGGTTGACCTGAGAGAGCATTGAAAAGAAGAAGTTCGGTCGTAACAAGAAAGGTATTGTCGCGGTGGCCAACTACTTGTTGAATTAACTGAGTGGCAGCAAGGAACCCTGATATTCTGTTATACTTAAACGAAAGATCGTCTATGTCGCGACATGGATCTTAATGTCTGACATGAAATAAAATTTGAACATAGAGAAACGAGGTCACGATAGACTTTTATATGTCGCGACAAGGGTTTCAACACAATGCAAAGAAGTTCTGCCGTGACATAACAAACTAGGTCGCGGCAGAACGAATAAGCTGAACACAGAAGAGTCTTGTTGCGATAGCAAATATTGATAACACCAAGTCGTAGCCGCAACATCGGAAACAAAAACTCTGACGAAGTCGAAGCTCGGTGGCAATAGAAACCTGTTCTGACAGGCTTTAAGATTCGCTGATAGAAATGTAGATAATATAAGATAGTGTTGCGACATAGCACGAGCGAGGATGTTATCGCTGACGAGGAAAACGGGTGTGACACTGACTTGTAGAAGTTGAAAGCTGTTTGCGACATGATTATCAATGTTGTGACATAACTATTTGAGGAATGCACAAAATATTGTCGCGACAAGGGAAACTCTGTCGCGACATAGTTATCATACTAAAAGAAAGAAGTTGTCTATGAATACGTTGTCGCAATTGAAGCAAAAAAGGAGCCTGGATTTTCTGATCGCTGACAGGACAAGCTGCATACTGCTGTGAAGACCTGGCTTCTGTTGCGACCTGACTTCTAGGTCTCGACAGAGAAGGCAAATCTGGGCCATAATTTTTAGGGATTCACACATAACCTCTATTTTAGGGCCTAAGCTTTGAGGACTCTATAAATAGAAGCATTTGCGAAGCGAGGTGAGTGTCGACATCGACGAACGAGTACTGGGGAGGTTAGGACTCTTTTGTATTATTTTTTTTTTCTTTTCATTTTCTTAATTTTCTTTTCTTTGTAGATTAGATTTAGAGTAGGTTTGCTTAATTTGTTTCTTGGATGCAGCTTGATAGAATTGTTCGAAAGTTTAGTTGCATTTAAATTTGAAATTCATTCACAATTACTATTTGAATTATTGAACTTGAACAATTTGGAACTCATTTCTTGATTGATTACGATTCTGATGGAATTTTCACGTCGGTATTTTAGTGTATCTTTGTAATCAAAATTTTGAACCACAACCTGGCAGGAAAAGATCGATGTTAGCTATGGTCTTTTCTACACAATGAGAAGAAAATTTCTGAGTCGAGGGTTTTGAATTTATTTGGATGGTGATGTTGTGAGAGTGTTCCTGACCTTAGTAGCTAATACCCATGAAAGGACTATTGTTTGGCTCTGATTTTCAGGAGGCCCTCTGAGTGACACAGAGATGGAGATTCCTGAGAGCATAGATTAGTTACTTGGGGTATGCTAGACTAATATTGAAGAACTAATGAGCTCTGAAAGGTTACTTAGATAAATCCTCAATTTGCTCATGGTTTGAGAAGGGTTGAGTGATATATCAATTTAATCGATTAGAGATCTCTCTTTAGTGCAGAGGAATGATCTTGATCAAATCTTGGTGAGATCTAATCAAGGAAAGGGAAAACTCTTTCAGATCTTAAGGATGAGACATCATTCATTTTGTAGAAATCTAGCAATTACCTTGTCTTAGGAAGCAAGAAATCTGCAATCATAAGAAATGGGTATGAAGTATTGGAAAAGAAAAAGTAATTAATTAGAATCATGATTCAGAAATGAACATGAATCTCTACTCAGTGAAAAGTATGGTTGGGGAATCCAGACTATACTTACCTTGCCTCTTAATGAATTAAGTTCGATTCGGAGAAAATAGAATTAGGTATGATGTAGAGATTGATAATTTCTGACGAGTGAAATCCAGTGTCGCCCAGCAATAATGCAGTTTAGGTCAGTTTATATTTAGGATTTAAATTTTTTTCCTTTATTTTAAATGAAGGATTCCAGTAATGAAAATTCTTATTAGGTTACTAAATTTTCTCTCATTTGGGCGTTCAGATAATTGGAGAACTTGAGTAGTTAGGGTGGTTAAAGTTTAAATTATTTTCATTCTCCATGGGAGCGATATCAGGACTTATAAGATTAAAACTTATTACTAAATACGACTGTGCGGGTTGCGGTTTTAAGACGAATTAAATCTTTAAATGAGTTTAGTGACAAAATTATTCTTCTTATGAGCACTCTGAGTTATATTTGGTTTTAACAAGTTTTTTAGCCTTGCCAGATTGCCGAGGATAAATTATAGTCTTCTAGTAATGGTTTCATAATTTGGGAATAGGCCTGACTTATGGTCTTAACATGCACCCCAGAGTAGCGCAAGATGCAGTCTTCATCGCGGTATTATTGGAGCGGAATGGGCGACACGTTGGAAATTTTGTTCGGCTTGATGTCTCCAGCGTGTCGAGTGAGAGCTAAGCATCGAGCCAGACGGGGCTTCTCCGGCCATTAAATTGGCGAGTGGAAGTGGGAGCATGTCACGGTGGATTTTTTGACTCACTTGCCATGGACACAACGAAGGCATGATGCCATATGGGTTATAGTAGATCGGCTCACTAAGTTGGCACACTTTCTAGCAGTACGGATGACCTTCACACTAGAGGAATTTTACCGGTTGTATATTCGTGAGATTGTCCGGCTACATGGAGTGCCAGTCTCTATTGTATGAGACAGGGATCCTAGATTACGGCACAATTTTGGAAGAGTTTCCAGAATTCCATGGGGACGAAGTGGATGATGGAAACCTTTAGCGTTTCATTAGCAGAGCAGGATGGTTAGTTGGAGAGGACCATCACGAGGTTTTAAGGACATCGCTGCGAGGCATGTCACGGATCATAAGGGTAGTTGGGAGGAGCACTTACCCTTAGTGGGTCGCTTACAGCAGCGGTTATCGGCGGTATCACGGTTGACACCCTATGAGGCTTTATATGGGAGACCATGTCGATCCTTGATTTGTTGGACGGAGGTGGGAGAGAGTTCCATCGGCCCAGTCAGGATCGATTAGAGACACCTTGGAGAGAGGGTGGATTTGTCTGAAGCGTCTTAACTTCACGGCTGGCTAGGTAGAAAACTCGCGGCGACGGCAGCCTCCCAGAGTTTGGGAGGTGGGTGATCACGTCTTGCAGAAGGTGATACTGAAAGGAGTGGCCGGGTTAAGCAGCGGGGGGAAAGTATGGCAGGGTATATCGAACGCCGAGACCTTTCGAGAGGTGAGCCTGATTGCCGATTAAGCTCTTGCTGGTTATGCGGTGTTCATGAGGGTGTTCCACGTCTCCATGCTTGAAAGTATACTCGAATCCATCATGTAGTGGATTGGGGATTGTGTTAATCTGAGATAGGACCTTGAGGAGGACCAACGCATATCTTGGATAGGCGGGATCAGGTTTGCGGCCTTGAGGCCCAGTGCGGTTAGTAAGGGTGTTGTGGAAACACGAGTGGAGAAACTGACTTGGGAGCGTGAGGGACACGATCACGGGCCACCTATCCTTTCCTATTTGAGGGTGAAGGTTCATTTATCCTAATAATGAAATCTATGTATTAGAACCTAGAATGACTATTGCATATGCATGTGTTTGTGTGTGCTAGTGTGTGTGAATTTCGAGGACGAAATTCTTTTAAGGTGGGAAGAATGTAAAACCCGAGAAAATTGAAAAATTTCAAAAATGGCAAAATGATAATAAAAATTATAAATTTCGGAATGGTTTGAGAGCTAAAATTCTCTAGATCTCAGACAATAAAGCGGACGACTCCGTTAAGTCGTCTTGCAAATCTAGTGATCGAAAAGTTTCGTTGAATTACGGGAGCAGTCGAATATTTTGATTTAGGTGTGTCCTTGATGACTCAGGGACCAGATTTTACGAAAATTTCGAAAGTCAGAAAATGGCTCAAGCTAAGTTCATTTAAAATAAATTGAACTCAAAATAAATAAATTGTTTCAGTGAAACGGATAGAATGAAGATTGACACATGGCGCAATGTGATCCATGCTTAAAATTTAAAAAAAATACAAAATAAGAAAGAAAAGGATAAAAAGTCAAAAAAGGAAAACAAGGAACAAGGGCAATGGTGGCGTGTGAAGAAGAGAGAGAGAAAGGGGGAAAAAAATGGCTTCTCTCACAGATCTCTACGGAAATCAAACGCGAAAGTTTGGATCCATGTAAACTGCACGCGTGAGTACGGAAATCTTGATTTTGTCGGAGCTCCACGAGGTAAAGAATTTATCTACTTAGGTTATTTCTAGCCTAAAGGTCATTGAATGGCTTGGGGTTTTCTTAGAGGTCGTGGCGTGATTCAGTCGAATTTTGGGCGAGTGTAGGAATTTTTGGGATTGTTTTCGGACAGTTCAGGTTGAATTTTCAAGACTGTTTTCAGACAGTCCGGAAAGGATTTTCTGGCAGTCCCGAACTGTGTTGAGGTTTGGTTTTGATCCCGGAACTGATGTCTTCGGGTTTTGTGGTGTGTTTTGGTATCATAGTAATTCGGTGACGAACCGTGAAGGGACTAAGAGGTGCCTGTTACATATGAATTAAGTGATTTGGGCCATTTGTGTGTTATTGTTGGAAAAATAAATAACATGTCGTTGTGTGTAAAAATCATGTTTATATATACTTGCTTGACGTATTAACATAGAAATTTTGATAAATGGAAATTATATGTAGGAAATATAATTATTTGAAATTTATAAATGTTGCATGTAGCTCTTATTGTGCATGTAGCATGACATCGCATGAAATGGCATGATTGCATTTCATATGCACGGTCACATCATGTCGAGTCGGGTGTGTGTGCATGGTGTTGGTTATTCACCATTCTTGGTGAATGTGTGGTGAGCTCAGAAATGGGATAATGTAAAAAAAATTGAGACTCACGGTTGTGTAAAACAATAATAATACTAAATCACATGTGTTGTGTTTGGGTGAAGTAAGATGGGGCAAATCCCCCCTTAGGGTGAAAGACCCAAATTTTATTCTTGGTTAGACATATGCATTCGGCGATGTAAGTTCGCGAAGTGTGGGAAGGCGTGAGAACTGCTTGGTGAGACCTGAAATTCGCCGCACGAGCATGCGGGTTTGATAAATTAAAATTGGAGGGTTGTCCAATGGTTTAAGTCATTGGGTGAAACACCAATGACTGGTTTTTCACACTTGGTGTTACAAGTGTGAGGGAGTTGGTCGGGATTCGGGTTGTGGGCATGAGATGTCTCATCTCATGCATGACACAGAACATTCCATATTGGATTGCATTATTTATATGGAATATGACAAGACTGGGCCGGATGCCTCCCCGGGATTTCGGGTGGTCAGCTAGTGAGATCCCAACTATCTGGGTTATCCCTAGGAAGATACGGTGGAACTCCACTTTAAGGAGGAGTAAACACATGCATTAATTTAATATCGATTATATATAAAGACCCACTACATATATAGAGGACCGCAAAAGTTCGATACGAATATCGAGCATTCTAAGAGTATTTGTGAATTTAGAATCTGGTAGGATGAATAAGTCCAACTCTGACAAAAACCAGCAGGTGATCCGATAGTGTGCGGTTGTGGAGGGAAGAGCTGATGTCGAATGGCGCAAAATAAGCCTTCTGGCCCCATCTGGACCTAAGAGCAGTTTAAAACAATAATGTGAGATAATAAATCTCAGTGAGTGACATAGTTTATAAGGAAAATAACATTTTTATTTTCGAAAATTTCTTCTCTCAAAACCTCCCGTCCACTCTTTTAAAGGTTCCCCGTTTAGAAACATTCCTGAAAACCTGACTACCCCGAGTCAACATATGTAAATCATGCTCTGACAATTTGCTTGAGCCATGATGTTAAAAAAGAAGCTATAATGCGAACTACACCTGACATAGTGCCAACCATAAAGCATGTATAGCCACCATGTAATAAAATAACCACGAAGAATGCACCATAACCATAAGTATTAAAAATAGTTATACCATATTCGGAAATCAACATCGTACCGTACCATGTACTTGATCATAAGCGGAGTCGGTGGCTTGGGCCTCACGATATCGTGGCAGCTAATAAACACGTGGTTGCAGGCCCATCACGTGGCAGCTAATAAACCTCGAGGTGGGCAGGCCATGCGTGGCAGCTGTAAACCTCCGAGATCGCCAGGCCATCACGTGGCACTAATAAACCTCGGAGTGGCTTTGGCCATCACGTGGCACCTAATAAACCTCCAGGTGAACCTGGCCATCACGTGGCAACTAATAAACACTCGGGTAAACCCGACCATCCGTGGCAACTAATAAACCTGGATAAACACCCACCCGTCACGTGGCAGCTAAATATAATCGTCCCTTACTCCACATGTGCTTTCTCAACAATAAGAATTATTAGAGTCATCCGCAAAATCTTAAAATCCTCTTTTTAAAACAATAGTTTTCAAGGTGGTTTACAACCTCAATCCGCATTTGTACCCAAAATATCCAAATACCACAGACTCATCCACGAACTCATTAAAACTTCCAAATAGTTAAAATGTTAATGAAATTCACGTATTGAAATGATAACTTGTTTTTATATGAAACGGAATATAATCATATTTGTATGCAACTTGACCATATGAGTCAAAGCGGTATATGTAAAATATTTAATCTCGATAGATATATCAGCACAATACCCCAAATCATTTAAAACATATAAACCACTCACACGGACTATAGGCGCTGGAGTCTGCTCCCTATGGAGATCGTCTCCCCGGCCGACGTGAGTGTACGTAATATAAATAAAACACCACTTGAAACCAATAGCTGAACCAGCAACATTGGGATGCCCAGGCCTTAGAATAACTTTTAGAGCTATGAAACCATCGAGTGGACTCAGACGGAGTCAGTTGCAGTGTGCTATGGGCCGGTGCACGATATTGGGGCTTTTCACGGGAGCTAATTTCTCGAGTGAGCGATCGATAATTCATAAAAACATCCAATTTCACTAATCCAACTTGATTTTGCCAAAACTGACTGATTTGTACTCTATTTCGGTCGAACTTCTCGGTAGTACACAAAACAACCTAAAAATGGAAAACTAACCAAGCAGCGTCCAAAATTCACAAACCATATATCAATGGAAAGCGAGACCGGGAACTCATAAGTACCATTACCTTGGTCAACAGTTTGCTTTTGTGGTGGCGAGCTTCGATCAAGCGATCGGCTGACTTTGTTTCGTCGTAACTTTCAAGCGGTGAGGAATGCGCGAGGACCACGGAAATGAGTTCGGGTCCCGAAGTAGTGGGAGGAAGGTATGGGTTGGCGGCGAAATGGCGGAAAATTGAAAATTTCGATGACCCACGGTGGCCCCGCCGCCGCATCTGCCCGCGGCTTTGATCGGCGTCCCGACCGGTTGGTAGGAAACTCACCGGCGTGATCGTCAGGATTGGCGCACCTCCACTGTAGGCGCGTGTACCGGTGGGTGGCGGGTCACCTCCTTTGGTCCAAAACTTCACGGCTCACAAATGGGTCAAAACTGACCTGCTCAGGTGTTCCTGATTTGGAGAGTTTTCTGAGCTTTTGAGCTCGAGATGGTGTTTTTGGGGCTAGAGGGTTTCATTGGCACCCAAAGTTATGTTTATATAGGGCTAGGGTCGTTTAGTTAAACCCAGACAGGACTTGGACATGATAAAGTCTTTCTTTGTTTTGAAGCTTTCTCATAAGCCCAGTAACTTTTGTCAGTAAGTCGGATTGTGACGTTCAGCGATCCTACGAACTTCATTATCGTGAGGTCTGAGAAACTAGTGCTTTAGTTAACCCAAAACTATTCATCCTCGGAAAAGTCAACTTAGGCCCACATACTAAGTGTTGAAATTGACTTAATTAAAAGCTAGTATTGGCCCCAGTGCCAGGTCATTACGAATATGATTTGATGTTTTTATATGCATGTTGCGTATGTGATTTAGGTGGGAAGTAGCCTTGTAGGAAAGATTTTCTGTGGGAATTGCTCACCTGTTGGGACCCCCTTTCAGGTACAGGGGGTGTACAAGGAGACGGCACTCCGACGAGGCCGTGATTATGAAGAAGGCCGATGTGTGGCCTTGATGGCCGCCCCGAGGTAACATTTTTGTAAGAATATTTTGTATAAAAGAATTGTAACAAAATTCTTTTGGGACTATTGTCTAAATAGTTGGGTATGTAATTATGGTAAGAGGGTCGTGAACGGACTCTTATGGGTTATAATTAAGTGATTTACTTTCATATTTTAGATTTAAATGTGAATGAATGGATCCCGATAAAGGGATGTATTGAGGTAGTCTGCCAGGAAGTAACTTTCGGTGTCCACAAGTAGTTGTGATATAGTTAGGATATGGATAAGATGGACCACTGTGTGGTCATTACACTTACATTGGACCTTGGATGGAGTTATGGTTATACACGTTGTATGTTAGGTAGGCTCTTTGAACAAAGTATACGATTTTGTGAAAATATGGATCCCGATAAATGGGACATAATAGTGTAGTATCGGGTCACCCCCATGGAGTGCAACGAGTTGTGGGTTGTCAATGGGACCCTCGGATTTGGGGCGTCACAGTAATACTACAGGAGTTCAAAGACTGCTTTTCTTGGGATTATGACGAGGTGCTAGAATTTGGAATGAAAGATTGGTGGGGCACACGGCTTTATTAAGTCGAGGACCATCCACTTTCGGCAACCACTGAAGAATGTCGAATGGTAGAAATTTGAAGGTGAAGAGAGATTGAGAAACTTATTAAGACGGAATTCATCAAACTTACAAGGTATATGCAGTGGTTGGCAAACATTATCGCTGAGATAAAAAAGAATAGGAAACTTAGAGTTTGTGTAGACTTTAGAGATTTAAATGCCGCCACTCCTAAAGACATGTATGTAATGCCTATTGCTAACATGTTAGTTGACTCCACTACAAATAATTATTATCCTTCATGGACAATTGCTCTAGCTATAACCAAATCCTAATAGCTATTGATGATATATCTAAGACTGCCTTCCGACGTCCTGGTTCCTTAGGAATGTTTGAATGGCTAGTAATTCCCTTTGGTTTAAAGAACTCTTATGCAACTTATCAAAGGGCTATGAATGCCATCTTTCATGATATGTTAGGCCATCACATGGAGATTTATATCAATGAAATTGTGGTTAAATCTAAGAAGGTCGCCGAACATGTAAATCATTCAAGGAAAAGTTTTGAAATGATAAGACTCCATCAACTAAAATTCAATCCACTCGAATGTGCTTTTGGAGTTCAAGCCGGAAATGTTTTAGGGTTTCTGGTTCACCAAAGAGGAGTGGGAGTGGATCAAAACAAAGTCAAGGCCATCACTTCAACTAAGGCTCCTCAAAATAAGAAAGAACTTCATAAGCTCTTAGATTAGGTGAAATATTTTAGGAGGTACATCTCTAATCTAGCAGGGAAGACTAAGGTATTCTCTGATCTTATCAAGCTGAAAGAAGTGGAAGAGTTTAAATGGGAGGAACATCACCAGACAACTTTTGATGGAATCAAAGATTACCTTTCTAAGCCCTCTTTTTTAATGCCACCATACGAGAATTTGACCTCAAACTACATCTATCAAGCTGAAAAGTCTATAGAATTATACGGCACAAAATAATGATGAGGCCATGAGCGGGTTGTTTACTATTTGAGTAGGGTCTAAGTCGGCATAAACAAAGGTATACACCCATTGAGAGATTATGTTTGTACATCTTTGCATATGCAAGTGAGACATTACTTGATCAACTCTCAGTGTATGTGTGGTCTCCAAAACCCGACTTGATGAAATACATGCTAGTAGACCCTTTATACGCGACGCCCCCGAAATCAAAGGTGTCTCATTGACCACCGTCGGCAGTGGAAATCGTGTCACGTGTGAGACCCATACATGTGTAAAACGACCCAATAGGGCCCACACGTCCATACGACAAACATGCGTATTTTATACAAAAAGAATTTAATTACAATTTGTTTGATTACAAATTATCCAAAACTGGGTCTCTTTCCCAGATTTTTACAAAATACATAATAAGGCCCGTGGCCCGTTTCTTAAACCTACAAGGCCCCGGATCGTCCAGCCCGAGGGTCGTCTTGGTGCGCGAAATAGTTTTCCTCGACAAGGTGAGAAGCGATGCCCGGTAGTGGACTACATGTGTTTCTGGGTTACTCCTTCATTAAATGACCCTTAGACAGTAGTAAAACAAGTAGGAGAAAAACCCTGCCTTTTCAGGAGTTCTTGAAACTCCCAGCGGTACCAGCGTAGTCTTTGCAGTGACAACTTTGCTTAACAACCTTCTTGATCGATGATCAGATGTCGAAAATTCTAGAGAGAAGGTGAGAACTATACAAATCCAACTTTTCTCTCCGCTCTCGTTTTGGTCCCTCTCTCTATACCTCTCTCATATATTTCTCCTGTAGATTTGGTGAGATGGAGCAAGAAAAGTCCTCTCAATGCCACATATCATTTTCTATTGGTTGAGAGGATTACATATCCTCTTATCTGACGACTTTTGGGATTTCCGTATTGGCATGATGCACGTGTGTCACCAAATATGAGGCCCACTTGAGCTCAATGTTTGACTTGCTCTTGATTGACCGCGTGGGCGCCTCTTAAGCCCTCCTGAGGTCGCAAAGTGTCCGCGTTCATACACGTCTTTCCGAAAAACATGAAATTAAATTGTCTCGAATTCGGCGAAGATCGACATGGTAGATAGATTTCACTAGAGGATTCCAACGGTGAAGTCCGTTTCGTCATCCGAGATCTAGAAAAATTCCGGATTTTGACCGAAATTACCAGTTTACACTTTTTAGAAAATTAGAATTTTCTCGGGGTCTCACATTCTCCCCCCCTTAAAAGAATTTCGTCTCGAAATTCCACACACATATGCATCGACCGTGCATATGTAACCACTACCACCAAATCCTTGCTTGGTGTGTAGCGATGACCTTTAAGTCGCGTCAGCTGCTCAATCCGATGGGCCAGTCGGCCTGTCCAGTATGCGAATGACGTGCATATCTGAGGCTGCTACGAACCTGACACGATAGAGTTTCCAATTGGTGTCCGAATCTCGAGTCGGCTCAGACTCACTTGTCGCTCCAGTATGAAAGTCCCACATGAAATGCTGCTGGTATATGTATTCTCTCTCGAGCAACAAAACTTTTCGACCTACACTTAGAGCCTCTTACACCCACACAGAAATTTCGGATATCTCCACGGGTCTCTTACACCCACACAGAAATTTCGGGATAACCTCCGGTCTCTTACACCTTCTTGAAATTCGGGATAATAGGGTCTCTTACACTTACAGGAAATTTGGGATATCTCCTGGGTCTACACCCACGAAATTAGGGATATCTCCCAAGTTATACTACACCCACACGAAACTTGGATTTCTCCACGGAATTATATACCCACACGAAATTCGGGATAGCTCCCAAAGTCTCTTACGCCCACACCATTTGGTTCTCCGCGGTCATACACCCTTTGGAGATTTCGGATAGCTCATGGGTCTCTTACCCACCGAAAAAATTTGGGATATCTCACGGGGTCTTTTACACCCACGCAGAAATTCTGGATATCTCCACAGGTCTCTTACACCCACAGGGCCTTTCGGATACTCTGCGGTCTCCTTCGCCCACAACTCCCAGGCTTCTCACCTTAGGGTTAAAGACCCCTTCTTGGCACACTTGACACACATTAATTACTCTTCATTTCTAATTGAACTATGAGTGTGGAGTGGATGTAGTCCGAAGACAAACCCGACCCACACTCCTGAGAGTGGTGAATGAATCATCTGTGCACCATGTGGGCTGATGCGTGTCAGGTGCACGTAGACCTTGATGACCATCTTTGTGACACCTGATCCGAGATTGCCATGGCGGAATCTGGGGATCCTACAGCTCCACAATCACAGGCCTGCTCAGATTCGAGGCTCATGCGTGCTGGGAAGAGCATTGTGGCTGCAAGGCTATACAGAGGCCTCGACCTCTGGCCCAGACCTATCACACACAGGATGCATTAGAGACAAATGCGGGAGTATCGCGTGCCTTGCGTGCTCAGGGTGTGCATGCTGGCTGCAGTACCATATGAGACCCTCTTGCCTCCTCAGGCAATCTGTCTCATGTGCTGACGACAAAAATAACATCCATTCACATACTGCACATTAGAAGTCCCGGCTTGTGAGTCCTGTGCCTGACCTCGACCTGCTCGGCCTACAGCTTTCATCTGTCTGTAGAAGAGATCTTATGCACCAAGGCCCAATTAGTTCCTCGACCCATACTAGGGTGTGGAGGAATGAGCATATCTCTCTCTTTGTTTACATAGCCTAACTTGGGACATCTTTTGCTTGAGTCCCCAGGATCTACTATGGGGTAAATCTGTCTCCCATGCCCATTTGTCGGCAAAAATGTATATCATACGCACTACTGACTAGATGCCTTTATCCGGCCTGATTCAAGCTCATGTGGTAGAGTCTTTTCCTGAGCTGAAGAGTGGTCTCTCACTTCTCACTAACATCATGACTCGAGGATGCAAATTGCATCCTCATCTCTCTCCCTCTGTGGTTGGGGCCATCCCCAACCATGGGTTCCATGTCTGTGGCGAAGTCTGCAATCACTTGAATGGGTAACTTTAGCCCCATTCTGGAATCTCGACCTTGGCCACGTCCAGTATGCAGTCATCACTAAAACATCATGACTAGGTGGAATCTGGCCACATGCTATGTTTGTCATCGTTCCACTGTCACCGACTCTAGGAACTCCTGAGGCCTTCGCATGTCTCATGGGTATGGGAAAATGCACCCATGAAAGATCATGGAACTCTTGAGTCATTGCCTGCAGATCCTACGAGGTCTTTAAATTCACCATGCACTTGGGCTAACCTTGTATTTATAATCATAAAACCATCTCTAGAGGTAAACCATAACTATAAAATGTTGTCCCTGGATTTATAACCATGCCCCGAATCGCAGAAAGTTTAAGAAAAGCTGACCTAAACGAGTGAGGACAAATGCGGGTTCCATGAATGTTTGGGCATAAAGAACATTAACCACAGAATAGAATTTATGTCCCTTTATGGACCGCCAGGTTATTTCTACATAGATCCATCTGATGCAGAAGACTTATTCTTGAATCTCTACATATGCTTTGCAATCTCTAACACTATATGGTGATGGCGATTGAGTCTGAGTCCATAAAGGAATAGATTCGATTAACATTACTGGCCCAGAAACATAAGCACATTGAATTACTAAACGAGGGCCACTTTGCTTTGGCTTAGTGTATTCACGAGCAAAGTGACCCTTGTTGCCATAATTCTAGCATTTCATTTTGCTTTTGTACTTCTTAGCACATATAAACTTCTTACATTATGCAAACCTCCCTTTCTTTGAAGTATTATCAAATTTCTTGTTTTTTCTTAAAATACTTCCCCTTATCCCTAAATTTGGAAGCTTTACTGGATCCTGATTAAGCTGCATAACACTATAAGAAAAACAATTAACAATGATGTTTAAAAAACATCAAGAATAACATTTTGTCACTTATTGAAAGTGTCATCCCTAACTGACACTAAAAGTAAGTACCATAATGATGCTTTTAGAGCGTCGTGAAAGAAAACGTAGCTTAAAATAGCGCCTTTGTTTATGATAGATGGCCTTGATGCTTTTCATAAGTGTCATTGTTTAGCAATTTCCTATAATGACGTTTTTTAAAAGCGCCAAATGAAATCTTGACCCACCATGGCACTTTCCATAAGTGACATCGTTTAGCAATCTCATATCGTTTTATTATAATGTCATTTTGTAAAAGTGTCAAGGGAGAAAACAATTTAATTTAAATATCAATTTATTAATTTTTTCATATAAATTTTCACCAATCATTATTGATTATAATGCATCCACATGAGAAAACAAATATGTTCCAATACATGCCAAAATTTTAGTTTCTAATTCCCCAAATGAGAGACTTATATTTCTCATGAAGACCATGTCATAGCAAAAATAACAAAAATTCAAAAAAAAAAATGATATAACGTTACTCATTGTCTATAATTTTTACATCCAATCAGAAGGGTACCTTGATCTCTAACAAATTCTTCATGATAACTTATTCATTACAAAATTAATTTCCCAAAAGACGAAACTTCACGTATTAAATATAATTAATGGGAAAAGGTGTAAAGCCCCTCTAGTGTGTGCACATTATCCCTTTTACCGCAGGAAACTTTTTTCGAGTCTAAGAGAGAGTCACTGATTTACTCATAGCCTAGGATTGCGATAAGTGAGCATTTGTAAAATGGTTAAATGATGTTAAAATGACAGTTAAGTGTTGACATGGCGTCCACGTGACACGTGGGGCCGACTCTCCACCCTCCTCTCTCTCCACTCTCCTTTCTCCTCTCTATTCTCTCTTCTCTCTCTCCGCCTCTCCAGCCTTCTTACTCTCTCTTCCCTTACCATACTCTCTCCCTAGGTTGGACTAAACCCTCACCCAATCACCCACTTGCATAAACCTTTTTTTTTTCTTTTGCTCTTCATTTTTATGAAGCTTTATTTTAGTTTTTAAAATTTAATAAATAAGAATTCAAATTTTAATTTTAAAATATAAATAAATTATTAGATTATTTTAAATCCAATAAAAATTTATTTAAATTTTTAAATATATTAAATAAAAATTTAAAAATTTATTTTAAACATATAAATAAAATTGCTTAAATTATCCTTAAAATTTAAATAAATTATTATTAAATTGATTTAATTTTTTAATCTACTAAATGAAAAAAATCAAATGGATGAATTTGAAATAATATTTGATTTATCAAATTCCAAACTCATCAATCGATTTTTATTTGGTAGATTTAAAAAATTAAATGAATTTTAAAATAATAATACTTAAAAATTAAAATAACGAATAGTTTATTTATGTTGCAAATTTTGATTTTTATTTATTTAAGTAGATTTTAAAAATTAAAATAATTTTTTTGAATTTTTATTTAGTGAATCTAAAGAATAATAAAATAATTTATTTATATTTTAAAAATTTTGAATTTTTATTTAATAGATTTTTAAAACTAAAATAAAATTTTAATAAGTAAGGATTAAAGAAAAAAAAAAGTGATTAAGATTAGTGCTGAGATTGGGCTGGTGGGGTTTGGGTTGAAATGATGTTTGGCTTGAGTGGGGTAGGGTCTGATCCCGGTAAGAGGGGAGAGAAGAAAGGAAGAGAGAGAGAGAGAAAGGAGAGAAGAAGAGGAGAGAGGGAAGAGAGAGGAGAGAGTAGAGGGGGGAGAGAAGAGAGTAGAAGGGAGAGTGGAGACTAAGTTTCAGTTGCCACGTGGATGCCATGTCAGCACTTAAAAATAATTTTAACATTGTTTCACCACTTCAACGGTTTGAGTCATGGCAGGGGATAACTTGGACTAAGAGAATAAACTACAAGGGCCTCTTTAGATCGAAAAAAAGTTCCAGGTGTAAGTGGGATATCAGGTACAAACACTAGAGGGCTTTTTGCACATTTTCCCATAATTAATTACAGTTTTAGAAAAAAAAAATATTGTGTTTTAAAATTGTGACATTGTAACTTATAATGTTGTCATAATACATTGGGGCTAAAAGTCGAAATCTTCATGTTTTCCTCACTCATCAACAAAAAAAAATTGTGATTGAAAACGAAAACAAAAGATCATATGAGAATAATAAAGTACCAACTACACATCCCTTTTAAAATATTGAATAGGAATAAAAAAAATAATGAACTTGACATCCTTATGGAAAATACCTTTAGTATCACAATAATTCATGGACTATTGCAAAGTTGGAAGATGTAAGACCCGAGAAAATTCAATTTTTCTCAAAAAGGAAAAATGTAATTCAGTCAAAACCACGAAATTTATTCTCACGGATCTCGGATGATGACGGATTTCAGGTGGAATCGTATCACGAAATCTAGCTAATACGGCAATTTCGTGAATTTGAGAACGGTAAGAGTTTGCACGTTTTGAGGCATCGCGTTTTGGGTGCGAAGTAAAGCGTATACGATATTGACAAAGTCACGTATATACGTCTTCGTATCTTGTAAGTAAGTGAGTAAAGAAATGATGAAAATGGACGCCGAGATAGTGCCAAGTGTTAAAATAGTGGAAAGAATGGACATAGATGTCATTTTTGGAATTGTAAATAAGGAAAATGACAAAAGAGCAAATAGTGCTCATCTTCTTCCTCAAATTGAAGACAAAAACGTGAAGGGAAGGGGATGATGCAGTGAGGTCCAGATTTTTATTTTAAGAGAGAGAGGGTGCTTCTCTCTAGTTCTGCAGACAATCAGGCCGTCGAAATCCTTGGACCCGAAGGAAAATTTTGCTCTACGTGGAGGGCTACGCTTGGACTCAGGTTTTAGGGAGTTTCATCGAACTCAGAAATTCAGGGTTTATCCTACTTGGGTTTACACTTTATTTAAGTGTTTTATAATGTTTCGGTTGGATTGTGTGAACGACCGTTTGATCGGTTCAAAACTTGGGACGGGTATTTAATTTATGGAATCAAATTTCTGATGCAGCTATTTGCTCACGGACTATTTGGGTGGCTAATTGTGTAATTTATGCCATGGATTGTGTTGTGATGTGCATAGGGCCAGAAATGGTCGTGAAATTCGGGTTCCGCAAGTGAGCCCAGATGTTTCAATGATTTCTGTAGAGACGATGCGCCCAGAGCCTTTGTTCATAGGAATAGTGTTCTGAAATATTTTATTGAAATAATGTGTTTGGTTGAGTAATTCAAGTTGAATTGCTCGTGTTTGATAATTAGCCCAAGTGAGCTAATTTTTGGCGTAATGAATTGTGAAATTACATGACATGTTTGTGTGATTTAAGTTATGTGAATATATTCATGATTATATATTTGCATGTGTTATATAATTATATTGGAATTGGCATCATGCATTTCATATGCATTGGGGCACCACTAAATGATAGAATTGAGTGCATGGATAGTTCATTGAGAGAGTGGTTTGGTTGACTAATAACAATAAATATCGAAGTCGGTCCATTACTTATATCGGAGGGTAGTCCATACAAAATATCAATCGTCGAGTCGGCCCCGATTGATATATTTGGAGGGTAGTCCACTAAATATAACATGGTCGGTCATCACTTATATCGGAGGGTAATCTGAATAAAGCAAATATCTTTGTTGAAAATAATGTTTCTCATACGTGGCTTAGGCAAGTGTGAGGGAGTCGGTGAGGACTCGGGGTATGAGTTGATCATGTAGACATTCAAGTAGGATCACGTATTTACTTGAATGTGTGTTTAAATTGGAGCATTGCATATGCACTTAGGTGGAGAGTAACCCATTTAGGGTGATTCCACTACTGAGCATTAGCTCATCCTGTCGAGGGATATCATTTTCAGGTGCAGGGAGCGTACGAGGAGACGGCTTGTCCTAGAGGTCGAGTTTGAGAAGAAAGTCGGGTTGTGAAGCTGGTTTCATTAATAGCATACATGTATTAGAATGTTTTCATTTTAATATATGTTTGTATAAAGTAATTCTTAGCTACTTGAAAGCTGTGTATATAGTTGGGAATTATTAGGATGAGTATTGGTTGTGGACCCAAGTGGCCGTTTTACTCATGGATTGTTATATTGGATTGTTGGGACATGTTATATACAGGTTATGTATCCCGGGTAGAGCTCCCCATACAAAGGAGACTCTTGCCCAGATTTTAATCGAAAAATATTAGGGTCACGAGCATTCACGAAGTGTTCCGCGAGGTTGTGGTGGATTAACGGACCCCGGGTTTGGGGCGTCACGACTTGGTATCGAACTGGGTATACGACTACTGGGGCTTGAGGATCTGAGGCTTAGGCCATAGTTTTTTGAGAGTGTAGAACATCACCACTAGGTGTGGTTCGATGTTGAGTTCGTATGGATTACCTAGGGAATCACGGGACAAAAACTAGGACCTTTGCATGCATGTGTTTGGTGTGTTTTGTGTGATTTGATAAATTTGTTGTGTGAAAAATATTCATAACATGAATTATGTGTTGTGATTGTTTGTGTGCTTAGTGATTAGCACATAGGAAAAACATGATGTGTTGGAAAAATTTTTAGGAGTTTTACGATTGTGTAAAAGCCCAGGAACAAGAAGGAGAAATAAAATAAATTTGAATAAATTTATTTGGTTTAATGGATGACAAAATAAAATTTTTAATAAATTTTAAGGGTGAACACTAGGGTTAGTGTTAGATCGGGAGATTTTGATGAATTTTGGACTACATGGTCCAGAATTAATAACGAGAGAAAAAAAAATTAGGAGAGAAAATTTTGGTTTTAGTTTTCTGATTATTAATAAGCTGAAAACTAGAGATAAAATAAATTTTATAAATTTATTTGGGTTAATCAGGAAAATAATTTTATAAGGTTTTACAGGGTGTAAAAGCTGAATAAAATAAATTTTATAGAATTTATTTGAGTATTGGAAAAAAAAATGAAAAAAAAAAAAATAGGATATGTATTTTGGTATTTTCAGTGGCGGAAGAAAAAAAATTGGAAAAACAGCGAAAAATTTGGTGTAGAGCTGAGTTGGAGCTCTTGCTTGGGTATATTGTGATAGAAGAAAATGTATTGCAAGGGGAGTTTGGTGGCTGACGGTTTGTATTGCAATATAGGAAATTGTATTGCAATGAGGCACCTAGGATGGGCTGGAAGTGTATTGCAATACACAAAGTTGTATGACAAACAATGAAGCACAAGCGTAGAGGGGAAGAATTGTATTGCAAAGGAAATGAAGGTGTATTGCAAAAGAGGGAAATGAGGTGTATTGCAGGGAAGTGTGTTGTATTGCAATACACTATTTAGACTCTAGCATTGGAAGATATAGTGTATTGCAATAAAAGGGAATTGTAATGTAAATACTTGTATTGTATTGCAACTGGTCGTGAACAGATATGTGAATGTTAATCCCATGAATGCAAAAATTCGAAATTTTTTTTTTTGAAAAAAAATAAAATCAAATCAAACAAAACGGAACAAAATTTTGAAAAAAAAAATGAAATTT
Organism: Tetrastigma voinierianum; assembly: GCA_016808115.1. Taxonomy (NCBI): domain Eukaryota; kingdom Viridiplantae; phylum Streptophyta; class Magnoliopsida; order Vitales; family Vitaceae; genus Tetrastigma; species Tetrastigma voinierianum. Next base: position 189,378 of record JAEQBH010001130.1, read on the forward strand.
TTGTTGATAAATATGATTTAATATATTGGATAAATGGTCTTGCATTGCTTATGAATGCAGCATTTGAAATATACACTCCATTTTCAGGTATGAATAGTGTCTCTTAGGGCTGCATTTACACCCTGAGATACGTAATTAATGTTGCATGTTTCGATTGCGTGATTTTATATTTCGTAAATCAAGGGTGGGAAGGACATATAATACTGTGATGATGTATATGGGAATTATGATCATACATTGTTATGTAGGGAAATTGCGCGCATGGTGTAATGCTAAAGATGGGGAAAATGCGAATGCTAAGGTTATGAACTATGACCTTAAGGATTCGATATTATTGAAATGAACAAGAAAGCTTAGAATTTATTGAAATAAATGTGAATCAGAGTGGGTTGGAATTTAACACCACTTAGAAATGAACGGTCGCTTCATGGTTGCCGGTGCCTATTAGTAATTGGTACGCATTGCTAGTTAGACCGAAATGAAAAATTAAATGATTCTCGTTGCCATTATAACATGTAGACGGCTACCGAGATCTAGAACGCAGGGCGCCCATGTGGTGTCGTCGCACCACCAAGATTTGATCGCGATGCCTTTGTCGAGGTCGTAGGTATTGGGCGCTACGCTATCACACGTGCCAGCTGCAGCGTGTGGTCGTGGAGGTCCTAGTAACCTCCGTGGTGTTTGGGCGACTTCATCCTCCGACATTCACGGGGGAGGAGATCCGGGCGGGTGGCGATCATTGGTTCATACGTGACGAGAAGGTGTTAGAAGTTATGGAAATTACCGACACTACCAGATTAGACTACCGCACTTATCTAGAGAGCGAGGCCCAAATACGGTAAACGGGAAAGGACCTCTGCAGACCTTAGAGGAGCCTCAGGATGCGAGTTCTCCCCTTGTGGATTAGGGCGAGAATAGGATGATATGTCGTGGTTGCGAGCTGGAGATCTCTGACTCCACCTACGCTGGACCTCGAGGGATCATGGACATGTTCGAGTTCGATGTCATCCTAAAGGATGGATCGGTCGGACAAATTTATGTGGTCAGTATTGATTACGAAGCGTAGGAGGGTTACTCCGCTTACATGCAGACTGCATCTCGCGGTGGTATTTCGTGGGGGACAAGCATAATATTTTTACCCCATACAAGATAATGTAGTCCAGTGGGTCAGATAAGCATGTCAAGGCAGCCTTTGTTCCTAGATAATGGTGAGAGACCAGCTTGGGATCTACCCTCGAGTAAAGGTGCGAATACGTGGATGTTTTTCGACGAGCCACCGGACTACCTCCACAAAGGGTTTTTCGTAGTCCAACGGCGGGTGGAGTTATCGACGCGGTTCATTAGATTGAGCACTTCACCAATGGGCGCTCCTACGCCATAAGAAGAAGGATAAGACCCTTCGACCGTATCGACTACAAAGTAAATAATGCGGTTACGATCAAGAATCTGCACTACTACCGAGATCGACGCATTTATTTGATAAGTCGAGAGGAGCGAGAGTTTACTCCAAGATCGCCTTGCACCGTCACCATCACCGAGGGTTAGGAGACGCATATCCTCAAGACAACGCTTAGGACGCCGTTATGGGCACTTTGAATCCCATCGCGGATGCTCCTTTGATCGCACTTAACGCGCAAGAAGATTCACGGATTCATGCATGGGTATTCCAACCCTATCTAGATCAGTTGTCGTAGTCTTCATGGATGACATTTTGATCTACTCCTACCGAGCGAGCATGAGTATCACTCGAGGATTGTTTTACGCTTCGTCGAGAGACCATCAATCAGACGCCGTACTTCACAAGAAGTGCGAGCCATTTCATCGAGGTGAGATTCGGGACACGTGGTGCTCAGCGATCGCGTGCCGCTGACCTAGAGAAGGCTGAGGCCGTGATGAGTTAGGAGAGACCGTCAAATCTCTCGATATAGTTTTCGGGATTGGCCGGGTATTACAGACTGAGAATGGTCGGTTGTCCATTCGGGGCGTGATCGTAGATTCGCCACGGACACGGACTCATTTGCTGGGATCGCCCTCACTACAGAGAGAGATCGAGGATGCCCGGAGCACTCGGGATGCTGGTGTTGGTAGCAAGAGGGAGGATCAACCTTCTTCTAGTTCGGGGAAGAGGTAGAAGACTTCTGCTTCACACGAGTTTCAGTGACCAGCCGATCGGGGCATGAGACTCGATCGTCCCGCAGACGTGGATCCCAGGATCCCTGGGACGCACCCCGCGAAATAGAACAGAGAGTATACACCATTCTCCTCCACACCCTGGGACACTAGCCTAGGAACCAGCCTGGGCTTGGGCGTTATACAAGCACTTCCAAAGAACACGATAGCCGGGAGGTGATGTGAGTGTGGGTCGAAGTCGTGATTATCGTAGTTGCGCAAATGGGTGTTTAGTGGACCTGTAGGTGGTAGACATATTGGTTGTTGATTGTCGTGCTTGACATGGATGAGTTGACAAATTACTCCAAGCAGTTAGTAATCGGGACCTTAAACTCCGGTCATTACACCGATGCACTGGATTCTCAGCATAGAGGCAGCCAAGGCCTTGCAGGCCAGAATAGATGTTCTTCCCTAGGGATGTAGGGTGAGAGTTGACCTGATAGGTCGGGATTATGAGTGAGAGATCTCCGAGATTCGCTCATGGTGGACCCCGGGATTGGGTGTCACAAGATGGCATTATTACGTCAGGTGCAACGGCACATCGCGCCGAGCCTGGGTGGGGTGCACCTGGGCATCGTCATTCACCTCACTCTTGTGTGAGCGTGGTTGAGTTTGTCTTTAGGACTATGTCTAATGAAGACTCATAGTTCGAATCAAGAAATGAAGAGTAATTAAAGTGTGTTGGGCAAAGCAAAAAGGGGGTCGTTAATCCTCAAGGTGAGAATCTCGTGAGTAGTGGTGTAAGAGAGACCTCGAGATAGATCCTCACTTCGTAAAGTGGTGTAAGAGACCCGTGGAGTTATCCTAAATTTCCTCGCGTGAATGCAAGAGGCTCAAGTGTGTCAAGAGTTATGTTGACCGAGATGAAAACACAATGTCGTGCGTTAATAATGATCTAGAGTCGAAAGTGATGAGCTCCGGAGTGACTCGAGATCTGATACCTTGGCAATCGCGATCGGGTGTTGCCGAGTCGGGCAAGGGCTCGTATATATGGATGTTTATGCTCCATGACATGACCAGTTGATACCCATTGGATTATCGCTGATTATGACCGGGAAGGTCAATCTACTACACACAAAGTAAGGGTTGTGGTTACACGTCAGGTGGGATTATATACAGTGTTGGGAGGACACGCGGCGAGCATACGTCCTGGGTCATAAGGGTAGAGGAGAAATTTCCTTAGTGGAATTTTCGCTCTACAAAGAATAGTTATCGCTAGTATACATATGGCACCATATGAGTATCAGATGGGAGGCCGTAGATTGTACTATGATTGACCTAGATGGAAGAGAGCTCCATCACGGGTCTTGATCCGATTGTAGACACCGTATGTGATTGACATTTGACACATACTTTCTCACCCGCCACAGCCTACAGTAAGAGCTATGCATGTACGACGGCCCATCCCAGAGATCGAGGTTAACACCGACGGGACCTTGAGGAGGACCAAAGATGTATTTTGGATAGCCGTGATAAGGTTTTGCGACGCAAGACCGTGAGGCTAGTGAGGGTGCTATGGCGGCACTAGGAGTGGAGGAGTTCACGTAGAGCGCAAGGACACGATGTGGGCCACATATCCCTTCTTGTTTAGGGATGAAGGTACGTAGTTTAGTCGTTTAATAATTAAATGATGAGTTACATGCATGGTAGAGTGCACATTGCATATGCATGTGAGATGCAGATTGCCTAGAATTCGAGACGAAATTACTTTGGCTGAGGGAGATTAGCATTCGAGAAAATTCAATTTTTCTCAAAAAGGAAAATCGCACTTTTGGCCAAAAATCCAATAAATTTGGTTCCTCTTCGATCTCTGATGATGGAAAATGTGATTTCACCGTCAGACCGCTCTCGCTTAAATTCCAATAGCAATGGTCACTTCATTGACCGGCATACCAGAAATAAGACATTTTTCGAGGCATCGTTAAGCTAGGTGTCGCAAACGATATACGATGCGATAAAGTCACGTATAACATGTACTCATGTGCCATATGACATTAGTAGAGAAAAACACGAAAATGATCTACGATAGTGCCAAAGTTGTCAAAATAAGGAAAGAGGGACATAGATGTCATTTTTGGAATTGTAAATAAGGAAAATGACAAAAGATCCAATAGTGCTCATCTTCTTCCCTTTCAAATTGAAGACAAAAACGGAAGGGAAGGGGATGATGCAGCTGAGTAGGTCCGATTTTTATTTCTGTAGAGAGAAAGCCACTTTCTCAGACATTTCGCGATCGATTACCGAACTTTCGGCCAAAAGGAAAGCCGCTCTACGCGGAGAGGCTACACACTGGATCTCGCTTTTAGAGTTTCGCCAAACTCCGAGAGGTAGGGATTTATCCTTACTTGCTTTGCAGACTTCTATCTAAGTGTTTTATAATGTTTCGTTAGATTAAGGCCTGAATCCGTTGAGTTGATCTGGCCCCAAAACTGGACCCGAATTATTTGAATTTATGGAACCCAAATTTATAGTCCGCGGATCGTTCACTTCCGACCGTTCGTGGCTAATTGTGTAATTTATGCCATGGATTGTAGTTGTGATATGCATAGGTCGAAATGGTCGTGGAAATCAAAGGGTTCACAGCGAACCGATGTTCGTGATTTGTCGGAACAAGAACCCAGGTTTCACTGCTCATAGAAATATGTTCACAAAAATATTTTTGTAGCCAATTGTTTGGTTTATAGCAATCGTTGAATGTTTCGTGTTTGATAATTAGCCCAAGTGAGCTTAATTTTTGGCGTGAATGAATTGTGAAATTAAGCATGAGCATGTTTGTGTGATTTAAGTTATGTGAATATTGAAGGATCCCAACCCTGATTAACTTCCTACGAACCTCAGTGGACCTCCAAGACTCCAATGGATATAGAAACTTTCCTCAAACAACTGTAAATAAATCCATGGAGCAAACCCTTATGCAATCCTTTACATATCTTTAGAAAATAACGCTGAAGCGAAGTGGTAAATTTTTTTCTTTTTTTTTTTTCAAATTTAGATTTTTCGAAAAATCGGCGAGTTTCCTCTGCTTTTTCTGACTTCCCAAAATTTACAAATACCCGCATAAGCATTTAAACACTTCTAATCTTCCACTTTCAACTTCCGTTTTGTGACTCCTCATTCACAACTCAATCAACACAATATATACCATATACATTTATTCCTTTTCTCAATCATCAAAATAATCCAAAACTTCTTCAATTCCATGCATAGTTTTATAAAAGACAGCCTGCTTCTCCCTAATCTGCCGACCGCCCAAGTAGTTCCTTTCAAAATATAATCCATATATGCATATATGCATGACAAAGTGCATTCGACATCTAAAATATGCAAACTATTTATACACCGTAATCACATGCCGTTTCCTCGATGGCCTCACGAATTTCCCAAGCAGAGGGTACTCTACCAGCGCACTGCCTCTTGATCCCGAAAAATGTTTTTGAAACATATGGAAAAAAGAATGAGCTAAAGGAGCCCAGCCGAGTGTACATTTTCATTAATAACATTTTCAAGATATATCAAAATAATACATACTTATACAATTAAAATCCATTTATGCCTTTGAACTTTCTTTCTTTCTTTCTTTCTTTTCTTTCTTCTTTTCGATGAAACCTGTGGGGATAAAACAGATAACTGGCCAGCTTCGTACCGACGGTGAGGGATGTCATGACCCATCATAACCACTACATCATGAGAAACCCACGCTTTGCATGTGGTTCCAGCCATAGCACCTTATCACGTGTAAGGATATTAGTCTAAACACCCATTTCCTCCCCGAGTTAGTAACTCATAACTTTACCCCAAACTTTACACGCTTTAAGGTACTCCGGCTCTGTCGGCCATAATACCATAATGTTAGTAACCATCAAGAAAACATTTATCAAAATACATTTATAAATCCATTTAAATCCTTTACTTTATCATGAAACTCATATATATATGCAAATATACATATGCATTCTTCTTAAAGCACATTTTTACACTCCATAATGCCTTTAACATATACATACATATATGATTCTGAAGAGTAACCATATATTTAAGCAAAATAAAACATTTCACATGCCTTAACATAAACTCCACATGCCTTAACATTTATATAAACATTTCCATTAAACTTTTCGCTTAACATCCATTCACCTTTAAAACTCACTCTCAAAATATCATTTTTACACTCGCGCCCACCGCTCAATCCCCGCTCGTCTCCCTGCCGACCCCGCTTCCGTCCGATAGTCCTTTTCACCCTTTTCAAGAAACCACAACTACACATTAATCATAACTCCATTTAATCCACCATACACATTCATTTAAAGCCAAATGAACAAATTACCTCGAGCACTAAAAACCCACTAATTCGCCAACTTTCCAACAATACTTCATGTGACTTTATGACTCAAAAATTATTCAAACGGTCTTCAAAATTATGAAACTCCATATCAGTCCTTTATATATCCAATGACATCTCTGTAAATTTTCACTTCGAAATTCTCTCAAAGCTCAACCATAAATACAAGTTACAGTGCATGTTTGATAACTTGGTTAACTCACTGAATCACCTACTATTATCCTTGATTTATGGGATCTTAACTCCATAAATTGGAAATGGTTTCTTCACTCATTTGAAGCTATGTTTATAAGGTTTCTTCTCCAATTGGAATCACCCAATTTGGATCACCAAAACTCAAGTTATTGTATTTTACATCTAGATGACTCAATTTGGCAGAACAGAATCTGCACATAGCTCCACTTTGAAAAATTTTCTGGGAACTTTGGAATTACAATTTGCATAAACTTCCTTCAGATAAATTTTTCCCCTATAAGTATATTTTATCCATAATTTTGAATCACTCAATTTGGATGAGTGAAACTCCACTTATGACCAAAACACTACAACCATACCCAAAACAGAGCAAAATCAGTGAGCTACACGAGCTCACCTTTCAGTCCGTATTTGGGAGCCTTAGAGCTACAATTTGCCTTGGTCCCTTCTACATTTTTTAGCCCTATATCTTATGGTTCTTACAATTGGAATCAATCTGTTTGGATGCGATTCTAACTTAATATATAGCCAAAATAAAAACAGGGGTTTCATATGAGAAATTTTTAGACAGCATTCCCTTTACTTTACCTAACATTCTCCTTACAACTATTCCATAATAATTTCACTTCACAATCCTCAACCAATTTCAACATATCATACAAAATTCAATATCAAAACTAACCATTCACTCACTCTGATTTTTCAAACCCTAACTCAATCCATTTCTTTCCTCACTTCTATCAAAATCATCAAGGATCTCAACCTGGAATACCCCACCAACATCCATACAAGAAAAATCAAGACATTAGCATGAAAATGATAATCACAACTTCCTTCCTCACCATTAAAAAATCTCCATTGGTTCTCGTTTGGCTCCTCCCTGATCTCCTGCCTTGTAGATCACTTGAAGAACTTGAATGAGGAGAAAAAATCACATCTCCCACCTTGCTCCACCTTTTCTTCCCTTTCTCTCTTCTTTCCTTTCTTTTCTCTCTTTTCTTCTCCCTTTTTTCCTCTCCTACGGGTTGCCCTAACTTTTTGAGAGACCAAATGAATTATTTTGTTTGTCTCCTCACATCTATAGTCCTTGCTGCTCTTGCTGCGAATTATAAGTTAGTCCTCCAAATCCTCAAGATTTTGCACATAAACCTTTTTGTTATTTCTATTATGGCCCATCTCTACTTTGATTTTGACTTTCATATCCATGGCAATTACACTTAGTCCTCAAAACATATTCCCTGATATTGCAAATTAAACTTCCAAATTGCTCCTGAACCAAAAGAACTCATTGGTCCATTCTCATGAGCCTCTTACTAACCCTAACCCTTAGCCCTAAAAATTGATCGCCTGCGGCCCAAGACCTCATTGGTCCACTCTTCATGATATTTTAATCTCCATAACCTGCTTTCATTAAGAAAGGCTCTTGACGGGCCTCACAACAAAATATCTTCCTTATATGCCTTTATCTCGCTTCACCTTATATTGCTATTATACCTGACAAATCACAAAATATATTCTAAGGCCATTCAAAACTTCCGCTACTCTGACCATGAAATATTCTAATTAAATCCTTCACAAAGGGATTCCGGTGCTCCAAATCACCGGGAAACGGATTTAAAAATTATTGGAGACCGAAATCTGACAATAGCGGACATATCCGACCACGCTCGACGCCCTGTAAAACGATCCGAAACTGGACTGCCTTCACTCCGCTTCGCCTCATAAATTTCTATGAGATTGATTTCCACATTTTCATATTTTTCTACCAATTTCCAAAAATTCAAAGGCAGTTCAATTTCATTGAAATCGCAAGAGATTCACTTAAATTTCCAATTTTTTATAAATATCACCTGTGCCTGAACCTAAATTCCTTTTTGGAAAAATCTACTAAAACTTCCATCCGATATAATAAGAAAAATCACTATTCCTTAGGGCATTCGTGAAAATCTCAAAAATTTCACTTTATGCCCAAATGACGTCTGAAGCGTTCTAAATTCTAATCTACCCTCGTTTCTATCATTGGACCTCTAATCAGTTCAAAAACTATTATCATAACATTCAATCAGGTTGGGGTTTTACAATTATATTCATGATTATATATTTGCATGTGTTATATAATTATATTGGAATTGGCATCATGCATTCCATATGCACCAAAATTGTTTATAGGAGTGAGATGCATGAGGATGGTTCATTGAGAGTGGTTCGAGGGAAGACTAATAAATGTAATAAATATCTGAGCCTGGCTCCATTGCTTATATCGTAGGGTAGTCCATACAAAATATCAATCGTCTGAGTCACCAATTGATATATCCTGGAGGGTAGTCCACTAAATATAACATCGGGAGTCGTGTCCACTACTTATATCAGAGGGTAGTCCAGCCAAATAAAACAAATATCTTTAAGTTGAAAATAATGTTTCTCATACGCGGGCTTAGGCAAGTGTGAGAGCCTGAGGACTCCTGGTATGAGTCGATCATGCATATCCGGGCAATGATCACTATTTACTTTGAGCGTGTGTTTAAACGAAGCATTGCATATGCACTTAGTGGAGAGTAACCGATATAGGTGATTCCACTAATGAGCATTAGCTCACCCCTGGTTTAGGGATATAATTTTTTGTAAAAGTGCAGCGCATTTAGGAGACGGCTCGTCCTAGAGGTTGAGTTTGAGAAGAAAGCCTGGTTGTGGCTTTGGTTTCATTATGTATACATGTATTAGAATGATTTTCATTTTAATATATGTTTGTATAAGAGTAATTTTTTAACTCTTGAAACTATTGTATATAGTTGGGAATTATTAGGATGAGATGGAAGTCAGCCCAAGCAATATGCTTTACGCATGGATTGTTATATTGATTGTCGGGACATGTTATATACAGTTATATCCCCAGAGCTCCCATACAAAAAGCAGACTCTCGCCCCACTTTCGTGAAAATGTTGGGTCACCCGACATTCACGAAGGTTTCCCTGCTGATTTGCAGCGTCAATCTGACTCGAAGTTTGGGGGCGTCATGAAGATCATCTAACTTTAACAAAAAAAAAAAGTTTCTCTTGGATACTGTGTCAGTATCATACCATTGTTCCTAGTTTCTGCATCATTGAAATTAGAGAAATATCATAGATAGTGAAAAAGGTGGAAAACTAATAATTTTTTAGAGTGATTCCATCAAACAATTTACCTTCAGTCACATTTTGTTTCAAAAGACAAAGACACAAAATATGAACCTCATCATAAGTGATAGCTGGATATACCAAAATTTGTTCATGCTTCCACGCAAAAAGTGTGTCTTCAAAGCTTACCCAAATCGAAGAAAGTATGAGCGAACCCACAAGATCGTTCCATTCAAATCGTATTCTTTATTCAACCTATCTTTGTTGTATGATTTTTTTTCTCATGAAACTAGCAAGAGGAAATTGAAGCCATCAATTACAATGAAAATAATATAAAAAAATTAGCTGCATATTGAAAATCAATAAAATCATCATATACCTTTGACGAAGACATCCCCGCCGATCAACAATGATATCTCTCATACATCTCATCATATAGTATCCATATTCAACACCGTTCGGTTAGATGCCAGACACTTTAAGTATACAAAAAATAAATCATTATATGTTGCTATATTTTGTGTTGACTTTGCAAGTTATATTGTACTAAATTACAAATTAAGAAACGATACTAAAAATTATATTACTTAATTTATACGGGATATTTACTCCTACTCCAACCCAAATAGGTTCCCTTTTTGATGACTTATGCTTTTGAGGTAGATGAATTATGGGAGCCTTACAAGAAGAAAATAATTTTTAATACTAACTATGCTTCATGCTAAAGTATTAAGGGAAAAACTTACATATTGACAATGTCCTTAAGATCATCCTCGAAGGTTGATCTGCAATGAATCACATTAGGACGCCAAATTCTTTGTGTCAATGACCACCAAAACCCAATAATAACTACAAAATTTTACATGAGTGTAATTATATATGAATTAGAATTTTATAAATTCACATACTTCTAAGCTTAGTTATGTTTAATAACTTACCTTGGGTTATATGAAATAAAAATAAAATCAGTATTGTTTGCATTCATCAATCAATTAGCAATAACTCTTTACCTATTTTCCTTTGCTTCTCGTCTTCCTCTATTCCAAATTTTGGAAACCAAGGTTGATTTTACAAAACATCTTCCTACCTCTTTAACATTGACCAACTTTTATGCCGTTGTTTAATTTAATTTCACACAACATTAAAAATAATATTATAATGCAACTAAAATTAATTACAGTTCTCCTAACATGATCATAATGGAAAAATTAAACAATAAATAGTGCATTTAGTCGTAAATATATTAAAAAACATATTAAATGTTTTCCTCAAATTATATATAGAATATAATGATAGTCGGGATTTATTAATGTGTTTATTGATGAAATTATGATATCCATATTCTTATTCATAAGAAATGTCTTAAAAGACTCTCCAAAGACATCCTGTTGTGATATCTACTGCATGTATCTTCCTCTTACTTTTAATTAGTGATCCAACAAATACAACAAAGTTCTTAATATCTACATGGCTAATAACCGTGAATTAATTTAAATTGTTCTTTCGGCCCTTGTTTATTAAATTTTCAACTCTATCAAACATAGCATATAATTACATAGATAAGTATTGTCCTAAATAGAATAAGATTTGATCACTTACAAGGAATTTTTAATAAAAAAGAAAATAAAATAAACATAAAGGCAATAATACGGGATATTAAGTGAGAGTATTAAGAATGACCAATTGGGTTGACCATAAAACTTGATGCCCAATAGATTCTCCAATAATAGTGACTTTGCTTGGAATGAGCATAGGAAGCGGTGCATTTGACTCATAAGAAACGTCCAAAAAAACAAGGAAGATAACATCACATTCAAGTACTATTATACCATCTCCAACTACATTTTCCTTTGTCCCTATGGCCAATTGACATTTTCTAACCTATGAAATGAAATGAGATTGTAAAACCCGGAAAAAATTCAATTTTTCTGAAAAAGGGTAAAACGGTAATTTTTGTTAGAAACTTGGAAATTTTCTAAATCTCGGATGATGAAACGGACTTTATCGTTGAAATCGTCTTGAGAAATCTAGTTACCCAATCGAATTTAGTTGAATTCCAAGACAGTCGGAATTTCACGTTTTTCGGTGCAACGGGTGTTGAGTGACATTTAAAGCATGTGACACATGACACATGATACATGGACCATGTGATGACACATGGCCATGAGAGAGAGGAGGAAGGATCACTTTGGGATAGGAACAAACAAAAAATCTCAAAGAGAGAGCGAGAAAGGTGACAGCGTGGCAAGGAGGGGGAGAGTAGGAAAGTGGGAGGAAATTTTCCACTTGGACCAAATAGATGAGAGAGAAGGAGAGGAGGGAAAAAAAAGGAAAAAAAAAAGGAAGGGAGAAGGAAAACATTGGAGAAAAAGATGAAGAAATGGGAAGAGGGAAAGAGAATTTCTCGGTGTTCCAACGATCAAAGCTCGACGGTCAGAGAATTAAAGTTGGTCCACGCAAATGGGAGCTACCGCGGCAATTAAAATCGCAGTGTTTCGCCATTAAACTTCGTGCTGCGGAAAGCCCTACTCGGTTTATTCTCGCTAAGGCCATTCAATGCATGGTCAGCGTCAACCCCAAGAGTATCGGCCCGTACGCAACAAACCCTGGGTGATTGGGCGACCGGACACGGGTTTCGTACTTATTTCCTTCAAGCCTCAGCTGCTTTGGGAATCGTAAGAACAAGGAGGTTGGGGTTGTGTATAGTCGAAAAATGAAATAAATTGATGGTTTGAATCAAAATTGTCATACTCGAGGATCGAGTAGTACTTGGTCTATGGATCCAAGATCTAGGATCATTATGTGTGTCATCGCTTTCCATTTGAATGGCAAATGAAATTATTGTGGAATTACAGGTGTTAATGTATGCATGCTTGTTTGAGATATATTAACATGAATGGGTTACATGATGGATGTGAATTATATGCAGTAAATATAATTATCCATGATTTGTAACTGTTGCATGTAGCTCTTATTGTGCATGTAACATGAAATACCATGCAGTGACATCAACACGTACAAGACGTGGGCATCAATGAAACTGTGGAAGTGCAATGACATGGTTTTTTAACAAAGAGGTTTTATCAGAGGGTTGTCCAAAGAAATTTTACCGAGGGTTGTCCAATAAATTATATCGTAAGGATGTCCACTAAATTATATCAAAGGGTTGTCCTGGGGTCAATTATACTCTGAGGATGTCCAATAAATTGAAGGTGATCGAGGATGTCCAATAAATGATATCGGAGGGTTGTCCAATAAATCTTATCGGAGGGTTGTCTAAAAAATCTTATCGGAGGGTTGTCCAATGGATTTAATATCAGAGGGTTGTCCAATGTGTTTTGATATCGGAGGGTTGTCCAATGGGTTTTGATATCGGAGGTTGTCCAATGAGTTTCAAAAACAAAAATCTTTTTTTTTTTTTAAATAGTTTTCATACATGGCAAATGCATGTGTGAGGAGCTTCCACATGTAGGATCGAGACATGGGGCATGGCATGTAGATATTCATGTAGAAATGTGTATGTTTTACTTGAAATATGGATGTGAACATGATTGCATGTGCACTTAGAGCGAGAAAGGAACTCAGAGAGATTTTCTCTCTACTGCATTGTTCACCCCATCGTGGGATAATATTTTCAGGTATTGGAGGTACACCGGGAGATGAAACACATCCAAGATCTTAGTTGTGAAAAAGGCCAAATTATGGCTTATTCATGTATTTTGTAAAATTCTAGACAGTTATCCAGTTTTTGTTAAATTCTGGATAGTTTATTCGGGCCAGATATGTAAGAAAGAGTCGTAATAAACTCATTTTTGTATGATTTATGCTGTTTGGAAACTTTTCCTAGGTTTCCTAATAGTTTCAGAATAAAGGCCAATTGGAGATGGAAATAGTGTGTTTTGAAATAAGGGTTGGGGGTGCGTGAAAGGCCGTAAGGCTATTGGTGTGTTTTAGGTAGAGATAGGGGTTTCTAGGTCATATGGAGTTTTTCTTGCTCGTCACGATAAGGGTTTCCTTTGGTTGGCATAGAAGTCCTTCTTAGCTCTATGTCGCGACATAGGTTTCCTTGTGTCTCGACATGGTTCTCGGTTTTAAGCTATAAAAAACGTCGCAACATGGCGTTCTTTGCTGCTGTGGTTACCGTTCTTTTGTCGTGACAATGCTGCGATAGAGGTTTTCATGTTATGGATCGGTGACAAATCATGACAAGAGGTCATGTTGGGCGATGTTTGGTCTTGGTCAGGATTTCTAGTCGTGATGAATCTTCTTGTCGGCGTGAATCGCCAAGACGTTCGAAGGTTTCTAGGCCGCGACATACGCTTTTCATGTCACGATGGCTCGTCAGCGACCAGAAGCTTATGCTCGACAGAGAAAAGTGATGTCACGAAATAGTTCACTAAATGCTGAAGGTTTATTGTCGATGGGGAGATCTCCGTGTCGCGATGTATAGTCAACTCACATGAAAAACCCTTGTCACATGTGGCGGTGTTTAGTGGATGGAAGCTTATGTCGCGACATAAGGTTCTATGTCGACAGGAATGGCCATGGAAGAAGTAGTTTATTGCCATGCAGAGAGCTAGCCACGACAAAGGTGCTTTGTCGCCCACTACAGAGCTAAGAGCGCCAAGGCTGGCTCGCAAGTCATCTCAAATGATAAGCTATGGAAATGTCGTAACATGCCTTCCTTGTTCGCGACAGATTTTCGTGCTCGCCATGACAAAATGTCGCCGACAGATCGGGTCTCGCGCAGGGTTTCAGTTGCGATAGATTTTCTCTTCGTCGATAAGATCACAAGACCGAAGATTTCTAAGTGTCACACATACCATGTCGCAGATGTGGGTCGGGTCGCTAGGAAGGCTCATTGTCACGACAAAGAATTTCATATTGCGATAGAGCTTGATCATGGGAGGAGGTTCCCATGTCACGATCGGAAGTTTCGTCTTCGACATGGAGATCGCGGTCGCCGGCTACGGCGCCAACAGAGTCACTTTACAGTTGGCACAACAGGCCCTCGGGCTTACGCCACAACGTCGGGGCATGCACACGGCGTGCCTCGGGCGCACTGACAAGGCACCTGCCGCCGCTACCAAGATTATTGCAGGATAGATAGCTGGGCACTGATGTGATTCTCCTGGTCGCGACATACTTAGGCCAAAGGAAAAAAAAAAAAAAAGACCCCATAGATTTAAGGGCACACGTAGATTAACTCTTAAAGCAAAGAATCAGTCGACAAAATCAGTTATCAAGGCAAACTTCTTATCAGGTTTGTAAAATTGTGTCGTATTACAGTAAACATATGATGTAACATTACAACTATATGAATAATTTCAACTTGAGGTTAGGTGATATGAAAATTACGATCATACAAGAAGTTATTACATCGATATTGAGCAGTAAATTACCATATTACCACAACATACCTTGTTTTCATTTTGCACCGGTGGAGGGTCATCTACTTCCGACGCTGTTGCTTAACACCTCTCGAAGGTAATAATATAAGCCAGTAAAATGTTATGGTTTCACTAACATAAGATTGAGGTGTGGTATGCACCAATTGAGAAAGTTGGGTCAATATGTTTGCCTTAAACTTTGATTGTCGCTCTTGAGAAAGTTGGGTCAATATGTTTGCCTTAAATATAGAAATAAAATATTTAATAACTGCAAGAAATAAAACTAAGTATATAAATTAATGCTAATCCATAATTCGAATTGTATTGCATCAAAACCCTAGCCTAACAATGGTTTAGTTCAAGTGAAGAAGAAAAGAAACATACTCATGTTCTCGCATCTACATATTAAAACAAGAAAGAAAGGAAAATAGTAAAGAAAACAAAGAAAACTCTATTCCAATCCGAGCCTTTGCCTTCTCTTTTGTTGGCGTTTGTACGTCTTCTCTCCTCCTCCTTGAAGAATAGGTGGTTTTCACTTTCATACCCAAAATTCGTGAATGTGCCTCCGTGTGATGTCGCGACGCTGATTGATGAAGATCAAGTGAACGCCGTTGACCTCAACATCACGACATTGGAACATCGCAATGTTGGAGCAGGATTTTTCTCCAATTGCAGCATTTTACCTAAAAGATCAAAGATAAAACTAAATATTAGAAATATATGAAAACAACGCTTATTTAAATATAATATAGATCACAAACACACTAAATCCCGGGGTATGTAATGAGTGTTTTGGACACTCATCACTTTCCTTTAGTCCGTATTCAACCATTATATTTAGAAGTGCCCAATGCTTTAGTAAGCATGTCATTATTTCAATTGAAACTCAATCCACTTTCCTCCGACTCTTGCAACATCTTATCCTAAGACACAACGATAATATTAACTTTAATGTCATCTTGGTTAATGTAACTAAGGTATTAATGTAAATGAAACATATGTTACATAATGTATACTTACAATCTTCTCTATCACCGAAAAATGACCATCACTATAAGTGGTCGGCACTTTTATCCATTGCTTCTTAGTAATATGCTTCTAATCAATGACTTTCATAAATCCAGTTGTTGTCATCTATTAAAATATTGAAATGTAATATAATGAGTTTAATCAATTTCTACATTAAAAAATAAGACATGCAACATCTTTAACTTACCATTCCTTCCTTAAGGTCAACATATCCCTTCCTACTAAGATGATAATTGTAAATATGCATCTTCCTTCTTTGATTTTGAACTTCTCTAAATTCCTATGAATTTTGTTTCATATTTAGTAAAGCAAACATGAGTATGTCACATCGAAATGATTTGAAGTTTACCTGAAATCTTTCAGATAATATTTCTTGAAAAATATGGTCCAATCTTCATTTTTAATAAAATTGTACTCAAGTAATGGTTTTTTAAGACGCTTCGATTGGTCTTTGAAAAACATGACATACTTGACAATCAACATATTTTTAAATAATCGAAATCATTTGTTAATTGTTTGCATGCAATTCCTTCTACTTTTACATTCCAACGTAAATGCAACCTATAAATAATGAACATAGTTATTAGTCATTAAATATAAGTATTAACAAATAAAATTGGAAAAAATGTTATATATAGAAAAAACTAGTTTACCTCAATGGAGTCCCACAATTTATTCTTAAAACTGTTTAGGTAAGGCGGAAGTCAAGTGTTACATTTAATCGTCCATAGTACGTCAATACACCTAAATAACTTATAAGATGTGTAGCAACTTGTCCAACATAAATACCATCAACATTGTACTTTATTGCAAGCTTTATCACTTTGCTCCTATTTTTGATAATCCCTTTACATCTCTTTCTTGTAAGTGTTTTTTCTTCTTGTTCTATATCCATACTTATATTAAAAAATTATTATAGTTTTTAAATATAAATACTAAATATCCAACAAAAATTTAAAGTATCAAAACTTTAATAATATAAGGCATTACATAATTAGCTAATTTGCAAAAAAACATAATATTGAAAATAAATCTATCAATGTTTTGCCTAACGTTAACCAGAAATTAACTAAATTTTAAAGAATAACAATCGTGCAAAAATAAAGACAAATAAAATAATAACCATATGATTTTCAATTTGAAAAGCTATTGTAGCATATCAATTCACAATACCATAACAAAGCTACATTTTGGTTACATAAGACGAGCCAACCAAAATTTCCTCATCACGCCATTCGCAAATGTATTTGATCGGAGTCATCCATTACATTAAATAATTCAACTTGTGGCATGAAGATATGATTGGATAAGTTCAATAGAATGTCTATGGGCTCATCATCGTCTACTCTTTTTGCGACGTCTTTTTAAGGAGTTGACAAAATAATTGACCATCTTGAATTAAGTTCATCTTGTACATAGAAGACTTGCTTAACTTGGGAGGCAAAAAATGAACGGATCTGATTTATGAGTCATTTCCAAGCAGTCATCACAGTGAAACCCAAGTGATTATCACTTTGATTCTATTCTTATTATCAACCCAATCACACTTGAAAATAGGAATTCTAAACATGGTATAATCAAGGTCTTAAATCTAAATAATAACCCTATAGAAACAAAGCTCTCCAAAAACAGGATTCTTATCCTTAGAACTAGCTATTTGCATAGTCATAGCTACAATACTGACTACACTATTTTGAGTAACTCGTAAATCACCATGCTCCTTAGTATTATAGTGACACCCTTTAATGACATAGCCATGATAATTTCATCACATAATGGCTCGACCATTGTTACTTCCCATTTTATTTCAAAGTTTCAAACACAAGTCTGTTATTTCCAATTGCAACTTCAACCTATTGAAATAAGTTGTAGTTATTATTTACATATCAACCATTATATTTTTTAACAATAAGGCAAAATTAAGAAACCATTATAGTATCTTTTGTCATAACCAAAAGGCAAAAGTACGTGCATGCTCATGTTGTAGCCATTTTTGTCTTTTCTCTTGATGGGGATGTTTCATTTTCAACCATTGCATGTGATTTCTATAAAGTCATGCATAATAATTACATATTTAGACTCATACATTTATTATAAGTATGATAATTTTGATAAAAAGTTAGTGGTGCTTACCCAATATAAGGTTGGACAATCATTGTATTTTCCAACACATAATGATGTGCTTGTAACCATAAATTAGAATCGACCTTCATGGTATGAACTCCATATATTGATGCCTCGACTTTTTGGTCAATGTTTGAACTACTAGGAATTCTAGTTGCTTCTCGTTGTAAAAAACTTGATTCTTTCTTCTACAATATAGTATTTAGCAATACTGCTCGTTGATTACAATTCTCAGAGCATAGCCTTTAACACTTTCATAAACCTTTCAAATGGGTACATCCTTCTAAGGTAAACTGATTCACAAAGGCTCACATCTCTTACAAGATGTATAGTAAGATGCACCATGATATCAATGAAAGAAGGTGAAAAATAGTTTTCAAACAAGCATAATGTCACCACAACCTGGTTTAATAACTTGTCAAATGCAGGAACATCAACCACTTTACTACAAAGAGTATTGAAAAATAAACTTGATCTACAAATGGCATTCCTCACATGCTTTGTAAAAATATAACGTAGTGAAACTAGCAACAATTGTTGCATTAATGCATGATAGTCATGGGATTTTAAGTCATAAAGCTTCAAGTCTTTCAATGACACAAGGTTTCGAAAGTTAGAGCAATATCCATAAGAAACCTTCAAGTGTGAAAGTGTTTAACAAAAGACTTTCTTTTCTATTATAGAGAGTGTATAACATGCAGGAGGGAGATGTTCTCTTCGATTCAAACTTTGGTGTCAATTCACTCCTTAAACCCAATTTTACAAAATCTAAGTGAGAGTTGAGTCCAAACATCCAGAAGTTCATTTGAGACTACTACAAATTTTTTGTTTGTTAAATTTATGTATCCTTCTAACCTTGAAATTTCGACTTGTTTAGCAGGTCGCTCAAAACTAGAGCTATAGATGTTGGAGAGAGAGAAAGATGTTTCTTCATGACAGAATTCAAATATCCTTAAGTTGACCGAACATTTAACTCAACTAGGAAAAGAATAGAGGGGAAAAAAAAAAGGAAATTCTTGAAAGCTATATAGGTCCTCAACTCCTAACTTGTTTGTTCTTTGAATTTTGTTAGAAGAAGATAGCTTCTTAGATTTACAGACCGCATAATGCCTCGAAGCAAAAGTGAGTCTTTTGGAGGGTGAAGAAGATGGTTTCATTGGTGTCAGAGATTTAGTGAAGTGGGTTTGAAGTTTTATGAGGGTTTTTAGGAAAAAGTCAAAGAGGACAAAGTATATCAGTAGAGTGCATAAAGCTATGAAAAATAGATGGGGTGAGAGATCATATTGTTTACATGGCATTTCTTCAAATACAAGTACAAGGCTCCATTCTATTACTAATAAATTGGCATATGGGTTGCTCCCTTAAATCTTCACTTCTTACATTTTTAGGACTCAAATTATTATTCAAGCTTATTATAAACTTGTATTTGTATGCTTTTTATAACGTATGATCAAAGTGGAGGGAACTTCAAGGTGGAAAATTACTGTGACCCTCCAAAATCTAGGGGGTCTATTGATCAACTATCAACTCGCAAAAAACTTGTGGATATCACATAACCCAATACCACAACGTATGTCCCATTCACCGGGACCCATCATTTTACAAAACCGGACAGAGTCCCTGTAGATATTGCATGGCCCGATACCACATCTTGTGTCCCATTCAGTGGGATCCATCATTTCATATAACCGGACTAAGCCCCCTTTGTGCTAGGAGCTTTTCCAAAAACCATCCTACACAAAGTACAATACAGTAGGAAAAATAGAACTTGGCAGATGTTCCAAGTTCGCTTAGGCGAAGCACACCTTCGTCCTTCGCCTAGGCGAAGAGAAGCTTCGCCTAGGTGAGGCAAAACCTCACATGCAGGGCTGCCATCGGGTTCATCTTGGCGAAGGTGGGCTTCGCTTAGGATAGGCAAAGCCTAAAATCTGGACGGATTTCACACAAAAATCCAAAAAGAGTTTTGAGTTCAACTCTTAACATATTATTACATGTTAACATTCATTTACTACAAAAATAAATGTTACAAAACAACTATATAATAAATTATAAAGCCATAAGCTAGCTTTCTTCACTCTAGCGGCCCCGGCTGAGAGCCACCCACCAGCGCTTGTCCCTCACCTGAAATGTTATCCCATATAGGGTGAGCCACGCCCAATAGAGTAATTCCTATAAAGGCTACTTCCCACCTAAGTGCACATGCAATGCTTACACTTAACAATTTTCACATTCACATCACAATTCCAAGCAAGATATGCAATCCTAGATTGGAATTCTACATGTCATGCCATGAAATGAGATGAGACTCACTCATGCACCATGCTCGAGTCTTCACCGACTCCCATCATACCCGAGTTTTTACTGACTCCTACCACACATTACGATGCCCATGTGTGATAAACTGTCATTGATGGATTGCATCCATTGATCATTTTCAAAAAAAAAATTCATTTGTTTATAAACTAGAAGCTTTTTGGATGTTACACTTCAAATTATCATTTCATTTACAAAACCATTTGTCTTTATGGCAAAAGAATTTTTTATCCACTGAGCTTCAGATGCCTTCCAACACTTTTTTGACTTTCATCATCGAGGTCTAAACTGGCCTCAGTCTTTCACCTGAGGGAGTATCTAGCCCTTCTTGCTATTACCCGACACAGTTTTCCATTTCATTTAATAATACGACTCTATTGGACTTCGTCCAACGGTACCGCACCCATCATTAATCACCAAGTGGGGTGATTTATTTTAACCATGCACTCACACCCATGTAATGTGATGTTTCCCGTGCATAATGCAATGTGTTGCACCATTGCATGTCTATGGCATGCCACATATGTGATGAATGTCATATGGACAATTTATCTCATGCATTTAACCATGCATCATGGACAATTATATTACATGCTTATAATTTCCAATTAGACACTCATAACAATGTTAAAACATTAGAACACATATATTAATATTCATCAACCATAACAACATCATGCTATCACATATCAAGCAACAACACACTTAATCCTCAAGGAAAAATGCGGCATATAGGGTGCCCACAACAACAACCCCTTAACCCGGGCTCAAACTAGCCATGAAATCGGCCAAACAAGCCTTTAAACAGGCCACAATCCCGGCCAACTAGGCCCTTAGTAGTCCAGATTTATCTTTTTAATCCAAACAGCCCCTAAACACTTTTTTGGGACGTAATCCATGCAATTCACGCAACCGGCCACAAACCGGTCATTAAAGTCATTTTAACACATCCAAATAGTCCCTAAGGGCATGGATTTTAGCCAAACAACCCTTAAACCATGCTTTGAGCATGCCATGGACACTTCACAAATCGAGCCACGAAATCGGAATTGCTTGCCTAAGCGGACAAGTGCCTCACAAAACCTGCACCCAAGTTCGCCTGGGCAAACCACACCTTTGCCTAAGCGAAAAGCCAAACTTTCTAGAGAAGATACATGCCTTCGCCTAGCCGAAGAACATCGAGCTGGAACTCGAAACTCCCATTTTTCTACCCAAAAAGTGAAGAATAAACCAAGGTAGGAAGAATCCCTACCCCTAGAAACGTAATAGCATGGGTGGGAAGCCTCCCTAGCCTGAAATCTTTGATTTCCCGAAATCTCCTCCTTTGGATCTTAGGTGAAACCCCTCCTTTTTGGTACCCACGCATAGTGATGAGTATACTTTATACTAATTTTATCAATACGTTTTGTGAAACCCCGAGAAAATTCTAATTTTCTAAAAAAGGGTAAAATGATACTCGACCAAATCCGAATCTTTTCTAAATCCTGATGATCAAACTGACTTCATCGTTGGAATTGTCTAACTAAATCTAGCTACCACGTCGACCCTCACACCCCGAGGCAATCGTAAATTTGCACTTTTTTTCGAGCAAGAACGAAACAGAATATGACACTTAAGACATTTTGAGCGGCTCATAGTGACACGTGTCGTGCGTAATGAGTCAACTCAGCTCGCTGTGGGGCCCATGTGGACATGTGGCATTTCCTAATTGGAGGAAAATCAAAAGGTAGGTGGATAAGTGGATAAGAAATTCAAATAAGCCAATGATGGCTTGACATGTGGCAAGTGAGAGATAAAAGAGGAATAAAATAAAAAGAAAAAGAGCTTTCTTCTCTATTTTGCTGGAACGTGCAGTGAGGGGGGGAGAAAATCATTTTCTAGAGAGAGAAAGTCCAACTTCTCTCTAGATTTCCTACTGGGACCGCGCCTCTTCGGTCAAGAAGCAAAGTTGTTCTATAGCCGCAAGGGCTACGCAGGCACCGTCAGGAGTTTCGACAACTCTGGGAGGTAGGGGGTTTTTCCTACTTGATTTAATCCCTTTATAAGAGCTTTGTTAATGCTTTGGGTGATTTGAGGCCGTGAGTGGCCGTTTGATCAGTCTTCAAACTTAGGAATGAAATGATGGAATTTAGAGACTCGTTTTGGACAGTCCGCGGACTGTTTGTGTGGTTTGTGTTATAATTTATGTAATAAATTATGGTTTGGGTGTTATTGGGCCTGAAATGGCCATGGATTTCGGTTCCACAAAGTGGAACCAATGCTTGGTGAGAGGGCTGCCCATGGACAGCCCATCGCACTCCGATGTGGACTGTTAAAATAGCCTTGCTTGTCAATCAAAATGGTCCATGTGTGTTGTAAGAAAAATATTGCTTAAGAAGAATGGCTTGAATTGTGTGGAAAAAATGAGATGTTAATGCATGCTATTTCATGTGTTAACATGATGATGAATTATAAAAAATATATAACTGTGTAAGAGCCATTGGAATTAAATTAGATTGTTGATTAGCCCATGAGAGCTAATTTTGATGTTATTAAGCAGAATTGAAATAACATGATGTCAGTGGAGTTAAATTTGTTAAGATATGCATGTAAAATATATTAGCATGAGTTGTTTGAAATGGCATAATGCATTCCATATGCACCAGGCACCCTAGAATGGTAGGTGTGAGTGCACATGACATGAAAGAAATTAAAAGGAAAATGGCTAGAAAGGAATTTCTATGGAATATTTTCCGAGAATCAAGGGAGATTGTCCAATACTCCATTAGCTGAGGAGCCTATGAATTGTTCTGAGAGTTATGCAACAAATTCGGGCCGGAGGTAGTCCATATATTTTACCGAAACCAAGATGATGTTTCAAGAACAAAAACCTTTTGTTTTGAAAACTGTATTTTTCTCACATTTGGCTTAGGCATGCGTGAGGTAGTCAGCGAGGGCTCAAGAAGTGGGAAAGGGTGAGTCACATTCTCATCCATATCATGTAGACATTCAAGTAGGATCATGTATTTGCTTGAGTGTGTGTGGTTGCCATTACATGTGCACTTAGGTGGGGAGTAACCCATGGTGATAATTCCACTCACGCATCGCTTCACCCGTCGAGGATCATTATTTCAGCATGTGGAGGTTCGGGAAGACGGCGCCACTGTGAGGCCGCTTATGAAGAAAAATGACATGTGGCTTTGGTATTTATTTTGTAAAACATGTATTAATTTTCAAATTTTAATATATGTTTTATTAAGAGTGATGTAATCAACTCTTGAACTATTGTAATATAAAGTTATTAGATTTTGTCAGTATTGATGTATGGGCCCAAGTGGCTATTTTTATCATTTATGGGTCCATAATATGAGATACACAGGTTTTCCGGCTGACGGTTGTCAATGCACTGATTCGGGGCGCTACAACTGCATAAACCCAGTATAATGGTCACCAGTGGCCTGGTGGGACTGGGCTTAGACCATGGTCATAAGGTGTAAGAGCATCACAGTTTGGTATAGCTCGATGTTGGATACTAGAGTTATAGCTTAGTATCAATAAGCAGTATAATAATACCTAGACTTGATGGGCACGTTAGACTACATGCATCCTTGTGCGATTTGATAAATTAAATGTGATGTGTGATTGATGTGTGTCAGACATTGTGTGAAATTATATTGGTGAGTAGCATAGGAAGAAAAATGTTGAACACTAGGGTCGAGAAAATATAACCTTAGGTGTTCAAGAATCCTTGCGTAATGGTCTAAACGAAAAAAAAAAATTTCCTCGGATGCTGTCTACAACATGAATGATTGGGTTTTGTGAAATTCTGGAAAATAATTCAAGTTTTTGCACAAGAAAGGGTTAAAATTAAACTCTTAAGATTTTTGAGTTGTATAAATAGTAGTGTTCAAGCTACTGCATCTTTAGGAGTAGTAGGGGAGGCTACTGGAGGAATCAAAAGAAAATGAGGAAAATTTTTCGAGGTTTTACAAAGGTGTAAAACAAGTAAAAATAAATAAATAAAATAAATTATAATAAATATTTTGGTTCTACTGAAGATATGAAAAAAAATAATAATAATAAAATTTATGATCTTGCAGTGAGTAGAACAAATGAAAAAAAAAAAAGGGCGTGCAGGAAATGAAACTGCAATGGGATACAACCCATTTTGGTGTTGGGTCACGATACAATGTTTTATATCGTGATGCAAGGCCTCGGGGAGGCAAGATAGGCACGCTGCATGCCAGGACAGAAGGGCATGCCACGACACCCAAGTGGGCGCCAGGTCAGCGACACGCCAACACACTGCATGGGTTTGTATCGCGGACACAAATTTTGTGTCGCAACAAGGGCAAAGGCGCTGTCGGCTAATCGAAATAGCTGATACACGGCCCGCCGAGTCGCTGACACGGCTCCAATGAAGCCAGCGACACGACGCGTACCGGCTACAGCAGATGTGCACGCATGGCTGCATGCCAGAGCGCATACGATGGCTCGCGGTCGCGATACAATTTTTGTATCAGCGGCAGGAGGCTGTGACATTCGAGCAACAAGACGCTGCGTGGAAGACACGATGAAGCGGCCAATGAGCACATCGACCAAGGCTTACCATGGCGCGAGAGCGTGGCGTACGCGTGGCTCGCGCAATGCACGGCCATGCTAGCCAGGCGCTGACATGGGTGCAACTGCGGCGCAGAGCTGGTCCTCGATGTGCACATCAGGTAATCAACCCGCTTGACTCAATGCATTGTTTACAGTCACTGTTTGGATCACTGTTCATGGGCATTGTTCATGAACACTATTCACGGGGTTTTTCAAAAACAAAATAAAATCAAATAAATAAAATAAAATAAAATAAAATTTTTGTTGCATATGATTTAAAGTATGAAAAAATTTTCGATATGTGAATAAGGTCTGGGCCGTGGTTTACACTCTTAGAGATGCTTCATTAAAACTTAACCTTGCCATTCGACATGTGTAGATGGCTAGGTCGCGGAGAGGACGAGAGGTCATCCACGAGGTACTAGTCGCACCACCAGATTTCCACTGGAAGAAATTATTAAGGCCGCAGGATCGCAGCCGCTGCCGCAGACAAAAGGCAGCATGAAGGGTCGTGGCAAGTTAAGCGACCTCCAGCGTTTAGATGCACATCATCCTCCAATAGTCATAGAGGGAGGAGTAGATGACATACGAGGCATCTAAGATATGGGTGCTGGTACTAAGAGGAAGGAAGATTCATCTTTTTCCAACTCGGGAAAGAAGCAGAAGACTTATGCTCGGGTGACATATCTCGGGCGATGTGACTAAGCATTCGATCGGGGCATTTAGCCAGAGGGGCAAGATGATGTGTTATTTCGTCGACAAATTCTGACACTTTCGACCTGGATCGGGCTTTCACCCGAGGCAGAGATCCTTAAGGTTAGTGGACACCCTACCCCAATCGTCTGTGGATTTAGCCAGGTTGCCACGGGGCCGGGTAGATGGTGTGTTACCATTGCCACCAATGGATATATATGAGGAGAAATCGCTCTGCAGGCAAGGATCCTGTGGATTTTGGAGTGGCGCGACCCCAAATATCGTGGGACGAGCGTGAACACAAGCCATTCCTCCACCCCAAACCCCCCGCACGAATCAAAGGAACTGGTTTAGTCGCAGGGTGCTATACAAGTACCTTCGGCAGCACAGATGGGCCAGAGGGGCCAAAGTATAGGTCGAGGTCGTGCATGCAGCTCATTAAAGCCAGACTTCTCGGACACAGGTGTGTGTCTACACTTATCAGGTTGTAGGTCGAAAGCATGCAGATCACCGGGCATGCAGTACGCTTTCTACCTCGCAGATTTGTTTCTTCGATGCATCTTGTTCATTAAATGCATCTTGTGATAGGTTCGGGGCTTAGAGGTCGAGGCCTTCGAGTAGCTTAATGATGTGGTACCTTCCTTGACATAGGTGAGAGCTGTCATATGTGCTGAGATTGGTGAGTAAGCAAGAGATTCAGCTGATTCGCCATGGTAGACCTTCGGGTGGTAAACATGTCGAATTTGGATGTAATTCTTGGCATGAATGAGTTGACAACCATTGGGTTATCAGTAATTGTGACCTTAGGCGGGTTATCATACCAGACACGGTCATGGGTTGTGTAGGGTTACGTATGCACGTGGTTGGATGCGTATGTGCATGGAATTTCGGGACGAAATTCTTTTAAGGGGAAACCCCGAGAAAATCCTAATTTTCTGAAAAATGGTAAAATGATAATTTCGATAAAAATCCATAATTTTTCTAGATCTCGGATGACAAAACGGACCTCATTGTTGGAATCGTCTCGTGAAATCTAGCTACCACGTCAAATTTCGTCGAATTCTGAGGCAGTCAGAATTTGCACGTTTTTCGAGGCAACGAGAGTAGTGCGGGACACTTGGCACATTTTGAGTGGCTCACAGTGTGACATGTGTCAGGTGTAGAATGAGTCAACTTGAGCTCAAGTGTGGGGCCCATGTGGACATGTGGCATCTCCTAATTGGAGGAAAATCAGAGGTAGGTGGATAAGTGGATAAAAATCGAATAAGCCAATGATGTCTTGACATGTGGCAAGTGAGGGACAAAGAGAATAAATAAATAAAAAAGAACTTTCTTCTCCGTTTTTTAAGACGTGCGGTGAGGGGGAAAATCGAGTCTAGAGAGAGAAAGTCCAACTTATCTCTAGATTTCCTAGCTTTCGGACTGTCGGTTCTCGTCGGGCTAAAAAGCAAAGCTGTTCTACGCGACAAGGGCTAAACATGGGCACCGGTTTTGGGGAGTTTCGACAACTTCAGGAGGTAGGGGTTTTCTCCTACTTGATTTAATCCCTTTTTAAGAGCTTTGTTAATGCTTTGGATGATTTGAGGCCGTGAGTAGCCATTTGATTAGTCCCGAAACTTGGGATTGAAATGCTGGAATTTAGAGGGCTCGTTTTGGAATGGTCAGGCATTTGTGTGGTTTGTGTTATAATTTATACGATAAATTATGGTTTGGATATTGTTGGGCGGGAAATGGCCATGGATTTGATTCCACAAAGTAGAACCCGATGCTTGGTGAAGAAATTTTGCCATGAATGACCCTTTACGGATGTGGGGTATTATGATCTGGTTTTATGTTGGGCCAGAAAATGGTCCATGTGTGTTGTAAGCAAAATATTACTTAAGAAGAATGGCTTGAATTGTGTGGAAAAAATGAGATGTTAATGCATGCTATTTAATGTGTTAACATGATGATGAATTATAAAAAAATATAATTGTGTTAGAGCCATTGGAATTAAATTGGATTGTTGATTGGCCATGAGCTAATTTGATGTTATTTCTAGAAATTGAATAACATGATGTTGTGTGAAGTTAAATTTTTGTTAAGATATGCATGTAAATATATTAGCATGAATTGTTTGGAAATGGCATAATCACGTTCCATATGCACGAGGCACTACTAGAATGGTAGGTGTGAGTGCATGACATGAAAGAAATTAAAAAGGAAAATGGTTGTGAAAGGAATTTCTATGGAAGACTTTCTGGGGAATTGGGTTGGGAGATTGTCTAACAATTCACGTCGGAGGAGCCTATTAATTGTTTCGGAGAGTTATCCAACAAATTCACCTCGGATGGTAGTCCAATATATTTACCGAAACTCAGTATGATGTTTTCAAAAACAAAAACCTTTTGTTTTGAAAACTGTATTTTTCTCACATTTGGCTTAGGCATGCGTGAGGGAGTCAGTGAGGGCTCGAATAGTGGGAAATGGTGAGTCACATTCTCATCCATATCATGTAAACATTCAAGTAGGATCATGTATTTGCTTGAGTGTGTTTGGTTGCCATTACATGTGCACTTAGGTGGGGAGTAACCCATGTAGGATAATTCCACTACTGAGCATTGCTCACCTTGTCAAGGGATCATTATTTCAGGTACAGGGAGTGTTCGGGAAGACGACGCTCACTAGAGGCCGCTTTGAGAAGAAAGCTAACATGTGGCTTTGGTATTTATTTTGTAAAACATGTATTAGAATTCTAAATTTTAATATATGTTGTATCAAGAGTGATGTAATCAACTCTTAGTATTATGTATAGTTGGTTAGATTTTTGGTGAGTATTGATGTTTGGGCCCCGAGTGTTTTACTCATGTATGGGTCTCATAATATGAGACACCGCAGGTTTCATGAGTTGGCCCAGTTGTCGATAGACGGGATTTGGGGCGTCACACGTTTTGCTTATATTTTTAGTAGTTTTATTATATAAATAATTGATCTAATGCTCTAAATGTTCAATTTGTGATTATGTCAACCATGAGCCAATATGGAGCAAAAACAATGAGATAAAGCCCAAAAATCAACAAACTACACATGTAATAGTAGCTACTGTGTTTTGATGTTTTAACCTACACAATGATCCCCAATGGCTACAATATTGATATGGATGAATAAGAGACTTTTCAGGCTTTCCAAAGAGACCTTATTCACTCCATTTGGACTTCAAATGACAAAGTTATGACTCTTAGTAGTTGAAGGAAGAAGAAAAGAGAGCTCAAAAGTGACCAGTTGGATAATTGTGTACATTCAGTCTTTATAATAATTTTTAAAGTGTTTTTCCTGGCCATATCTAGATTCTAAGCCCAGGCTTTCCACGATACCAGAACTTTTAGTCGAGTTCGGATGACAAAGTTATGGCCTCACGAGGTTGGCGGTGCGAAAACGAATTTCTTCGCAACGTCTAGCGTTGAGAACCAACGTCGCAATGTTGCAGAGAGTGCAGAAACAGAGCATCCCGACGTCGTGACGTTCGGGGTTGGTTTTGGGTGGATTTTAAGCCCATAATGGAGGGTTTTAAAGCTTAAGCCCTTGGAATCGAGGGGAGGACGATTTGGTGATAGATTTTAGAGCTTTTTGAAGGTGAAGAAGCCCTCTCTTAGGGTGGAAACACCCTAGGGCACACATCTTGAAGGGGAAAAGCTTGAAGAAGAAGGATGTTGAAGAAAAGGAGATGACGCTTTCACTCAAAATAGTTTATTCTCATCCTCTTTCTTTGTTTCTTTTTTTTTTTATGCCCTTCTTTCACTTAGAGATGTTTTAGATTTATTTCTAGGTTTTTGTCGTAGCCTTTCTACTTTCGAATGGATTAATGGTTAATTACGTTTTCATTCATTATATGGATTGATTTTATCTTGACTTGCTCTATCCTTGTATTTTAATTACATGGTAGTGTTTGGCCAACATTGGCGTGTTTTTGTTGGGAGTCTGATGTGAAAACCTGAAAACATGCAAAACGATTGATTATCATCGCAGTACAAACGGTAACCCTAGAATTTTCTCTAAATCCGGATGATAGTAGCGATTTTCACGCAGGTGAGTTTGTCTCGCGGAACCCCTAGTGCGTCGTCGAATTTTGTGAATTCGAGGCGGAGTTAGATTTCATGTTTTTCGAGGCGTTTGGACAAATTATCGCATGATACATGGCATGGTGGCCATGTGCCATGTGGCACTTGCATGGGAGACACTTGGCACATGGGTGGGCCAAGTGTCATACCCTTAGGATTGCATCAGTTGGGTGGGGGCCAAATGTCAAGCCATCAAGTGTCAAACAAATTGATGTTAGGTGTCCTCCACCTATGTCAAACCAACTTGGTGGTTTGAGGAGGGATTCCAAACAATTCGTAGACAAGAGGAAAAGAAAGAAAAGAGAGAGAGAAAGAAAGAAAGAAAAGAAAGGAAGGAAAGAAGGAAGAGGAGAAGGAAAAGCTACAAGACCTCCATTGTTGCAAGGTTGAAGGATCAAGGACTTGATCCCACACACTACGAGAGGTAGAGACTTTGCCTATTTGGTTATTTTCCTTTCTTGGGGCCATGAAAAAGGCATTGGTCGAGTTTGGTTGTGACCCTCAATGGAGGAGATTTCGTGCATAGGGTAAATGTTGTGTTTTAGGGGAGATGTTGCCCAGTTTCTTTTTCCCTTCAACCCCTTGACTTAGTTTTGGCCATAACTTGGCCATAACTCATCCGAATTGAGTGATTCTAGTTGTTGGGTAAATTAGACTTAGAGGAGAACATCTCCTTGAAATAGGTCTATCCAATTTCGGACTCCTTTTGACTCAAAAGTGCATTCAAAGTGGAGCTAGGTTCAGGCAGTTTTCCTTTGTTGTTTTGAGATCCCATGACTGTGTTTTGGCCATAACTTGGCCATCAAACATCAGAATTGAATGATTCTAATTTTAGGAGTAAACTAGACTTATGGAGAACACATCTCATGAAATAGGTCTATCAATTTCCGACTCCTTTTTGACTCGAAATGCATTCAAAGGGAGCTATGTTAGACGGTTTAAGTGCTTGTTTTGGCAGTAGCCACGTGTTAGCGGTGTTTCCAAGCGTGTCTCTTGCTTTTAGATCGGTTTAAATCATGGATTTTGTGATGTTTTGGGGTTAATCTCTGCTCGATTATGATGGTACAGGGCTTGAATCTTAAGCCATTGTGGTGTTGTGGATTAAAGTCTGCATCCTCTTGGTTAGAATGACGATGACTTTATTATGTGATTACAAACAATTGGAGTTATTGGTATTGTGGCGAACATGGCCATGTTTTGGCATGTTGCAACTGTAGGATTGGTGCTATGTCCCGGCTGGGATGTGACCCACCGACCTCTATTTGCTTAATTGATGTTAGGAGTTATGAGATGTATGCTTGCATGATGTATTGAATTAAATTTAAGGTGATTCTAGCATGTGACATGTAGATTGATATTGAGCGAGATATATGAGCTGTTGTGTGGCGGCGCTGGAGCAGCAGGGGTTCATGGTACACACCTAGTGTATAAGGTAAAATGTCCATGTAGAGGTCTTCACACATTGGGTATGAGTTTGAGTGCATTGGCATAATTGCATTGCATTGGTGTACGAAAAATCACCATATTACATGGGTGTGTGTACATGGTATTGATTTGGCACTGCGTTTGATGCTGAATTGTGTGAGCTCGGGAATGGGATGAAGTCCAATTGAGTTACACATTGTTAAATGAAAATGGAAAACAAATAGTGTCGGGCGTAGCAAGTAGGGAATAGACACCCCCTACGATGAAAAACACGAAAACTGGTTGAGAGCGGCGTATCCACTTCCGATCAGCCAAAAAAATGTCGGAGGTGTAAGGAGCACCGCAACGGTGAGACCACCGGAAAGTTACATTTCCTAAGACACGAAACGATTAAATAAATATCACATAGACTACGGGTTGTGTGATGGGAGTCGGGACTGACTCGGTATTGATTTCCCATTGGCACTTACATTGGGTGGTGGGTTGGAGGTTGACCCGGTACATGGTCCATGTAGAGTGTCGTCTCATACATGCATGTAGTTTTTTTTTCCATGATGGGACAGCATATCTGCATGGATTGTGTTGTTTGTGTGACTGTGAAATGATCATTTTCATGTGCACCTAGGTGGGGAGTAGCCCTTGTAGGTTTTGTTTCTATTGAGCGTAGCTCACCTCGTCGTGGGAACCCCCTTTCAGGTACAAATCACGTGCAGGCAGATGACGCTCCACTGGCGACAGTTTAGAAGAGATTAGGGTTGTAGTGATATGACCTTTGTATATGTATGAGGACTGTTACTCATAATACATATCCTGTTTTGTATATTGGAACAACATTTGGTTCTAATGCACGAATTTGTACCATATGTGTGAGTGAGGTGCTATAACTCTCACATTTTGTATACAGACTGTATGAAGTTATGTTGTGTATTTATGAATTAAATATGCAGGGATGAGTCGAGACATGTGAGTGCTATATTGAGATACCCAATTTCTATAGACTTCCGCAAGTTGACAGGTTGTCGACGAGACCCCTGGGTTTTAGGGCGCCACATCTAAGATCGAGAGATGATGACCCCCAGGGATATGAATAGAGCAACACTTAGTGATCGGAAAATAGAATATCCGGTTCCAAGTGTGGCACATTAAAGTGTTTAAAGCATTTAGCGTTTGAATAAGGTTGAGGTAGATATGCAATGCACCCTACTAGCGAGATATGCAAATATATCTCGAGAGAGAATATCTTGTAGGCACGATCAACTTGTCAGCGTAAATCAATTAATATGCTGAATGAATAATCTATTTAAGTTAAAATCCATCGAGTGTGGCAGGTGAAGGTAAAACCCTAGTTTTCATAATTAATTGATTTAGCAAATAACATAGGATTAGTTTTTCTTTTTATTAATCGGAATTCATTACGATTTTAGGTCCAGATAATATTTAAAGCGTAAAATTAGTATTTAGCACACTTTTCCTTGTGGGACGACACTTGACTAGCCATTATACTATGTAAACTCGACGCGTATACTTGCGCGTATGGGCCTACGTTTTTACATTAATTTACACACCTATACCTCGAGCCTATTAAGTTTTTGGTGCCGTTGACGGGGAGAAGTTTTTGTGTTGATATTGACAACAACGCACTAGATATTACTTTGGATCAATTTTTTTTAGTTTTTAATTTTTTTTAGTTTTTATTTTATTTTACCCATTTTACATTAGTGCTTGTGACTTGGTCTCTGCTGTTGTTTGTTTGTGGTTTCAGGAGGTTAATCTGCGTGCATGCGAACACAGGGTCAAGGCGAACTAGTTCCTTTTGATCTCGAGTAGAGAGAACCACAAATAAATTATGTAGAGGGCAAAGATAAGCAAAACTTTAAATCACAATGGATCCTTTCATTGAGTTGACAAATTCATTGGCTCTCCTTAATCAACAACTAGGAATGAGGCAAATGGCCAATGAATATCATCAAAGAGTGATAAATCAAGTAAGGAACCCGAATATGCACAGGACTCAAGTTCGGAATAGAGGTACCCCAGATTGGAACAATTATAACCCGGGTTGACAACATTGCTCTAGCACCTCATGGAAGACAAGCTATAACACTCTTCAATCTCCACAAGTCTAAAGATCAAGCCTAGAAGAAGCTATGGATGAATTATGAAGAGCTCGAAATTTGGAATCTACCATGTAGCCTGACCTGAATTTTCAAGATCAATGGTTGAAATGGACCACTCTCAAGTTGGGTTGCTTAGGTTTCTTAATCTAAATGAGATAAGTCAACCTCCACAAGAGAGAGGCAGCCATGGCTGAATTGAAAAGAGTTCATGCTAAATGCACAACATCTCAAGTTCAATTCATGGAATTGACAAGGGCTAATGTTCAAATTAGAAACACCCATTCGAGCTTGAAAGAAGAGATGGCTCCAAAGGCCACTTCTTATACTCAACTTGGATTTGAGAAAGAACAACCAAAAGAAGATGAGGGTATGAGTATAGAAGAACTAGTGGAAAAATATATGAAAGAACAAGAGAATATGGCTACAATGTCCTTTGAAGAACAACATGAGAGTTTTCCATCTACTCTTGGGGTGAATATAGAAGAAGAAAACTTGAGATACAATGAAGAAATCACTTCAAGGGATAATGAAGAACTTGAGAAGTTTCAAACAGTGGAAAATGAGGCACAAATTTTGGAAACATTAGTTGTGAAGAAAGATGAGTCAACTTCTCTGGAATCACATGAAAAGACAAATGATGAAGTTGTGAAGACTATTCTGGAGATGTCTCTTTGGGTTCCAATGCATGATGAAGTGAAAAATGAGAAGAAAAAAAACCCCAATTTCCAAAATGATGGAGGCCAGAATTACCAACATATCCGTAGTTGGTAGAGTTTAGATGAACTCGAAAAACGGAGCAGCACCTTGGGAGGCAGCCCAAGTTCAAAAAGTTTATTTATTTATTTATTTTTTCAATTACTTAGTTAGTTTAAGTTTGTTTTTTAATAAATTTTCTTGTTTGATCTTGTGTTTTTTTTTTTTAGGTTTTGGATTTTAGGTTTTTGAAGATTTAAAGTTGGTTTTAGGAAGCTAAAAGGTTGAAATCTTGAAGTTTAATTATTTTAGGAGGCTTAAATAACCAAAGAGGAAACCATATTCGACATCCTTCATTTGGAACGGACTAGGTCACAACCCTTCTTAACACCTTTGCCCTTAAGCGAGCCATATTCATTGGAGTAGCTTCTAGAGACTTGATCAACCTCAGGGAGTACTCATTATCCGTTCTTCTTTTGTTTCACATTGAGGACAATGTTTAATTCAAGTTTTGAGAGAGGGGTTGAATTGAGAATTCAATTTTTTTTCAAAAATCCAACTTTTATATCTCCTTACATGTTTTAGTTATTTCTTTTTAGTTGTTCAATTGTTGGTTGCATGAGTTTTTTCTTTCTTTCTTTTGTTTGTTTTGTGTCTCTGTTGGTCTGTGAATATATAGACTAAACCCTTCAATTTTTATTCCTCCATTGGAGCCTTACAATTCCCCTACAGTGGTACCAAAATTGGAGCTAGTTGATTAAAAATGGAAATGGTCTGATGTTCTTGAAATTATGAATGAGTTTGGTAAGACACTACGAGTGCACGAGGTCATACAAGTAGTAAAAAAATTGGATGTAAGAGATCGAGATATCATTCCTGAGAGATTGACCAGAATTTAGAAATCAACTACCACTACTCAAGATCCACACTATTTGCACCTCCTTGTAACGGTTTTTGAAAACTAGAGTTGAAATACAGGATCATCCTATATTATATTTCTCTAATTAAAATAAAATTTGAAATAAAACAAATAAAATAAAGCCCCGAATTTGAATCGATTCTTTGCTAGAAATGAACAACGATAAGAGGCTAACGTAAGAGTACTTGAATTTCTACATCATAATCTATTAAGACTCTCTCCTGATTCTGGATCTGGATTTGTCAAAGATGCCTAATAAAGCAGTTTGGATTTCTCCATTAATTCACTAGTTAGAGGTCCCTGCTTCTTTCAAAGACATGGATCTGTCGATTCTTGTATTCAGAACACTCTTTATAAGATCGAGGTATTGTTCTTTTTCAATACTTCATACCCATTTCTTAAGACTGCAGATTTCTTGCTTCCCAAGACAGGGTCATTGCAAAACCTCTACAAAATGGTTGATGACTCTTCCTTTAGATTTGATGAATTTTTCCCTTTCTTTGATTAGATCTCAGCTAACACAGGATCAAGATCTTTCCATCAGATTAAGGAGAAATCTTTGATTATTTAAATTGATAAATAATCCCCTTCAACTTCAACTATAGGTGAATTGAAATTTATCGAAGTGAACTCTCAGAGCTCTTTAGTTCTTCAATAGTAGTCTAACATACCCATAAATTGAAGGTTCCAAGCTCTCAGGAATCTCCATCTCTGTGTCACTCAGAGGGCCTCCTGGAAATCAGAGTAGGATACAGTCCTTGAAAGGGTATTCGCTACTAGTATTGGGAACAATTCAATTCACGAACAACATCAACCAAATAAAATCCAAACCTAGAAAATTCCTCCTAATTTATGCAAAAAAGACTATAACTAACAACATATCCATTCTAGTGGAAGTTGCGCTTCTCAAAAAATCGACAATGGAGTATTGATAAAAAACGTCCACTGTAACTGTAATAAACTAAAAGAACTAAATTCCAGAAATTGTCTAGAATTCATTAATTCCAAGCAGTAATTGAGAAAGAGATTTAACTATTTGATCCAGCTGCACAACAGATTGTTGGTTCAGATCCATAAACAAAAAAAAAATCAAAACGATTCTAACTAATCCATTCTAAAAATATACAAGTGAGTCTTCTTCAATCCCCAAGGATGGGTTCAGATCTCTCTCGCTTGAGGTCGGCTATTTTATACACTTCCATAAATTGGACCTGATTTGAAAGCTTCAAGTGAATTTCCCTAATTCAATGGCCCAGCTCACTGTTCAAGTCGTGACCTAAAAGAGTTTGTCACGACTGAGTTATAGTTATGAGCTTGTTAAGTCTGTCGTGACTTCAATTACTTGTCGCAACCTTCTTTGTTTAGTTTTTGGCTATATGAAGTCGCGACCTATTGTCTTCTGTCACAACACTGTTCTTTGCAGCCTCTTCATTTAGTTGTCGTGACCCAGTTTCTTTGTCGCGACTTAAGTTGTTGCCTATCCCATTGATTCTTGTTGCGACTAAGTTTTTAGTTGGGACATGAGTTTTGTCTAGAATTTCTTCTTTCTCTGGAATCTTTGTCGCAACTAACATTTGGCTTCACCTCTTTTGTTTCTTCAGGTGTATGTCGCAACTTGAAATCCTTGTTGTCTTCTTTTACTTAGCATTTTTCCTAACAATCATCATTTTTTAGTCGCGACTTGGATTGCTGCGTCATGACCAAGTTCAATTTCCAGCAGTTATGACTCTTATTGCGACAACGTTTTCTTGTCTCCAAGGATTTGCATCGCGAATACAATTCCATGTCGCGACCTGGCTGTTCTTTACTTTATTGAGTTCTGTGTCGAGACCAAGTTTCCTTGTCGTGACACTATTTTTGTTGTCAGCCACTTTAATCCTTGGTCGCAGCTTCCCTTTTATGTTGCGACATCATTTGGTTGTCTACTACTTTCATTCAAGTTGCGACTCAAAACTACTGATATGTTGAGTTCCTTGTCGTGACATGCAATTTAGGTCATGACTAGGTTGTTTCTTTCTTTGATGCACTTTCTGTCGCAACCTAAAAGGCGGTCGCGACTTGACTATATGTTTTTAATTTCCACCTTGTCGCAACCTAAAAGGCAGGTCGCGACTTGACTATATGTTTTTAATTTCCACCTTGCCATGACCTCAATTCCTCGATTCTACTTGGTTTTTACTTAATTCGGCTTATTTAAGTCCACTGACCTAAAGAGATGCATCGCGTGAGTGGTTATCCTTCTCACCTTGCCAGCTTTGTCGTAGTTAACCGAACATAGTTGCAACATGCTTTTAAGCTGATGATACATTATTTTCATGTCGACCTCAAGCGAGGGTGTCTTGACTTGTAATTTTGTCACAGCAGAAAATTCCTTGTGGGACCTTGTATTACGAGTTTCATTTAGCAACCATTCCTCGTCGTGACATCAATTATCTGTTGTGACCAGAGTTGTCTTCTTTCGATGTCGCGACATATAGAACGGTGTCGCTACAAGATCTTTCTTTGAAACTCTTTCTCTGTCTCAGCAACTTTTCTCTTGTCACAACAGCTTTCGTTTGGCCTAGAATTCTTTCTTGTTGCGACCTCGATTCTTTGTCGCGACCTAAGGTCTTTGTTTAACAGATTTGCAACAACATTCCCACTCAGGTCGTGACTTAAAAGCTGGCGTCGAGGAATCCTTGTCAGCGACCTCACAAGTCTGCCGACGACCTAGGTATGACCACATATATCTTTTCTTCTTGGAATTGCCAATTCATACATGTAAATCCTGCAAGGGAACCCATAAAATTTTTATAAAGATCTCCATATTTCTCCCATAATAATAAGCAATTATATTGTAACAGAGTAAGAAAAATGGATTAAATCAATGAGTTTTTTACTCATCCAAAATCCCCCAAACTTAAAATATTGCTTGTCCTCAGCGAAAAGAAAGATTTGTTTTGTCCTCGAACAGATTGAACTTAAGTTTTTAAGGACATTTTTACATTTCTATACTATAATCTTTTTTTATTCACGATAGACTTGAAATAAGTGCGATTAATTATGAATTAATTCAGTTTTCAACTTAGAAAGAAGGAAAAGTTTTCTCAATCTCTGTGCAAATAAATTGATGGTCACATTTTGTATGATGCAGTCAATCGATCTTGTTCTGTGAGTGTGTGTTGGTCTTCTTTCCTTTTCTCCTTGGTAAATTAGTTAATCTTCTAAGAATCTCCTTGGCAAATTAGCCAAAGTCCCATATGCTTGTTTTTCATATTTATCTCCACTAATGTAAGCAAATTCAACCTTCAAGATCAATGAGTCTTTTTAAACGTAATGTGGCTTGGGTAATTGGGAAGATAATTGGAAAATTTAGGCTATAAATCATCTAGATTCCACTCTTTCCATCTGCATAATTGCCTTTCTCTTACACCCTTTTCCTTCCTACTGATGTAAACTTTAATTATTCCCCCAAATTTGGTTTTGGTGCATCTTCTTGCATATTGTTGTCTCTTTGATTGCCACTTTCAAACTTATTAGTCTAGTTCCTTTAACTAGAACTCTTTTTGTCTCCCTTTTTCCCCTAAAGATTTAGGAATCGTGCAATGTTTTTGTCTTTTTAGGCTTTCTATCACTCTTAGAGAACTTTGGGCTAGCAACTCCCATACCAGTTGGCATTAGGGTACTAGGTGTTGAAACACCCCTAAGAACTTAATTGTTCAAGAGAGATAGGCCACAAGACAAAACTTATCCCCTTTTCAACTTATTTTCTGCATCTCTAGTCTTTCAACTGGTCTTGTCTTCTCCTTCCTTGCAATCCAAAAGAAATAAATTCCCCCAATCTTATTTTCTTCTATTTATTTCAGTTCTTTTCTTGAAAACTGAGTAATTTAGGGTTCTTTGCTACAAGATTAGCTTAATGGATGGATTTTACGTTTTGAATTGCTGTGTATTGAAAAAGTTAGGCATTTTAGCTCAAAGTATGGAACTAGAGTGTATGCATATGCATATAATGAGGGTAGGCTTGAAAAGTATCAAACTTCCAAAGATGGCCTCTATCATTTCTTATTAGTTGTTTTTGCCTAGGATTTCGCCTCGACCAATAATCTAACAAGTTCTAGGACCTTGTACTATTGACTGTGAATCATCCCAGAAGATGTCCCTAATCTTTCTCAAATTGTTAAGGACTTGACCATGTGTATTGTTTTAGAGATTTGTACTAACTTAGCTTTGTTTGCACACATAGTTTCAACGACATTTTTCCTTTCAATTAACGTGCCTTTTCCAACTCTGACACTCAACTTAATTGAGCTAAGTGAAACTTCTTATTTCAATACAAATAAAAGCTTGAATACATGAATCATTTCTTTCAGACAACAAAGAATGACACATGCAACCTAATTCACTCAATCAAATCAATGCATCTAAAACAATTCACAGCTTTTTCCAAATCATTAAACCACCAAATCCCAATTAAGCAGTTCAACAACATACATGTTCTAATTGCAACATTATTGAAAGCAACAAAACCAAATTATCATTTCGAAAAACAAATCCTGAGACAACTTCGATGAACTATCTTTGGAAGCCCACATTAATGGTGAAGAAAGAATACAATTAGAGAAGGGAAAATAGAAGAATTTGTGAGCATTCACTTTCTTCTCTTATAGGATTTGGTAGGTATGATATTGGAAGGATCTATGTCAAAACTTGCCAAACAGGGAGAAAATTTTGTGAAGGTGATGTCAGGTCTTTTCTTGTCAGTGGGCTCTT
Source organism: Tetrastigma voinierianum (assembly GCA_016808115.1). Taxonomy (NCBI): domain Eukaryota; kingdom Viridiplantae; phylum Streptophyta; class Magnoliopsida; order Vitales; family Vitaceae; genus Tetrastigma; species Tetrastigma voinierianum. The sequence continues at coordinate 229,327 of JAEQBH010001130.1, forward strand.
CCTTTCCAGTGGTGCATAGATCATTTGTGAACTCCACAAGAGTGATCAATTGATCTTGATTACAACCCACTTTGTTCCTTTGTGCTCTCAACAAATACAACTTAGCATATTTGAAATTAATATTGATCGGATCCATTGCTCATGCCAAATTTTCTCCTATAGACATCATTGTCCTCCAACTCCTTATCTCTTTATTTCATGAGCCTACCAAAACTCTTTTGAAGTACTTTTTATAGAGATACTTGAAACTACATCTTTTCAACATATTGCCTTCCATTTCAGCTGCTTAGAATTGTTAGTAATTCTGCATCTCTGTTGAATTGATTATTGTAGAATGCTTCCAAGCTGGCCTTCATTTTTTCTAGCAGTTCTTTCTCCCTTATGTCCATATCTTCTTTCCACTCTTCTTCCTTTTGCTTCAAATTCTTCTCCCATTGTTTTTCTTTTCTTTTAAAATCAACCTCTAAGAATTCCTCTCTGATCTGCTGTTGTCTCTCCCACTTATTTTTTCTATCTTCCATCTCTTTCTTCATTGATATTAACATCTCCATGATCTCAGCAATCCCTTCATTTCTTCTGGAGCTCTCTGCGGGCTTAGGAAAATTTTCTCTCCTTCTCCAGGCATGAATGACTTAGTAAGGCTCATTACACCTTGCTTTCCTCTATTCTTCTTTGGAGGGCTTTTTCTAGGAAATTTTCGATTTCCATGTTATCATTCCCTACGCAGGCTCACTTCCACCTCTATTATTCCCTTTTACTTTTTATTTCTTGGCCCTTTTGTTACCCCGGTCGGGGGTTAGAGGAGAGACTCTAAGGCATGTAACTTCTTCCATGATCCTTCACTCGACGAGATGCATAATTTAGTGATGGTTCTTTGGGTGGGGAATTAGTCCTCTTTTGTTACAACCGAATGATAGCCCCCAATGGAGCCTTCGATCGGACTTCCCATATTAATTTTATATCCCCCAAAGTGCATATAAAGTTATGGCTTCTGTTCCTGTCGAGCCTGAAGTGTTTAGTTGGGATTATAGCGATGCGATGAAATAGAACTGAGCCTTTGCCTCCTCTATAGAGATCCTCTGTTTATAACTGGTGTAGGTTCTTCTTGGGTGCCTCCACTTTCACATCCGGTGATACGGGTTATAATTTTCTCATGGTTTGGTTTTACATAACGTCTTGAATTCGAGCCATGTTTGAGTTCCTTCAAGTAAATACTTCATTAAGTCTCTTGTGCCCCGAGGAACCCACACCCTCGTACATATCTGAGTCCTCCTTCATCTCCCACCATATTTAGGTAAAATTCTCTTTTGAGCGTGGCTTGAGCCTTGTGCCTTCTGAGAAGAAATCGACCTTTCTTCTATTATTTAGAAAAGGGAAATAAGCTTTCCAAGCCTCTCGCTAATAGAGCATATGTCGACAAATTGTTTGTTCCATAAAGCACAAGCCTCAATAGAGACAAAGTCCTTTTCACCTTCTGATTCTGCTTATTCATTATGCCTCACTCATCTCTGTCGTTTTGCTTTCCTTCCTTCTTCAACTAGTTCTCCTGCCTCAGGCTGGGCTTCTCTAGTTCTTCAGTTATGACTGTCCTAGGTTGAGGTTCCGAGTGAACCTCTTCCTTCCCATGAGCATATCCATTCATTATCTCACTCAGATTGGGAAAAAGGTTCTGGTTTTCTACCATCGACGAGGTTTTTGAAGTTGGGTTTTTTGGACTCTTGAATCTAGGGTTTTGATATTCGAAGAGAGAAAGAGAATGGAAGATTGGGTGAGGATGCAACTGAATTGAAGCCTTGGAAAAAAAAGGCTGAAATCGGCTTCAATCTTTTCTTATTGATGGGCTCGATGATATCGTGTTTTATGGAATATCCATGACATTAATGTCTAAGTCACTTAACCCTTTAGCGGTAACATTAAGTACCTCTTTTAATGTTGCGACACCTCAGACATAATGTTTGAAACCTACAATTACTGTGATTTAAACAATCCTGGTCGCGACCTACTTAGGTTTGTCGTGACTACAAATGTAAACATGACAAAAAAATTGATGTCGACATACCCATACTCTTTCTTCGTCAATTTCACGGTCGCGACATAATTTCTCTTGTGCGACAACGTATAACACACCAGTCATTTAGGTTCACACATGCTGTTGCGACCCAGGAATTAATGTTGCGACCTTATTTTGTTCTTGACAATAAGGCTTATGTTGCGACACGAAATTTTCTTAGTTCTCATGTTATCAGTTGAGAACCTTGTCGCGACCTCAAAAGTCTGTCGCTACCTAGAAAATTTCCAGGTCTCTATAAACAATGTTTTATCCCTATTTTCCTATAACTTCTAGTCTCCTTTGATTGACTCAATTTACAATCATGCCCAGCAAAAACATGTATAACATTGAAATCAATTCAAACAAAACGATTCATCATTCAAATGTTCAACAATTAACCATTGAAACCTTAAGATTCAATATTGAATTGAAAATCCAATCCCCCTAAACTTCAATCATGCATTCTCTTAAAAAAACATAATATTAATCAGAGAGCATAATACTTCCCCTTGTGTTCTTGTGTGCATATTGGAAGCAATAAGTGAAGACTCCATTTCTATTGTACTTTATTGACACAAAAATAACAAAAATTTTAAACAATAGAACAACACACAATTCTTAACTAAAAACTTAAAATTTTAAACACATTAATTGACTATAAAACATAAAATAAAATATTGTATGGGTTGCCTCCCATGAAGCTGCTCAGTTTTGAGTCCTTAGTTGGACTTGCTGCTATTATTCTCTTATTTACTGACTCTGTAACTGTAGCAGTGTGAGTCTTTAATTACATTCCCCTCCAGAGATAATGCTTTAATCACCGCTTATTTACTTTAAATTATTCTCGATTATTAGTTTTCAATGTCACTTTGCTCCAAGGTTGTACTTTCATTATTGTATAGGGACCACTCCATTGTCTGATTTTCTAAGCTTGATTTGATTTAGGTTAAATAACGAGGCTTTGTCTCACACTTTAAATTCCCTCCTCAAAATCTTCTGATCATGCAATTTCTTTGTCTTATCCTTGTAAATCCTGGCATTATCATAAAATTCATTTCTCAACTCTTCCAATTCAATCAATTGGAGTAATCTTTCTTCTTTAGCAGCCTGAAAATCAAAATTCAATTTCTTGATGGCCCACATAGCCTTGTATTCCAATTCAAGAGGGAGGTGACAAGTTTTGCAAAGACAGTGCAGTATGGGGACATTCCAATGGGAGTTTTATATGCGGTTCTATAAAGCCCACAATGCATCATCAAGCTTGAGACCAATCTCTTCTGCTTTGGAACTTCTGAGTCTTTTCAAGAATTTTCTTTATGTACTGTTAAAATTTCGACTTGCCCATTTTGTTTGAGGATGATAGAGCTAGACTCATTGATCTGTGATTCCATACCCGCTCATGAGTTTCTCAAACATCTTGTTTGCAAATGAACCCTCCATCACTTATGATGGATGCAGGTGCCCCAAATCGCCTCAAAATATTTCTCTGTAGAATCCACTTAGCATTTGTATTAGCATCATTTTTAGGGTGATTTGTTGCTTCCACCGATTTATGGATACATAGTCTGACTAGGGTATGTCTGATTCCCAAATGAAGATGGAAAAGGTCCCATAAGAATCTATTCCCCACACATCAAAAAGTTGCAACACTAAGATACCTTGCAGGGGCATTTCATGTCTTAACGTCTTCAGTCTCTGGCGTTGATCACAGGGTTTACCCACTCAAAACAATCTTTGAATATGGTAGGCCAATAAAAACCTTATTAGAGAATTTTATGGGCTGTTTTGTCTCCTGCAAAATGTCCTCCATATGGTGATACATGACACTCATATAAAATTATGCCTTGTTCACTTTCTGGCACACACCTCACGATTGTCTTGTGCTCCTCTTTTACGAATAACGGTGGGTTTCTATATAAAATCTGCTTTATCCAGTCCTCGGCTTTTCTTTTCTTTGGTAGGCTGAATTACAGGTGGCATAACTCCACAAGCTAGAAAATTTACAATATCAACATACCAAGGTAATTGGAATGATAACTGGAACAACTGCTCATCTGGAAAATTTTCTGCTAATTCTGTCCCCTCTTCTTTTACAGTAGTCTTTTCAATTCTTGAAAAGTGATCAACTATCACATTATCACAACCCTTCCTGTCCTTGACCTCCAGATCAAATTCTGCAATAACAATACCATCTGATCAGTCTTTAGGCGAAGCTTCTTTCTTTGCCATCAAATATTTAGTGCGACATGATGCGTAATGGATGACGATGACATGGGATCCTAATATGACTATGAATTTTCTGTCACGAATACCATGACATCTCTTTTTAAGTAGTTGAGTAGTTCTCTTGAGCTTCATTGAAGGTTTTTTCTTTGGCCTGAGTATATGGCCCTAAACATTTGTCAATTTTACGTCCCCAATACGGCTCCGTTATAATCTTCGCATCACACATGATCCTCGAATTCCTTATTCTAGTCTGGTTTGGCCATGATGGGAGCTTCCATGTCCCGGATCGATTTCTTGAATGAAGATTGGCGGGATTCATCAAATTAAACTTGGTATCATTTTCCAATAGTCTATAGCCGTGCACAATTTTGAGAAGTCTCTAAATAAATCTTCTAGCAAGAACCGGCATGTCCTAAGAGCTGCTTGTTCCCACAGTTGTAGGTGGAAAAGGGTTTTATGATGGAAACTTTGGCTTGGTCCACTTCCGGCCTCTTTGCGAAATTACGTGTCGAGAATGATGCAGCTACTATGACCATAAAATGACATTTTTCTCAATTCAAGGCTAAATTCTTGTCACCTTTTCAAAATCTTGTCCCCAAAATTTTGCGAGGCAATGCTAAAGCCCGGATCCATATCTTTAATAGATTCATCCATGAGTATCTCCATAACCTCCTCTGCAGAATGAGGAACATAGACATCATGCATCTTTGAAATGTAGCGAACATTGCATAACCAGTGACATTCTTCTAAAAAGCAAAAGGGAAAGCCACCGTAGGGCATGTAGAAAGTAGTTTTCTCTGGTCATCGGGTCTGATAGCAATTTGGATATATCCAGAATATCCATCAAGAAAGCATAAGTGAGGGTGTCCTGCCAATCTATCCAACATCTTATCAATGAAGGGTAGGGGAAAATGGTCCTTCCTGGTTGCAGTATTCAATTTTATGTAATCTATGCACACCCTCCATCTTGTCACAGTTCTTGTAGGAATTAGTTCATTCTTGATCATAGTGAATCCACCCCTTCTTGAACCACGTAAGGCCCGGAGGCTTACCCAGTGTCACGATGTTGCATAAATAAAACTGCATTTTAATGCATTTAATGGTTCCTTCCTTACAACATCCTTCATTACTAAATTCATCCTTCTTTAGTGTTCAATTAAAGTCTTTGCATTATCTTCTAGTATAATTTTGTGCATGCAAATAGAAGGACTGATACCTTTGATGTAAGACAAGAAATTCAATTTACGGAAAAGAACAAAAATCGTAATTTGATTCTGAAATTGCAATTCGATTAAAAATCAAGTAATTCTTCTCTAGATCTCGGATGACAAAACTGGATTGCATCATTGGAATCGTCTCGCGAAATATAGCTAGCACGTCGGGTACAAGTCGGGTAGGGACGGTCGGAAATTTACACGTTTTCAAGGCATGTGGTTCGAGTCTTTATAAAACCAATTTTTGATGCGTGAAAGTCACATATAACACGATACTCATGTGTCATAAGTGGTATGAGTAGAGAAATGATGAAAATGGACCAGTAGAGATAGTCTTGGAGTGTCAAAGTTCGGGAAAATAAGGGGACATAATGGTCATTTGAAGTTTTGATTTAAATGATAATAAGATAATATTTAAATAGTGTTCGCTTCTTCAAATAACAAAGAGAACGTTGGAAAGAAAGAGGGATAGATCCGTTGTAGACTTCACCATTTTAGAGAGAAATTGAAGCTTCTCTAAAATATCGAAGCGTCAAGCTAGTTGACAGTCTTCGGGACAAGAAGGAAAGATTTGCTCTGGGGAGGGGGCTTCGCGTGGAGTGCGGGATTTAGGGAGTTTCCTCGAGCTCCGAGGAGGTGGGGTTTATCCTACTTGGGTTTTATTCCTTCTTTAAGTACTGATGTTTTGAAATTTGAATGGTAGGTGAGGGCTAGTTTGATCGATCGAATCTTGGGGCCCAGGATTGTTATAAATTTTTGAAAACCAAATGGAGCAGCCGTGACTGCCACGGCTGATTTGGGTTGTTAATATTTGCAATTATGTATTAAATCATGTATTGGTTTGGAAAAGTAGGGAATATAGGAGTGAAATGCGGAGTTCACAAAGTGAGCCAGGTGATTTGATAATTAGCAGACAATGAAGCCTAAGGTTTCTTGTTCATAGGAATAGTGACGAAAGTATATTTTGTGTGAAAATGTGTTGGTCGAGATTGATTGAAGTTGGATTGCTGCCGTGTTTGATCGATAGCCCGTATGAGGCTAATTTTGATGTAATGAAATGCGAATTTACATGACATGATTGTGTGAATTGAATTTTATGTAAATATACGCATATTGATGTATTTGCATGGGATATAGATTGTAATGGAATTGGCATCATTATTCATATGCCTTTAATGAGCACCACTAGGATGATAGAGTGAGTCGTAGGAGAGTCTAGAGAAAATGGTTCGGAGGTTGTCTAAAACTAATAAGGATCGGAGGGTAGTCCATACTAAAAATATCAATCGTTGGAGACGGCCCAATTGATATACATCGGAGGGTATTCCACACATAATATCAATCATTGGAGACGGCCCAATTGATATACATCGGAGGGTAGTCCACTAAATGTAACATCGGAGACGGTCCATTACTTATACATCGGAGGGTTATCCTTAAATAAAACATAAAATTCTCATACGAGGCTTAGGCGAGTGTGAGGGAGTCGGTGAGGACTCGGGTACGAGATGATAAGTTAGACATTCAAGTAGGATGTGCATTTTGTGAATCTGTGTGTTTATTTTTACAGAGCGTTAACGACGACTGGGTGGAGAGTAGGCGGCTTAGGGGTGATTAATTTGCGAGGGTGGCTCGCCTGTCGAGGGATACTGTTTTACAAGTGCGAGGGCGTGCGAGGGACGGCTCGTCCTAAAGGGTGTGGTTTTAGAAGAATGGGATTGTGGCTTTGGGTTATGATGTTCTACATGTATTAGAATTCCCTAATTGTAATATGTGTTGTATAAGAGTAAACATTTGAACTCTAAGTATTGGATATAGGCTGGTTCATGGTGGTATGTTTTATGGGTATTGTTTATGGGCCTAAGTGGCCGTTTTACTCATGTTGTGATCATATTGGATACTATGTTGTGAGTGATGTCACCGAGGGGCCCAAGTGGCCATTATTTACTCGGTTTAGTTGTATATGAGACTCTGTGTGGTCATTGGATTGTTACAGGACCGGGTTTTATCTAGGTGTTGTATTTGGTAGAGCTCCCCGTACAAGGGGAGCTACTTGATTTTAAATAAAATGTCAGGTCACCCGACATTCCACGAGTATTCAGCGAGTTGACCCGGGTAGTCCAGCGGACCACGGAGTTTAGGGCGTCCGCGTGGTATCGAGCCTGGGTATCTGCATTTACTGGGGCTTGAGGGGATTTGGGCTTAAGCCATAGTCGGGTAAGAACATCACCACTAGGTGTGGTTCGATGTTGAGTTTAGGTATGAGATTACCTAGGAAATCACGGGACAACACTAGGACACTACATGCATGTGTTTTAGGTGATTGTTTAATAAATGATGTGTGAACATGTGAATGTTTGATGAATGGTGTGTATACCATGTTGTATGTGTTATGATTGTTGGTGTGCTTAGTACTTAGCACATAGGAAAACAAGTGATGTGTTAGAAACTTTTAGAAGTTTTTACATTGTGTAAAAACTGGAACAAAGAGGAGAAATAAAATAAATTTGAATAAATTTATTTGATTGTTGGATAATGAAATCGAATTTTAATAAATTTGAGATTGAACTAGGAGTTAGTATTTATAAGGAGGCTTGAGAGTGCGGACCATTTTCGAGAATTAAATGAAAAAAGATAATAATAAATAAAATAAATTTTTAAGTAATTTATTTGGTTTATTGAAATGAAAATATATATATATATATATATATATATATACTGAGCCCTTCTCTATGTATATAAGGTGGAGAAAAAATCTTTACGATGTAAAAATTTGGAAAAAGAAAGTAAAAATAAATTTCTCAAATTTATTTTGTTATGAGAGAAGAAAATAATTTTCTAAGATTTTACAAGTAGTAAAATTGAAGAAAATGAGGAGTAAGCATAAATTTTATAAATTTATTTGGTATTCAAGAAAATGAAAAAAAATATTAAGTAATTTTTTTTTTGTGATTTCATTTGCTGGAAATAATTGGAAAAAAAATAATATTTATAATGAAAAAAGAAAAAAGCGGTGCGAGAATTTGAAGTGTATTGCAAGTTGAGAGGGTGTTGGTATTTACTGTCTGATTTTTGTATTACGGAGAATAAGGCTTGAGGGAGTTGTGATGCGATACGGTGGATTGTGATACAAGGGTGTGTAGTTGGTTGGAAAGGAAAGTGTATTGCAAGACGGGATATTGTATTGTAGTGAGCGGCCTAGGGGGATGGAGAATTTGGCATGTCCTTGTCTGATCCCTAGTCTTTATTAATGACTGAAGAATTCTTTGGAAACGGCGTTATGTGCGATACAATGCACGACGAATTCTGAAGCGGTATTTAGTGCGCCGCGCGATTAGCGACTGCGACACGGCGGTAGGGCGCGACCTGTGTGGGGCGCCTGTGAGGCGGACTCGTAGGACACGCGGGGGCTCTCGGCACGGGGCGGCGGGGCGCGCGGCTTTGGGGCGTCTTCTTGCGACGAGGTTGTGCACTTAGTGCACTGTTCTCCTGACTGGTTTGACTCGGTCTGGGTTCCTGAGTAAATTTTTGGACATTGTTTGTGAACCCGGTTCATGAACACTATTCATCACAAAAATTTTCGAAATTTTTTTTTTATTAAATCAAATAAAATTAGACAAAATTTTCGAAAAATAAAATTTTCAAAAATGAAATTTTTGTTGATAAAAATGTTTTAAATATAATTGAGATTGCCTTGCATTACCTATAAATGCAAGGACGATGTATCTGCTTGATTTATGTGTATGAATAGTGTCTCGAAATTTGTGTTTATGCCTTAGAATCGTATTGAATTAACTTGCCATTGAGCTGTATAAGATGGCGGTCGAGGGCGAAGGGCGTAGGGTGTCGAGAGTCTTGGTCGAGGACACCACGGGTGTTGATCGGCGGAGGCTTTGCGAAATTTATGGTGGCCCTGCAATTTGCTATCATAAAAATTTGGTATAGCGGGGTAGACGGGAAGATCCTAGTAACCTCAGGGGTTTAGGGCGCATCATCCTCAGAGCATTCACCCAGGGAGGTCAGGTAATTAGTAGACCATTGGTTCATCTGGTCGAGAAGGTGTTAGAGTATGGGAATTACCTCGACCTTTACGAGTTAGACTAGGCGTGTTCTATTTAAGAGTGAGGCCCAGATGGTGGAAATGGGCGGACCTCTAGAGACCTTAGAGCCTTTGTGTGTGAGTTCTCCTAGGGGATTAGGGCGAGAATAGGGATGATATGCAGTTTGCGAGTTGGAGATCTCGGGGACTCTTTTCCGCAGTGGACACGAGGATTATGGTTATGTGGGAGTTGAGTGTCATCCCGAGGATGGATTGGGTGACGACACAAGGTCGTTATCGTTGTGGCGTGGGAGGTTCGCGTACACCGTGGGGCGATGCTCGTGTGAGATCTTTTTCAAGGGGGACCAAGCATGACAGTTTTCCCGAGGGAGCCGATTATCACGGGAGTCCAGGTGGGGACAAATTGGCAGGTTGGCTAAGCGAACCTTACCTGAAGGGACGGAGAGGCTGGACTTGGATCTACCTCGAGTAGTGTGTGATTATGTGGGTGTTTTTACAGATGAGCTACCTGGACTACCTCCACAGAGGGTAGTAGACTTCGGTATCGAGTTACGTCGTGGTATTTCACCCATCTATGACTGCATGGATGCTTTTACACACAGTTGAACAAGAACTGGAGTCAGTGGGGTGGATGAGAGGTTCCGTCAGGCCAGAGCACTTCCACCTCAGGGCACTCTGATGCTGTTGCGAGGAAGAATGAGACCGCCATTTGTGCATTGACTACAGGTGATTGAACGGAAGGGTTACGATAAAGAATCGGCCAGTTACCCATTACCAAGGATTGGCGATTTATTTGATCGGTTGAGAGGAGCGAGTGCTCAGAATGGACTAACCGTCTTGGTTACCATCGGTGAGGGTTAGGGATGAATCATCCCTAAGACAACAACATTTAGGACGTTATGGGCACTTTGAGTTTCACCGGTGATGCCCGCCAGGATTGACGAATGCGTCGGCATTCATGGATCTCATCGCTAGGGTGTCCAGACCCTATATCTAGATCGAATTTGTCATGGTCTTCGTGGATGACATCTTGATACACTCCCCAGTCGAGTGGAGCATGAGCGTATCATTTGAGGATCGTTTCTACCAGGTTGTTGAGAGACCGTTAGCTATCGCCAAAGTTCGTTGAGTGAGTTTGGCTTCTTGGTGAGGGTGCTAGGACACGTGGGTGTCGACATGGGTGTCGGTCGACCCGGAGAAGGTCGGCGGGTGATGGGCTAAGAGGCCAAGTCGGTCTTCTATGTATGTGATTTCTAAGGATGAAATTTGGGTACTCTGGGAGATTCGAGAATGGGCTGAGTTGTGCATTCGAGGATGTGGGATCGCCCCTGGGACATAGGCTCAGTGGTCGGGACCGCCACACGACCATAGAGAGAGGGATCGGGGGCGCTCGGAGCCCAGGGATGCAGTGTTAGTGTCGAGAGGGGATGGGCCTTCTTCTAGTTCGGGAAGAGCGAGGAAGATTTCACCTTCCACACGAGTTTGAGGACCGGAAGGGCCGGGGATTGGGCGTGTGAGGCGGGTTGCCCGAGAGACGGGGATCCCGGGACTTTGGGGCGGTCACGGTCCAGTTCATTTGTAGAACATGGTATACGGTTCATTCCTCCTCGCCCCCAAATGCAGGTCGGAGGAACCGATTCCGAGTTTCGGGGTGCTATACAAAACACTTCCGACAACATAGATAGGCGGAGGGCCGAGTGTGGGTTGAAGTTGGGACGGATCGAGGAGTTGCGCAGCGGAGCGTAGTGGACTGCTTAGGGTGAGTAGACATATTGGTTCTTGATGTCGGGCTTGTTGCTGGATGAGTTAATGACCATTGGTTGTCATTAATTTAAACATAAGCCAGGGTTGTCATACGACTACGACGTGGATTGAGCTTAAGTTAAGGCACTGAAGCCAGGGTATAGATGTTCTTCCTAGGATTATGTAGGGTGAGAGTTGACGATAGGTCGGGATTATGAGTGGGGATATAGAGATTCTCTTCGTGGTGAATTACGAGATTGGGTGTCACGATAAGACGTGTGCTTGTACGTGTGCACGGGAACATCGTCGAGTCGGGTGTGGGTGCACGGTCTTGTCATTGCACCACTCTTGGTGAGTGTGGGTTGGAGTTGTCTTTAGGACTAGATCGATGAGACTCATAGTTCGATTAGGAAATGAGAGTAATTAAAGTGTGTTGAATGAGAAGCAAAGGGGGTCTCGTTAAACCCCTAAGGTGGGGAAATCCGGAATTAGGGTGTAAAAGACTAAGAATTACCCCGGTATGTGTGAATGTAGCAGGCTCGAAGTGTAAGTCGAGAAGGAATTATGTTGCCCCGAAATGAAAACACGGTCAGTATAACATAGACTTTAGGTTGAGTGATAGGAGTCGGGAGTGACTAGAGATGAAAACACACGGACGGAGTTATCATATGGGCTAAAAGTTGAATGATAGAGTCGGGTGACTAGATTTAGATACCCATTGGAATTGTGGGTGTTGGTGAGCGGCCAAAGGGCTCGGTATATGGATATCATTCATGAGCATGGACTAGGTTGACGGTCCATTGGATTGTCGGTGGTGTGACAACAGGAAGGTCGATGTTTACCTGGCTTGAGGTTGTGTAGGGTTGCATATTGTGTGGATTATATACGGTGTTAGAGGACACAACTGCGAGCACTGCGATCTGGGTGTGAGGTGAAGGTGGTGCCCTTAGTGGAATTCGCCTACAACAATAGTTATCAGGAGAGTATACAAATGGCACCATATGAGGCATTGTATGGGAGGCCATGTAGATCATCGTTATGTTGGACTAAGGTGGGAGAGAGCTCCATCACGGGTCATGATATGATTAGAGACACCTCCGGAAGGTGAGCTTGATATGACAACGTCTTCTCACGGCTCGGAGGCCGGCGGAAAACTATGCGTGTCTGACGTCGACCGCCCAGAGTTGAGTTGGGGTTATGTCTTCTTGAAGGTTATGCGGGAGGAGTGGTGCGGGTTCGGCAAGCGCGGGAAGCTATCGGCCAGGAGTTTATTGGACCTTTCGAAATACTTTTCGAGAGGGTAGGCGCTGGCGTCTGGGTTAGCGTTCTGACCGCATGATGGGTGTTCACGGTGCTTTCACGTCTCCGTCTTCAGTATCTTTCGGATTCGGATTTCGTATGGTGGATTAGAGGAATGATTGGGGTTGACGATGGGACGCTGAGGAGGGACCGGTATGTATCTTAGATAATGCGTGATCGGGTTTTTGCGGCCATGGGCCATTCGAATTTGAGTGAGGAGTGTATGGCGGCTATGGAGTGGAGTCGTGGGAGGCGAGGCGCGCGATGTGAGCTATCGTAACATTTGGGATGAAGGTACGTGATTTAGTCGTTTAGCATTTAAATGGTATGGTTTAAATGCGTGGTAGAGTGCACGTTGCGTAATATGCATGTGAGTGATTATGATTATCCAGAATTTTGGGACGAAATTCCTTTTAGGAAGGAGAATGTAAGGCAGAAATTCCAATTTCTGGAAAAATGGCAAAAATCGTAATTTCGGTTACGAAATTGTAATTTCGGTTAAAAATCCGTAATTTATTCTCTAGATCTCATATGACTAAACGGATTACACCGTTAGAATCATCTCATGAAATCTGGTAGCTTTTAGTAGAATTTAAATGAATTAGAAGACGATCGAATTTCTGGCGTTTTGGCGTCGCGGTTTGGGTCTTGAAGTAAAACCAGACCCCGATGCGATGAAAGTCACATATAACACGTACTCATGTGCTAGAAGTGGTATGAGTAGAGAAATGATGAAAATGGGCCAGTAGGAGATAGTGCAGAATGTGGCCTTGGGAAAGCCAGGGACATGTGGTCATTTGAAGTTTGATTTAAATGATAATAAGACAAAACACTAAATAGTGTTAAGTCTTCTTCAAATAACAAAGAGAAAAGCATTAAGGAAGAAAGAGGGATAGATCCAGTACAGCAGACTTCACCATTTTAGAGAGAGAGTGAAGCTTCTCCTGCAAAATATCGGAAGGATCAGAAACGTCGGCAGTCTTGGGACAAGAAGGAAGCTGCTCTACGGAGGCTTGGCGCAGTGATGGAGTGCCGGTTAGGGAGTTTCTCAAACTCAGAGAGGTGAGGGTTTCTCCCTACTTGGGTTTTTTATTCCTTCTTTTTAAGTACTTTGTCGATGTTTGAGAATTTGAATGAGGTAGTGAGGGCCGTTTGATCAGTCCCGAATCTTGGGACGGGTGTTATAAATTTTTGAAAACCAAATGGAGTGCTTGAGTATTGCCACGGCTGATTTGGAGTTGTTAATTTGCACAATCATGTATTGGTTTGGAAAAGTAGGAATGGCGGTGATGCGAGTTCTAGAGTGAGCGGAGTGATTTTGATGAGTAGGGCAGGTAAACCCTAAGGTTTTCTTGTTCATAGGAATAATGACACGAAAATATATCTTTGTGTGAAAATGTGTTTGGTCGGAATTGATTCAAATTCGAATTGCTCGTGTTTGATCATTATTGTTTGTGAGCTAATTTGATGTGAAATCTTGAATTTACATGACATGATTGTGTGAATTGGATTTTATGTAAATATCACGATATGTTGATGTATTTGCAGCATGGGATAGGCGTAATGGAATTGGCATCATGCATTCCGTAACTGTAGCCATTTTCTAGGATGATAGGAGTGAGTGCGTGAGGGAGTGCAGGAAAATGGTTCGGAGGGTTGTGCAAGCTAATAAGGATCGGAGGGTAGTCCATGCCCAAAGTATCAGTAAAATGGAGGCGGCTTGATTGATATACGCCCGGGAGGGTAGTCACGCTCAAATGTAACGCCCGAGGGCCGAGTCCACTGCTTATACATGGGAGGTTGTCCTTAAATGAACATAAATTCTCATACGGGGGGCTTAGGCGAGTGTGAAGTCGGTAGGCTCGGGTGCGAGATGATAAGTTAGACATTCAAGTAGGATCGTCGTTCTTGAATGTGTGTTTATTTGGAGAATTGCACTTTGGGTGGAGTAGCCCACTTAGGGTGATTCCTTTGCGAGCATTAGCTCACTGTGAGGATACTACTTTCGGGTACAAGGAGCGTGCGAGGGACGGCTCGTCTAGATTTGTGGTTTAGAAATCGGGATTATGGCTTTGGGTTATGATGTTCTACATGTATTAGAATTCTCTAATTGTCTCTGTGTTGTATAAAAGTAAAAACAATTTGAACTCTTAGAACTATTGGATGTAGTTGGATTCATAGTTGGTATGTTTTTATGGGTATTGTTTATGGGCCCAAGTGGCCGTTTTACTCATGTCGTGATCATATTGGATATATGTTGTGAGTGATGATGCATGAAATTACAGTTATGATGTTACTGATTTAGTTGTATATGAGACCACAATGTGGTCATTGGTTATTTGGACGGAGTTTTATCCCGGGTGTGTATTTAGGTAGAGGCTCCACGTGCAAGGAGACTCTACGGTCTGAAAATGTCGGGTCACCCAGACATTTATGAAGTGTCGCAGTTGTGGATGTTCAGTGGACCATCGGGTTTTAGGCGTCGCGACTTGGTATCGAGCCTAGGTATCACACGGCTACCCTAGGGGCTTGAGGGATTTGGGCTTAGGCCGCCAGTCGAGATGAAGCATCCCTAGCGCATTTAGGTGTGGATGATATTGAGTTAGGTATGAGATTACGCAGGAAATCACGGGACAACGCTAGGGCCTTTACATGCATGTGTTTTTAGGTGATTGTTTAATAAATGATGTGTGAGCGTGTGAGATGTTTGATGAATGGTGTGTGCTCTGTGTTGTATGTGTTATGATTGTTGGTGTGCTTAGTACTTGGCACATGGGAAAACAAGTGTGTTAGAAACTTTTAGAAGTTTTACGATTATTGTAAAAGCGGAGCGAAGGAGGAAATAAAATAAATTTGAATAAATTTATTTGAGTGTTGAATGTGAAATCGAATTTTAATAAATTTGAGATTGAATACTAGGGTTAGTGTTATATAAGGAGGCTTTGAGGAAATTCTGGACCATTTTCCAGAATTAAATGAAAAAAAAAAAGAATAATAATAAACAAAATAAATTTTAAGTAATTTATTTGGTTTATTGAGAAATTAGAAAAAAAAAATATATATATATATACTGGTATATATATGTATATAGATGGAAAACTTTTTGAGTGTAAAGCTTGGAGAAAGAAAGTAAAGAAAATAAATTTCATAAATTTATTTGGTTATGAGGAGAAGAAAATAATTTTCTAAGTGGGTGGCTCACATCGTGCCACGTGTCCGCGATTAGTGCAGGTCGTTACGCCTGCGATTTATTCGTCCGGTTTCGGTTGATTTATTTTAAATGAAATTTTCTTAATTTATTTTTCGCTTCGATTTTCTTAAAATCCCATTTTGGAGTCAACCAAACACGAAACCTTTTGAAAATCGTGAAAATCGCGAATAAGTAATTCAGCGAGTCGATCACAGGTGGCCCAGATTAGCGAGATAAATCCCCAACGGTTATGCGTTTTATTGGTGAGGATCACAAAAAAGGTGGGTTTACAACTATACTGTGGCAATGATTCTGGATTTTCTGTTTTTTGGAAAATTTCAAATTTACTCGAATTTTACAATTATGACCCACTTTAGCATATTATGGGAGCCAGCTTGGCTTATTGCCTAACATAACCAATGAAAGGGACAAGAGCCCAGATCTAATTTTAGATTAAAATTCCCACCATAATTTTTTTTCTCCGGATAGGCATGGATGGAATCCTGATAAACTGCCAAATCACATACAGTCTTACACGATAAAATGGCCAAACCCTTCCTTAATCAATTTCTCTCAGACATAGAAATGACTACCCCTGAGCAGTCATCTCCCACAGGAAAATGCCAAAACATGTACCATACATTCTTGATTCAAAGTTAGAGAACACCCACTCTATTTCTTTCCTTATGATTATCTGCTTCACCTTTTTTTAAGAAAAAAGAAGAAAAAGAAATCGTTGTGTTCCAAGAAGATAAATCTCTCTCAACCATTCTATCAAACACCATCTTCGAAATTCCCATAACTCCAAACTTCGCATACATAGAAAGAAGGGAATTACCCACAAAAATATCCGACTCTAACCCGCAAACACCACCTTAGAATGAACTCGTCTCCCAATTTCCACAAGTAACAAATCACCACAAGCCTTAAGAACAAAATGGTGGGTAAAATTAAGGAAAATACCTAAGAAATTGAGAGAGAGGAGACCCTTAGGAAGAGAGACTATTTGCGGAAAAGAGAGAAGCCATTGCATCGGTGAAGTTTTTTGGAAGTTTTGCGAGGTTTTCTTGAAAACAAAAAGGGAGGAGTGAAGAAAGAGAGTGCTAATCAAGTTAGGGCTTTGTTTGTGCACCGTAGAGGATGAGTTGTTTTGAAATACAATGCCTATTCTTTTTTTTTTTTTTTTTTTGAAAATAGAAATTAAAAATAAGATGCTCTAATTTCTGTAATTAAAATTATTTTTAATTTTAAAAAATGTGTACAGTATGCTTTGTGTTTGATATGAACTAAAGATTGACATGCTTTAAATTTATTATTTTATTTTAATTTATTTGATTTATAATTTAATATGAATATTAGAAAGCATAATACTGATTATATTATGGCTGATATAAATTTTTATTTGACTTTCTTTAATTTTTATTATAATTAAATAAAAATTAATGGATGAATAAATTTTAGATTTTTTTAGAAATGACATGTGTTATAATGTTTTCATATCAATGATATTTATAAAAGTTATGATGTTTCTCAATTTCCAATACCTAATTCCTTGACATTATTTTAAGGTGTCAAGAAATAAACTGCAATTTTCTACTAGTGTTAACAATAACACTTCTAATAAGCGCCATAAAAATAAAAAACATGTACCAAAATAATGATGTTTTTAGCAAAATGTCATGACATGTCTAATCACAAATAGAATAATGACATTTTCTAAAAACATCAAGGAATGAAACGTCGATTTGAGTTTTGTTATGATGTAAAGTAGTTTGATCATGGGCATAACAGTACGAGTAGACAAACTGGTTCCCAAGATGAAGAACTATATCATCAAAAGTCTTAACATTTTCATTGTGTCAAGTACGTTCACCACCATATGCTCCTAGCTTTTGGGAAAATATCCGATAACTGCTTCAACTTTCTGCTCATAAGTTAAGACATGTTCGTATGTCTTAAGCTCTCTAATCATTCTCTTCATCTCCATGATATGTTGCTTCATTTTATGGTTTAGTCCCATTTTGTAACTTTCAAACTTCACTATTAGTTCTCTCAACTTGGTTGCTAAAAGTTCATCGTATTTTTCCCTTATAGATTCCCACATTTCATGAGCAATTTGGTAAAACCTCATACTCAATTAAGATATCATCTTGCATGCAAATCATCAACATAATGTGAGCTAATGAATTTTTCTTTTTTTAGGCCACATAAGCCTCTTGATCTCTTTTGTTTTAAGCTAAGTTGCCTTGTTTGGAGTTTTCCATGCATGATTGAGTGTTTTAAGAGCCTCTCGCTCTTGAGTTATATCTAACTTTACGATGCTAAATCTATGCTTTGTCTCGTTTAGTTTCTCACCTTTGTTAGGTTTTCCTATGATGTTCTATGTAGCAATCAACATGCTTAACTACGTATAGACAATGCACAATCTTATTTTTTAGTGTTGTCATGGACATATATACTCACATTTGCACTATTTATCTTTTAATATGTAACAGCATCAAATTGCAATAGAAACGAAAGTTCACTATGTTCCCAATAAGCTTCTATAAACAACTTTTAATTATTACGAATAAAAAAAAATAATCAATGCAAATAATTCCATTTCTTTAGGGAAGAAATCACATAAATTCCTTTTTAGTCTACAGGTAAAAAAAACTCTTGCTTGGTTTCACAATATTGGATAGCTAACATTTATCATTGATTCTCATAAATGAACAAAAAAAACAATGTATATATATATATATATATATATATATATATATATATATATATATATATATATATATATATATATATATATACTCTCTCTATATATGTCAATAATAATAATAATAAAGAAGCCATACAAACATGAAAACTGTGCTTCAAAAAGAAACTAATCTTCTCTCTTAATGTTAGAAGGGACGTGATTTGGATTGTGTACAACATCTTCTATAATTCTAGAAGTTGTTTTCATAAGCCATGATCCACTATAATTTTTATTCCTTATCGAATTTAGAGAGTTTTTGCCTCGCAAGATAGGAGATATGGAAAGAATTTTTTTAAGTATGATGACATTCTTTATAAAACTTTTTTCCTAATGTTCTTTAAAAAGTTTTACTTAGTCATCAAAAGACTTATTCATCTAATTCTTTGGAAACACTAGAACATATTCCCAAATATATTCCAATATTTTGGCCTTGGGTTGTGCCAATGATAATTGTAGAAAATACTTCTTTTGAGTTGGCGAGAAAACGTATTCTACCTCCAATTCTTTGATAATCTTTATAACATGATCAACATTTTCATTCAAAGAAAGGTTGTGATCCCTCTTGCAGTTCACAAGCATCCTCAAATTCGACAATTAACCCCTAAATAATCTTTTAGTTCTCCTCATTTGCACCATATTGGACCTAACCAAAATGATTTAATAGTTTTAATTTAAATTTTAATGAGTAACATATACTTAGACTAATTACATATATAAGTAAAAAAATTAACCAATAGGCATTTAATCTTCAATGCCTAATTTTATTTCAACCGAGAAGAATAATAGGAAAAAGGTCCCTTTTCTTTTATATTATTATTATTAATGTTAGAGAAGTCCTCTAAAGGCAATCACTTTTAGCACTTATTGTACGTCTTATATTCATTATTAAAACACATCTTCATTGCTTTGACATTTATTTGCTATATGAATTTGTAACAATCTTAAATCAATTAATGAAGTCAATGATACATAACATAACATGAAGGAAATCATGATGTGATCATGACAATGAGATTTCTATCATGTGCAATTATGTTAATATCTAAATGATCCATAGTCATAGGATCAACGAGATTGGACATTGTTGATCCTGATAGACTAGCACATGTTATACTTTTTGATTGGATCAAGTAGTAGATCTCATAAACTGTAATCATGGCGATGATTAAAGTTAACATGTAGATGCTTGCTAAGATTAGCTAAGTACATCGAAGACTGTTGTGAGACAATCATATGGATTATATATTCAAACATCAATGATAGTCTCATCATATCAATGGTGAAAGTATCCTTAGACTTCAGGTGCTCAAAGACATCTTAGATGTTGATTCTGTACTTTGACTTCAATCCTTGTTGCCTTTGAGAGGTCGCTCGTAGGACGATGATTAGATACAGATTGAGGTATTCGAAGGTAATTGAGTTGTCAATAGAGGATTCACCACTTCTGATAGAAGGAAGGTTCCTTAGGTCTCTTGTAAGGATCATTACTCGGAATCTTTAGCCAAAGTGGAAATTTCATGAAGAAAGTCTTCAATGGCATGCTTTATGAGTAATGGGTCTTGGAGACAAGATAAATATAACTTGGGCTAGGCATGGTGTATCCAATCTAGTGAGAGCAATGCATAGTCCGTGCTCTAAATCAAGAAGGGTATAATGTGGAGTGAGGAAAGTATTACATAATATATTGTATATGGAAAGGTTTGAAGATAAACCCTTGACTCTCCGGTCAATTAGGGATCATAATGTGTTGCTAGATACCGCTCATGACTTGATCAAGATCAAAGGTTGATTTGAGTGACCAACATAACTAGAAACCTAATAGGTCACACACTTAGAAGGTGTGAAGAAGGAATAAAGTGATCTTGAATTGGATTTGGAAGACTTTGAGACTATGCTAGCATGGGATTAGTGTAATCCCACGGGCAAGAGGACTTGATTTAGTGCCATTTAGAGGCCTTGAGAAGGCTCTTAAGCTCACACATGGGCTTGGAGCCCATGAGGTGCACGAGGGATGCATGTATGCCCTTAATGAGGGGCACTCTCGTCTTTTACACACCCTATGGTCTTATAAAAGAACCTTTGTTGCCTATTTTCCAGACCTAGTTGTCACATTTTATAACAAAGTAGAGAAAATGTTTCTCTGAAGCTCTTCTCCCTCCCTTCGATTCAACACCTCGGTAGCACTTGGTTTTGAGTTTGAGATCGCTTCCTTGGAGGTCTCCTTTCTTCCCCTTAGTGTGGATCAACATTAGAGGTGTTTCTAGATTAGAACATAAGGGTTTGCTGCAAATTAACACCCATTCGAGGCTGCCATCTCGAGATCTACATCAAAGGAAGCCAACTACATCGTATCGAATATAAAGGTATAAACTTTCTTCTTATCTATGCTTTGTATGATCTGATTATGCAAGATCCAAGTGATCCCATGGCTAGGTTTTGAAAATTTTATTTTTCCTTAGCCTTTGAGTATTTGATACTTGATCAAAACCTAATAATTAAGATCTAGTTAGATACCGTATCCTCGAACCTCGGTTTTTATGAAATAACAAAGATCTAATTAAAGTCATTTCATTACATATTTGATATAAGCGGTTTAGTGAAAACAAATTACCCTTTTATGTGTGTAGAGACTTGGGTTCAAGTCTCAATGGGTATAAAATTTTGTATTATATTATATTATATATATATATATATATTATTTTTATTTTAAATTCAGTACTCTATAGTCATGTTACTACATACGGGACTCTACAGTCCTTTTACTACCGATAGGCTCGAAATGTGTTATATAAAATGTGTGTGCCTATATATGCAAGTGCACGTGTTACCTTAAGTAATATAATGATGAAAAGTAAGAGTATTGTTCCCATGGAGAAAAGGGTTACTAAGTATTGAAATTGGGTAAGTCCTATCTTTATCTAGATGATGGAATGAGGTGAGATGAGAATAAAGCAACTGTAAACTAAAATCCTAAAACTACCATGAAAGGATATGAAATAAGTGGAAAAGCCCTCAGGGTTTATATATATATATATATATTATATATATATATATATATATATATATATATATATATATATATATATATATATATATATATCTCTATATATATATATATATATATATGCTATATATATATTATTTTATTTTAAATTATTTGATTACTCTATAGTCATGTTACTACATACGGGACTCTACGATCCTTTTACTCTTGGAAGTAGGCTCAGAATGTGTTATATAAAATGTGTGTGCCTATATATATACAGAAGTGCAGTGTTACCTTAAGTAATATAATGATGAAAAGTAAGAGTATTGTTCCCATGGAGAAAAGGGTTACTAAGTATTGAAATTGGGTAAGTCCTATCTTTATCTAGATGATGGAATGAGGTGAGATGAGAATAAAAACAACTAATAAACTAAAATCCTAAGCTACCATGAAAGGATATGAAATAAAGTGGAAAAGCCTAGGGTTTAGATTTCATTTAGCTAATCATTATGCATTAGGTCCAATTTATCCACAATTAACATTCGAATCACTATTAATGATGATCTCACTGTGCATATGTAAGATGTCTTAAATGACCCACAATCTACTTCTATAACTTAGGTATTTTGCATCTCTACTCAACTCAAAGTCCTAAGAGTGCAATAAACTCGGGAAACCTTAATTACCACACAAAACCCATGAGTATCTCTAGTCAATGTTGAATTGTGATGTTCTAATCATTGTCTAATTAAACTCTCACTTCTCATATCTCGAATCAAACCACAAAACATGTCAATGGTGATCATTCATCAACAAGCATGAAAAATAGACTAGAACATTTAATAGAACTATAATCCAAACATCAAATAGAGAGAAAATCAAATCTCAAATACATAAATCATAATTAAACTACATCTAAAACGAAAATAAAATTGGTTATCGAGAATATTCCATAGAAATAGGAAAACATGAAGAGTGAAAGAAATAAATTTGTTGGAAGCCCAATCTCCTCTTCAATCTTCCTCATTCTTCTTCTATCTACCTTCTTCCCCAAAGAGGGCTATGATATCCAGTGTTTCCACCAAAAGGGACTTTTCTCTAAAGCCCTAATCTCGTTCTATTTGTAAGACAAGCAAAGAAGGCTATGAAAAAACGGGCTTTAGAACTTTGGGCTTCGAAAGGCACCCCACAACATGGTAGATCTACGCTGCAGCGTGAAGGAAATGGGCAGCCACTGGAAGGTTGTTTGCTTCCTGCAGCGCTAACATGGTTGGCTTGCAGCCCTCGAAGCTACAACTTCTTATTTTATCTTGACACGGTTGTCGTAACTTGCACATCAGGACATCGAATCACTTGATTTTAGTGTCTACGGAAAGCCCTCAGAGTCTAGAATGTGCCCATGCCAATAAGGGAGCCATGAAATGTAAAACCTGAAAAAAAATTCAATATTTATGAAAAAGGGCAAAACAGTAATTGTCGAAATAGTACAGGTTGAAAACCTGGAATTTTTCTAGATCTCGAATGACAAAACGGACTTCACTGTTTGAATCATCTCGTGAAATCTAGTTACCCAGTCGAATTTTGTCGGATTCGAGACAGTCGGAATTTTGTGTTTTTTGAGGTATTGAGTGTCGGGTGACCACTGAGGAGTGGTGTCACTACCTGACATGACCATGTAATTTGCCACATGGCGAAGCTTGTAAGGGGTGCATGGCGTGAGCCATGTGGTGTGAAGCCACCACCTAATGCAATGTGTCCATGTGACACATAGCACATGAATAGTGAAAGGAAAAGGTCAATGGCTCACATTAAGACATGTGTTATGTGGAGGGAATAAGTCAAAACAAAGGGAAAGTTTAAGGGGTGACCATAGGCCGTAAATGTAGCCTAGAAAGGAAATCCAAGTCTTTGGATAAGAGGTGTACGGTGGAGAGAGAAAGGGCAAGAAGGGAGAAAGTGAAAGAAAGTAAAGAAAAGAAAGAAAATGAAAGAAAGGGCAAAAAGGGAAAAAGGGGGAAGTCATTTTGCCTGGTTTTGGTCTTGTCACCGGGAAGAGAGAGAGAGAGGGAAAGAAGAGTGAGAAGCTCTACCTTCTCTTTGAGATTCTGAGATCAGGGCCGCTCCCGATTTTTGTAGCAAGATGAAGGCAAAATTCCATCTATGCGACGAGAGTTTCGCATAGGTACAAGAATCTGGGGTTTTCGCTAAACTCCAAGAGGTAGGGGTTTCTCTCCTACTTTGGTTATTCTTGATCTAAGAGCTATTTAATGGCATGGGGTTCTTTGGGGCCGTGAATGGTTGTGCGGTTCAGTCCCAAAATTTTGGAAGCTGAATGTTGAGTATTTAGGAGCTGTTTTTTGAGCGATCACGGGGTGAATTCAGATTTACATTATTGGATTGTGTGTCTTTGTTTTTTATGTGTTATTGCTGGAAAAATGAATAACATGCTGGTTGTGTGAACAAGCTCAAGTTAATATATGCTTATATGATATGTTAATATTGGTCTTGATGGATGTAATTATAACTAGAAAATATAATTATCCATGATTTATTAATGTTGCATGCATGTAACATGAATTGACATGAAATGGCATTCCGCATTTCATATGCACGGGGACATTGCGTGAAACGGGTGTGAGTGCATGACATGGTTTTTGAACAAATCTTATCGAAGGGTTGTCCAACAAATCTTATCGGAGGCTTGTCCAATGGATTTATTTTCAGAGGGTTTTCCAATGGATTTTGATATCGGAGATTGTCCAATGAGTTTTCAAAAAAAAAAAATCTTTTATTTTGAAAATAGTTTTTCATACATGGCAAATGCATGTGTGGGGGAGTTGGTGAGGACTTGAGACATGGGGCATGGCATGTAGACATTCGAGTAGGATTGTGCATATTTTTACTTGAATGTGTGTGTGTTTGTCATTGCATGTGCACTTAGGTGGGGAGTAGCCCTTGTAGGAGAATTCCTCTACTGGGTGTGCTCGCCGTGGGAAAACAATTACAAGTGCTGGAGGTACACCCAGAGTGTGGACACATTCGAGGTCTTAGTCGGGAAGAGGCGCATTTTGGCTTGTTATGTAATTATAAAATTTCGACAATTCATCCGGCCAGATATGTAAATGAGAAGTTTTGTGAACAAAACTATTTACTTGTTCCTAATATTGTGCTGTTTCACATATTTCCTAGAGTATTGCCTATATTATGCACAGGTAGCACAATAAATGCATTAGTGGAGCTTCGAGGCGTGGGCGATGCGGCGTGAAAATTATGCTTACCGATGGCGTTTGGAAGTTGCAACAGGATTCAGTCGCGACGAGTGCAGAAATGCGATGAGTTACCGCCGCTTTGTCGCGGATTAGGAATTCTCGTCGCCACGTAGTTCTTTCAGTTCGTCGCTGAAGGCACTTCCTCGCGGTCGCGAACGATGGTTTCCCGATTTTGGTTTAGGAGAAACCGCCGGTTTCGCGAACATGGTTTTTCCGGCTATTGGCATATGGGTTCTGGGGTTCTTCACGGACGATGTGTAACAAA
Source organism: Tetrastigma voinierianum (assembly GCA_016808115.1). Classification (NCBI taxonomy): domain Eukaryota; kingdom Viridiplantae; phylum Streptophyta; class Magnoliopsida; order Vitales; family Vitaceae; genus Tetrastigma; species Tetrastigma voinierianum. The sequence continues at coordinate 254,378 of JAEQBH010001130.1, forward strand.
GGTTTCCTTTGTCGCAACCGAGACGGTCACGATGAGTGTCATCGTGGTCGCGACAAAGAGCTTCTCGCCATGTCAAGAGATTTCGTGTGTCGCAACAAGAAACTATTGTGTCGGGATAGATTTCTCGGGTCAGGTCAACAGTTATTTTTCAGCTGCTTACGTAGTTCGCCAAGACGGTGCGGGTTTTACCTGTGGACAAAGCATTTTGTTTCTCAGGATGTGGTGGCCAGACTCATGTTTGTTACATAAAGTAATTTGTGTAGTAACAGAGTTTGCCAGGTTGTTAAATTTTTTATGTCACTTAAAATATTTTATGTCGCGACATGATTTCATAGAGTGGTGTTAAGCCGTAGTATTTTATGTCATGCACCCGGCCAATGTGTATGTGTGAAAGGACTTCTTGTCCCGACATGCGGTTTTATGTCACCTACAAAGTCAATGTCTAGAGCTTCGCCAGACAGAATATTTTATGTTGGCGCATGTAGCGCTTCAACGGGAGAGGTTTTGTGTTGTGACAGAGCAATTCTATGTCGCGACATAGTTCGCCAAGCTGGGAAGATTTTCTGTCGCGATTGGTATTTTTATGTCGCGACAGAGTTGGCCAAGGCAAGGAGAAATTATGTCACGACAGAGCAATTCTATCAGCATGGTTGGCCGTGGTAGGGAAAGAATTTTGTCGCAATGGGAGATTTCTATAGCCATGGTGAGCCTACCATGACGTAAAGCTCACTACGCACGTGGTCGGGCTCGCGGGAAGGCCGGCGCCGCACGACGCAGCAATCGTGTCGGGGTCACAACTGAGGAGGCCAGCGCCACGCCACAACTGAAGCCGTGCACGCTGCCGCATGACCAAATAAACCGCCAAGATGATAGGTAAAACATGGCCGATGAGAATCTTTCTTGACACAACGACGAAAAAAAAAAAAAAATATCTTGAAGATTTAATGCCACATGGAAGACATCACATAGACGTAGTTGGATCACGTTTTGTACATTGATGATTTTATGCCGATTTCTTTTATTTCATCAGCTTCTACTCACTATTGGGTCAAACAGCAAATGAATACTAGACATTAAAGCACTTATTTATATCATAAAATCCACAAAACTAAGTGAAAACATGGAGATAAATGTGACGCCCCTGAGCTCACAGGGCAAATAGAAACAAAAATAATTCCATTAATTAAATTAATTGGTAAGGTCAGTGGTAAGTTCATAGGGAACCATGTATAAAAGAAAACAAAGAGATAGATTTATTATTTATAAAATTTCTTTCTTTGTATACGCTCTTCCTGTATTTTCTTTAAATCCTGGAACTTGAGGAAGCCATACTAGGGCTCAGCGCATGGATTACAATTGGTTGTAGATTGTTTGGTTTTCTTTGGTTTTTATCAACCCTAAAAAAGTCAAAATGCCAGATGTTTATTCCAATATATATATATATATATATATAGAGATATATATATATATATATATAGTATATATACTGAAAATAATCCTTAGTAAATTGGATTTTGGGTGAAAATGACAAGAAACCTTAGAAAAAAAGTGAAAAAGTTTTAGGATTTGTAGTGGTGGTGAGACATTGACCTTGAAAAATCAATAGTGATTAACAAAATCTCAAATGAAAAAGTGAAGTGAATAACAAAAAGAAGTTCTAAAGGTAAACATGCCAGATGATAATGAAAAAGGAGAATTGCTTTAGATATGAGGTGGCCATAGCTGTTTAGTAATTTGAAAGAAAAGTGTTGGACATTGAGTTTTTGAAATAAAAAAAAAAAATTGAGTTAAAGAAGGAGAAGATCACTAGCTTTAAAGGAGAAAATTTCAAAACAAAAAAGGAGGGGAATACTAATTTCTATTTAAAATTAATTCAAAGTAAGAATATAAGTCAAATAAATTATTGAGATAAGACTCTGGTGTTAATTTGAGTTCAATTAAAATTTGAAAACTAGAAAATTGAATTATTGAATATTAGAGAATTAAAAACCAGCAAGTACAATAATAATCCATAGGATGTATCATTTATTTAATACTCTAGAAAGAAAACAACTTTATAAAATTTCAAATTTCTAGACTTTTACCATTAAGTGAAATGGATTAGAAATTAAAAGTAAATAAATAATATTAATATTTAATATTAATATTAGAATATTAATAATCAAGTTTTTAGATTCCAAACCATAACCTTTACGTATAGGAAGTATTGTTCAGATATTTCTTCCCATTTGTATTACATTAGATATTTTCCTGAGAAATCAACGGATTTGCCACTTCCGCCAAAGTTTCAAATATTTATTTGAGGTAAGGATCTAATATAGCTTTTCCACAAATTATAATATGAGAGATGAGGTTATATATATTATGCATATATATATTATTATTATATATATATATATATATGTATGATTATTAAATTTAATTTAGAGAATTGTTTGTTTTTACGCCATTTTGATGATGAAATATATACAAGGGCAAGTGTAAGGGATATTAATGCACCAAAAAGAGAATTGCTTTGTTTTTACGCCATTTGATGATGAAATTTTTGAACCTGAATATATATATAATCTTGGTTTATGAAAAGTTTTAAGTTTTAATATTTTGGATTATCCATGGATCAAAACAAAGAAGTTTTGTATGAAAGCACTTTGAGATTTGTTTTGATTATGAAAGAAATGGAGATATATGTTTTATGATTTGAATTCTTGGAATTAAATATTTGACTCCTGTTTATTTCAATCTGTCAACTATGAGTTTATCAGTTTTACACTATTCTATCATTGTTCCTGTGGAATAATAGCTCTACCCTTGTATGCATTCCTTGGTGGTAATAATTGATTCAACCCCAACGCCTAGGGTTTCGCTGATGTCACTAGTACCAGCAGGCAAAGCCTGGTTCCGTCCACCTTAAATGAAACACCATGCTGGAATCACATATTTGAAACCCCGCATGGTTTGGCAATCATCGATACTAATGACCAGAACAGTATTTGACGGATGACTTTGATATGAAAAAGTGTTTGAATCGAAATTTTTGATATTAAATTTTTTTGATCACATTTAATACAAACGATCGAAAAATGTTTCAGCTGAAATTTTTTTTAATGTTCCAACTTATTTTAATAGAAAGTTTAGTGAAAAACATCTACTATTTGTTTATGATTTGCAACCTTTGATCCATGAAATGCTTTAGTATTTTTAATTGGTTGTGAGGGTCATCCTCATTCTATAATTCTTCAAAATTTCCTTAGTTCAATTTAGAGTGCATTATGATGAGGATTTTTTTCTCATCTTTTAGGATTTTAATTTTATGTCGTTATGGACTCTTATTTTTGGGTTAATGAGTTTAATGCTCATTCAGATTGCTGTTTTCTCTGATTGTGTTAATTTGGACATCAAGGTTGGAGATTAAAGAAAAATTTTGTTAATGCAATCTTGGAATTGAGAATTTATGAATTTAGAAGGCTATTGTTATTAGTTTAATAGGGTTCAACAGATACCATCCAGCTACAACGTAGTAATTCTAGGTTCTTCAGACTCGAGCCATTTCAGCTCGAGTGGTCTTGAACGCACAATCATGCCCATGACCGTGTTTTCGCGCTGACAAAAGTGGTATCGCAGCAATAGGTTTTGATCCTTGCGGGGAACTTGTTTAAGTGTCTCGTGATATTATGATGCATTAGTTATCGTTTCTATCTTCTATTCAAGTCCTTAGCACACATAAATAAATCTTAGTTAACCAGTTATTTCCGGCAATCAATGCTTTTCTACTACACTCTTTTGTGCGGCATTGTTTGACGTCTATTGATATTATTTTCCAATTGACATAATACTCCTTGAAATTTGTGGATTTTGATGTGATTTTTTGAAGATGAACTAAATTGTTTCTTACCATACCTTATCGGCTCTGGGTCGAGGGCACGACTTCTATTTTCTTAGTTTGTTTGATTGTGTGTTTTGTGAGGAAAGCATTTAAACGGGGACTCTTGTGTGTGGTCTAGCCTTGAAAGCTGGCCTTTATTTGTGAAAGGTTCTTCAAAACTTTAGCCCATGATGCCGATGGAAACAATTCAAAGTTTTAAATAGACATAGCCCATGCTTGTTTTATTCAACATTTTCTGTGGATTTCACTGATTTCATAATGTTCTCATCATGGGCCTCTAAGATCATCCTAATCTTTTCAAGTTGACATTGAAGGGAGTTTTCAAGCCTTGACTTGGTCTAATGATCTCAGCATATTTTAGAGCTGAAAAGGCAATTAGTAATAACTCCTACTTTGACTATTTCATTAGGTTCGGTGCCAGACTTGTTTGCATCATGATATCTTTAATTAGGATTTTGGCAGTGTTCCTATGCATGGAAAATTGTCTATATATGCTTTAGACACTGAAGATCTTAAAGATAGAAGCAAACTTTTATGATTTTGTTAGGTAAAGTGATTTTAATTATAAGTTTAGCCATTTTTCTTATGTTAAAAATATTAAAATATTTGTGGATTATGTGGAGTTTGAAGTATTTGTCTTCTTATAAAGATTCGAACAAAGAAATATATGAGATTGATAGAATCATTTTATGACCATGATGATATTATCCCATACTATTAAAGTAATGAAATCTTGCAATGGATACCTTAGCTAGAAATTACTTGATTCTTGAATTTTGGCTAGAGGTTATCACCAACGATTGCTAAATGATTTGAGATGTTTGCAGGTTTGTACTATAGATTTGACTTTAGAACTCTTATGTTGAATGTCATAGTACAACCAAATTTGTTGGAAGAATTAAGATGCTATAAGAATGAATTTCAATTAGTTAGAACATAGGTATGAGTTACAAAAAGATAAGTAAAAAATTGACATTATTTAACAAGATGAGATAAGAGAATAGAATTTGATTAAGACTTAATGTCTTAAATTATGATACATGAAACACTCTCAAGATGTTGTTAGTCTATTATTTCCTTAGAGGAATGTGTAACACCCCCTATCCCAAGGGGTCCCGTTGACAACCCGCCAACCGTGGAACTCTATGGATATCGGGGTGCTCCTGATATCACACTCACACAACTCATATATCGGCACCTACTTTCTCTATATATATAATTTTCTTTACAATTAACCAATTTTTATATATTCCCACAAGAGTTTGATCATAACTCTTTTGTATGACTTTTTTACATGCCAAATATATTAAACAGATTATTCTAATATGTTTTACAAATGCTTCAAGGCCACAACCCTACTTTTCAGATCATGCTCAAGGAGTGCCGTCTTCTCGTGTACCTAAAAGGAGGGTCCTACGATGGGGGTGAGTGTACCAAGAAGGATACCTCCACAAGGGTTACTCCCCCCACCTAAGTGCCTATGCAAAGGACTTAAACACACACACATTCAAGTAAAAATATGCACATTCCCACCTGACGTGTCTACATGTCATGGATGAATGTGATTCTATCTATCCCATGTCCAGTCCTCATCAATTTCAACACAATGCCTAAGCCTGTGACAACAATCATTTTCCATGACATCCAATGACTATATCTCTGACTCATTACATCATATATTCATATTTTTCTCAACACAACTTCACACCTTTTTGTGTGGATTTTTGTGCCGCACCACGTGCTCCACAAACACAAACACTTTTACGGCTCACCGGGAAATATGACAATAATCGATGGGTCTTTCACCCTAGGGGGAATCTATCCCAACTTGTTGCTACCCAGCGCATATTGTCTTTTGCTATTTCCGTATTCCGTGCAACTCATTTGGACGTTGTCCCATTAATCGAGTCCACCCAATTCAACACCAAACACAGTGTTGATTAATAACCGTGTACCCACGACACACCATCAAATACCAAACACAATGTCGATCTCTACCATGCACTCACACCTAGGTCATGAAATGTTCTAGCGATATAATTTCTACCTATGTCAACGCACTTCACAGCCATGTATGATGCACACTACATGAACCATTCACATCGCTTATACTTCTGCGTCAATTATCATGCAAACATATATCACTGAAGATTATAGAACTTATATACTTCTGGATGCCATGAGAGTATATATACATCATATCAAACATATTAGCATTCATCAATCCACACTAAAAAATGAGGACATAATAACCTTCCTTAGGTTAACACATAAGTAATTCTCATCCAATACACAGTTTATAATATGCCAGCAATTTTTGGTCATGTCAAAACCTGGCTATTTACATCGACACAACCAAGCAACCTGCACACTTGGTGCAAAACATAGGTTTCAGAAAGGTTATAGTCACCCACTGTCCTCCACAGATACATGTCTTGAATCTTGACTCAATAGGCTTTCCATAAAGTCCAAGAACACCCAAAACGAAGTTCGAACGAAGAAGTTATGACTATCCGAAGTTGGAGGTCACACATGAATAGTGCGTACTATCTGACAAATTTCCTTTACCTCCTAAGCTAGCCCTAGCTGGGATATCCCCAAAGACCCAATTACCTCTCCAGGCACATATTGGAAATTCTTGACTCAATGGGCTTTCCATAGAGTTCAATAACACTCAACGAGTTTGAACGAAGGTGCTATGACCGTCCAAAGTTGGAGGAACACATTATAGATTTAGCACTTGACCACTAAATTTTTATCTCGCGCCTAGTCGACAAACATAATCAGCCAAACAAAGACTCACTACTATCCATAGGCACATGGCTGGAATCTTACTCAGCTGGTATTTCCATAGAGTTCAAAAGCACCAAAACAGTTCGGATGAAAAAGTTATGACCGTCTCAAGTTGAGGTCACATTACGAATATGCAGTTTCTACTCGGGCCAGCTCTATCTCAAGCAGCCCCCACTACCAGTCCTGAAGTGCCAAACTCCAGCACCCACTACCCCTCCATAGGTGAATGGTTGCTGGAATCTTGACTCATTGGTCTTCCGCTAGAGTCTCAAGAACACCAAAACTAAAAGTTCTCGAAAAGAAGTTATGACTTTCCCAAGTTGGAGATCGCCACATGATTTAATTCATCCTAGCTACCAAGACTAATCCTAATAACCCTAGCCGCCCCACACCCATCGTCTCCATAGGGAATATGGCTGAATTGACTCAATGGTTTATGAGTCAAAGAAAACCCAAAATGTAGTTCAACAAGAAGTTTCGTCGTCCAAAGTTGTGCTTCCTCACATGAACTAACCGAACGGATCTGGGCCGAAGGCATTCACCATCACTCCAAATGGCACCCAATCGGATAGCTCCTTCCATTAGACTATTCAGGTAATGGACCATAATCTCACTCCACAGAGGTTTTATTTGAGAAATTCAAAAGCCTAACATCAAGTTCATCGATGTGCATACAATTCTGCCTTTATGACTCATCGCTAAATTCTTATTTCCACCAAAACTAGTCCTAAAGTCCCGCGAATGCGCATTTATCAAAATAAGGTACTCCTCGGTTCAAAATGCAACCAAACACTCCCGCAAGATACTGCTCACACAACCTTGCAGAAAACAACCAAAAGTGAAGACTCACCTCTCGAGTTTGCTGAAACGCTTCCGCCTCACTGAAACTTTTCGGGGAAGCACTTTTCACCAGCTGGGAAACCACATCCGATCGCCCTGGAACTAGAGAGAAGGTAATTCTCACCGGCTTCTTCCTTCTCTCCCTTCTCCCTTTTTATCTTCCTCCCGAATTGTTTAGTCCAAAGTCGCTCTGGGAGAGCAATTTCTTCGCGCTTACATGTCAATACCGTCGGGTTCTTGATTTCCCGTCACCTTTAGTCTACCACCGAAATTTCGAATCGCTTGCCGCCACATGTCTCTTATAGGTCCTTTAATTTGAGCTCGTTTTGAATTTAATCACCGACATGCGCGATAGTAGTCGCTACACTACACGCGCCATGCCCCGCATCATTGGTTTCGCGTTCTAACACCGCGTGAATTTCAAATCATGCCTGGAATTAAATGAAATTTACTCGGTATCTAGATTTCCCTGCAGAGATGATTCCAATTAGCAGTTCTTTCACATCCAGATCAAGAAAAATTTCAGATTTTTCCATCGAATTACCATTTTACCCTTTATCCAAAAATCAGATTTTTTCCAAGGCTTTACACAATGCAAGTGTCTAAAGATCGAGAGAATCTGATGTCATATGAAATTAGATATGACACCAGGCTTCAGTCCAAAGCAGTGTTTGTATATGGAGGTTTACATCAATAAATAATATATTGCAACCATCTTGTATTTCATAATGAAGGTAACATACTACCATTGATTTTGTGATATTTATCAACAAACATGTTGTGTTTCGTTTTTTCTTTTTTTTTTTTAACACAAGTTTTTTTCATCACTCAAATCCATCACTTATCACTTTTCAAGCCTCAAATTCATAAAAAACAACCCCTTTACATGGCATATGAAACATGGTGAAACCTACGTAACTGTATTTATTATACAAATGAGTTGAATTACAACTCAGTTTCTTTTTACATAAACAGAAATGGGTTTTCTACCAAACAATGTACACAGAATAAAGACAAATCTCAGCTTTTTCAACCATTAATTTTCTGACTGGTTTGTCTCCCTAAGCAGCACCCAACACCCGAAAAATATTTTCCCACGACTGGTGACCTAATGCTCAAGAGAAAATCTCCCACAAGGCCACTCCCCACTAAGTGCCACACATACAATTCCATGTTCACACATTCACACACATTCAAGTAAAAATATGCACATTTCTACATGACATGCCCTATGTTCCCAGTCCTCATCGACTCACACATGCATTTGCCATGTGTGGAAAACCCATTCGCTTCTCAAAACAAAAGTTTTTTTTTTTTTTTTTTTTTGAAACTCATTTAACATTCTCCGACATCAAAATTTATCGACAACCCTCCGATATAGTTTGCTGGATGTTCCAGATATACCAGCTTGACAACCCTCCATTATTTTATATTACTCCGAGAGCTATTTGGCTGACAACCTTGATAAATTCGCTTGTTCAAAAGCCATTTCATGCACTCGTCACCCACTCCATGCATGTCTGTGCACATGCAATGCTAATACATCGCATGGAATTTACATATTACATACACAAAGGAACATATGGAATATTTAAAAATCATGTTTCATATAACAAGCATCCCTGCAATCTACCCATCGTATGTAATTCCTACCCATACCTAATCCATATTCAGGTTTCAAACACACATATAACAACATGTTATTCATCAAGTTTATTCGTGACTTTTTCAAGCATAAACTCAAGAAAAACATCATACACAACCTATTTTTTCCAATAAGTGCAAGCTATTTCCAGCACATATGAACTATATTTAGTCCATATTTTCCAACAACCATAACCTATTCCAGAACTGTGTTTCTGGACACATAAGGTTATTCATCAAGCAATCTGAGTTTTTTCAATTACAACCCAAGAAAAACAAAGACACAACCTGATTTTTCCAAAGAAGTGCAAGCTATTTCGGCCCATATTTTCCAAAGATATATAAACTATATTTAGTCCTTATTTTCAAAGACATAAGCTAAATTCACCCATGTTTTTCTCGCAATTGCAAGCTACTTTAGCCCATACTTTCCAACACATACAAGATAATCACCATAATTTCCAAAGAAATCCATAACTTCTGTTCCGTAATCCTAATTTCGGGAGTAGAAAGATCCATAAAACCGGTCCTCAACCTCTACGCTTGGATCAAACCAAGCTAACCAGCCTCCATGAGCTATACCTCATGGCCATTAAATGGCTCTTAAACAAGGCCAACTTAGTAGGAGAAGATCCCACCGGTGGAGTGCACTGCTCACCAAATCCTCACCCTTCAAAAAACTAAGGTCCCACAGCTCCTCCTTCCTTTCTTCCTTTCTTTCTATCTTTTCTTTTCCTTCTTTTTCTTTCTCTCTTTTCTTTTCCTTCCTTTCTTTCTTCTTCCTCTCACTTTTCCCCCCTTTCCTCCAACCCTCCGACCGACCGGTCCGTGGCAACACCCTATCAACCCACTTTATATCTAGCACTTCTACAAACACATAGGTCACCCATGCCCCTTTAGCAACCACTACACATTCATGCATAGAGGGCGATAATACACTGGTCCCACCTATGCTGTTTTCCCAAGGCTATTACGAAAGATGCATCTTCATGCTATGGGTCCTCCCATCATTTGGCCCATCCGTCAACACGTGAAATTCCGACTGTCTCAGAATTCGACGAAATTTGACTATGTACCTAGATTTCGTGAGACGAACTCAACGGCGAGGTCCGCGTCGTCATCCGAGATCTAGAGAAATTTCTAGACTTACAGTATGTACTGTAACAATAACCTCTCGTTTCACATTACTCGGGTTTTCACATTCTTCCCCCCTTAAAAGAATTTTGTCTCAAAATTCACACACATAGACATACTATCACATGCATATGCAACAGTCATCTGACATTTAACTACTAAAACACGTACCTCCGTCCCTGGGCATGAAGATGACACCCAGACGCATCGTGTCCCTAGCGTTCCCATGTTTTCCTCGACCTTTCGTGCTTCCACACAACACCTTCACTGAAATTTCATAGTCTTGAGTCGCAAAACCTGATCTCGGCTATCCAAAATACGCACAAGTCCCTCCTCGAAGGTCCCATCTGCATCAACAACAAGCTCTCCCCAATCCACCACATGAGTCGGGTATACTGCGATGGAGACAGGCGGAACACCTCGTAGACACTCGAGCAAATCTCGACAAAGAATGCTAACCATACGCAATCGCACTCAATCACCCCCGAAAGGGCCTCGGCGGGCCTAATAAAATCCTCGCGGATAACTTCCGCTTGTCGAACCCCACCACTCCCTCTTAGGCATCACCTTCAAGAAGACGCGATCACCCGCCTCAAACTCTGAGGCCGCCGCCGCTCCGCTTCACTGCGAACTCTTATTGCCGTTTCCTGGCCGCGTGAGAGAAGACACTTCCATATCGCCCATCTCTCCGAGGTGCTCCCGGCCACCCGGGACCCATAGTGGATCTCTCTCCCACCTTTGTCCAACAAATCAGAGATCAACATGGCCTCCCATACAAAGCCTCATAGGGTTCCATCTGTATACCGCCTAATAATCGCGATCAAACGACCTACTGGCGCGGGTGCTTTTCTTCTGGGCCATACCCTTAAGATCAAAGACACATGCTCGCAGCATGTCCTCTAAAACTCGGTGCCATCGACATTCGCTCAGGGATGAAATGTGTGATTTACTTCAAATAATCATGTGTTCATGGCCCAATCGGAAGCTCTTCCAAAAGTGAACCGTGAACTCAGATGTTCTGTCCATACTAATAGAGATCGCCACTCCATGTAACCGAACTATCTCTCGTATATACAGCATGTAGAATTCCTCTAGTGTGAAGGTCATTCGCACAGCCAAAAAATGTGCCGACTTGGTGAGCCGGTCCACTATCACCCATACCGCATCGCGCCCACAGACCGCATGGCAAGTGGGTCACAAATCCATCATGACGTGCTCCCACTTCCACCGACTACTTCCAATGGCTGTAGTAGATCCGGCCGGCCTTGATGCTCAGCTTTACCCGGGCCGACACGGAGACATCACAAATAAAATCTCCAGCGCCGCTTCATCTCAAGCCGGCACATTGGTGACGAAGATCATGGTACATTGCAAGGCCACCTGATTTACGTTAGGGCCAGGAGCAAATGAACTCCCGAGGATCTCCTCTCTCAAATATATCGACCGAAAAACCACAACCCGTCCCCTATACCGAACACTACCATCCGTGTGGAGGCCCAACCTTCACCGTATCCGATCGCACTCCAGTCCTTGAGACACCGTCGTCCCGCCTCGAGACTCAATCACCGCCAGAGGGGCAGCTACCTAAGCTCCTCAAAACACTCACGCCGACCGCCGCATCGACCAAACTATCCTACTATCTCGGAGCATCTTACCACCTCCCCGAAGCCACGCCAGCTGGGGCACTCGTGACTTCTCGACTCCAGCATCAGCCACCGCCGCTTTACCAAGATGGTAGCAAAGTGAAGTCATAATCCCGATACCCATGTCGAGGTCCCGCTGGTAAAAGATATGCTTTAATTTTCAGGGTCAAACACCTCAACCGCTTCACCGTGATAGGTATAAAGGCGCCGCTGTTTTAAGGCAAAGATAATGGTTTCGCCATCCCATATCATGCGCGGTAGCCCCGCCATGATTCTTTAACTATCGAAAACCGTAAGCTATCACCCTTCCAGACTACAACAAAACGCATCCCAGTCCGTCCTTCGAGGCATCACAATACATTGTGTACCTCTATCCCTTTCGACTCATCAAAATAGAGCCAAAGTAAGCCTTCAATTCTTGGAATTCTCTCATTACAGTCATTCCACTCAAACTTGACTCCTTTCTGGGTCAACCTTGTCATAAAGTTTAACGAGTCCTCAAACCACCACACCCTCGCCAATCCCAAGAAACTACATATCTCGAAGACTGACTTCGGCCTCTCCCAACTCATAATAGCCTCAACTTTCTCAAGGTCCTTGTAATGCGTATCTCAAACGTGGTATAGACATTACGAGTTCCTTGTAATGTCGTTTGGGTTGACAAATGCTCCAGTGGCTTTCATGGACTTAATGAATCGTGTTTTCGGCACTATGACTGGCTATTGCAGGTTATAGGACAACATCCTTTGTGTATTCAAAAGATCGAAAATCTCGCGATACGCACCTCGCAGTGTTAGAACCTCGAGAAAGGAAAAGGTTATATGCAAAATTATAAATGTGAATTTTGGTTGAAAGAAGTGTCCTTTCTTGGACACCTTGTATCAGAAGAAGGAATTCAAGTAGATCCAAGGAAGATAAAGGTGATTATTGAATGGAAACCACCGCGAAATGTCACGGAAATGCGTAGTTTCCTCGACAAGGTGTTGGCCACGTGCGTTCATAAGGGTTTTCGATCGCGCCCGAAGGACGAGATTGCTCCAAAAGAATGCGAATGAATGAGTGGAAGGCCAAGCCAACTTTCAGTGCTTTGAAAGCATTTCTAACCGCAGGCACCGCTTACTCAAACCTGACCATAGTAAGGAATACGCGGATTTTAGTGATGCTCACCAATGGACTTGATGTGTCCTTATGCAAAGAGGGTAAAGTGAGTAGCGTATGCTTCAAGGCAGCCAAGCCACATGAAAAATAAATTGCTACTCCCATGCATGATTTGGAATTGGCTATTGGTATTGGTGACACTTATAATAGATATGATAGGTAGAGGTAAGGGTTATCTGACACGGATTGACAGAGATCTGGGCATTTGCCCGCAAAGAGCTTAACTCGAGACAACGTAGATGGATGGAAATGATCAAGGATTATGATCAGTGATCGACTATCATCCCGAAGGCCAATGTAGCAGCGCATGCCTTTAGTAGAAAGTCGGCATAAACGCTGTGAAATGCGGAATGCTCATTTACTACCATCGCATCATCTGCAGTAATAAAGAAAGGTAACTAGTGAAAAATTCATTTGTTAAACCAAGTACTGGGAGGCACAAAAAGAACGATGAGAAAACTTCTCGCTATGTTGACGATTGATTGAAATGGATCAATCACCATGGATTTTATGGTTGCCACGGTTGATTAGGAGGAAGCATGACTTAGTTTGGGTCGTGAGTAGATCGACGACCAAGTCGGCCAATTTCCTACCAATGAGAACCGCACACTATTCTCTTTAATAAGCCAGCGTAGCCGCATCGGCGAAATAGTTCAAGCCGAATGGGATTCCAATATCCATTATTTCAACTGGGAGATCCAGGTTTACCTCGAGATTTTAGGGGAAAATTCGCAAGAGACTGTAGGGCACTCGACTCTAATTTTAGCATTGCTCCACCCACGTATGATGGACAATTAAAAAGAGTAATTCGCATTCTGGAAGACATGCTATGAGTCAGTGATCGACTATGACGGTAGTCATCGGGATGTATTACCATCCCTTTAGTTGAATTTGTGCATACAACAACGCTTCCAATCAATATTGGAATGGCGCCTACGAGGATTTATATGGAAGAAAATGCAGAACATCGCTGTCGACTTGAAAATGAGCTTAAAAGAAAGCGATTGGCCCCGACTTGATACAAAGAGACCTAAGAAAAAGTGAAAATGATTGAGAAAGATTGAAAGTGCCACCATAGACGTAAACTCATATGCCGACATGAAAAGAAAAGATATTCAATATGAGGTCGGCGAGAAAATGTTTTTGAAAGACATTCTTGAAGAAAGTGGATGGAGATTCTAGAAAAATGGTGTTGAGCCCTAGATTTATTGGTCCATATGAAGTAATAGAGAAAGTGGGTCCAGTATCATATCGTTTAGCCTTACCTCCGAACTTGGAAAAGATCCACAATGTTTTCCATGTTTCGATGTTGAGAAGGTACCGATCATACCCATCACACGTATAGATTTGACCTATGAGGAAGAGCCAGTGGAGATTTTGGCTCAAGAAGTGAAAAGATTAAGGAACAAGCTAACCCATTGTCAAAGTGTCGGGAGAAACCACAAGACCGAGGAGCTACATGGAAAGTGAAGACATGGAGTGGCAAACAATATTCGCAGAATCAAGATTTAAGGTAATTTCAGGACTAAATTTTCTAAGTGGGGAAGAGTTGTAACGCCCAAAATACCTAGTATTTTTTTATACATAATATTTTTTATTATATGTTTAGGTATAAATAAATTAAATGAAATTTTTCCGAATTTAAATGCTCAAAAAACAAAAAGATATGCAACCGAAAATTTTACATAAACCACTGGAATTTGGTAAAATAAATAAATGGGACCTAAGGGTCCTCAAAATGAGAAGTATAAGTGCAAAAGTAAATGAAATGAAATTAAATTGAAATGAAAGTGAAATGAAGTGTTAAAATGGCAAAATGAGAAAATGGATTTAGTGTGAGCCAAACAGTGGCCTTGTGAATAGGAGACATAAAGACCATATTTTGGCCTCGAGAGACATTCTCCTATTAAGTATTTTCGTTTTTGAGAAAAATGGAGAGAGCTAGGGTTTTTGAATGGGGAGATTAGTGAATTGCTCCATGAAAATCAAAGGGTAAAGTGATCAAAAACAAAGAAGAACCTTGGTATTAAAGTTTGAAAGAGATTTGAGGTAAGACTCAAACCCTAAACCCCTTTTATTTGTGTTTGAGTTGGGGAAAACCCCAAATGTGGATAAAAAGAGTTTTGTTTTGGTTGTAATGAGTTTTGGGATTGTGTTGAGTTGAGTTTTGAAGAGTATTGTTGGTTGGTATTGGTTTGGAGTGGTTTGGAGGAGTAGTTGTAAAAAGAGAAATGTTTGGTTTTCAAAGGAAATGTTGTCAAAACCCCTGTTCTTGTTTTGGCTATAGATTAATGTATAATCATCCAAATGAAGTGATTCCAATTGGTAAAGAACCATAAGAGATAGAGATACAAATTTATAGAAGGGACCAAGAGAAAATTGTACCACTAAGGCTCCTGAATATGGGCTTAAAGGGGGATTCGGGTAGCTCACGAGTATGCCCTGTTTTGGGTGTAGTTGTGGTGTTTTGGCCATAAAATGAGTTTCACTCATCCAATTTGAGTGATTCAAAATTATAGGTAAACTAGACTTCTATGGGAATAATTTACTTGAAGGAATTGTATGCAAATTGTAATCCCAAAGTGCCCAGAAATCTGTCAAAGTAGAGCTATGTGCAGATTCTGTTTTGCAAATTAGAGTAGTCTAGATGTAAAATGCAATAACTTGAGTTTTGGTGATCCAAATTGGGCGATTCCAATTGGAGAAGAAACCTTAGAACCATAGCTTCAAATGATTGAAGGAACCATTACCAATTTATGGAGTTAAGACTCCAGAAATTGAGAATAATAGTAGGTGATCCAGTGAGCTAACCAATTTGGCATTAAAATGTCGTAACATGAGTTTGAGACTGTTTTGGCTAAGTGTGTTTTGGAATTTATGAAAATGGATTGTTGGGATGATTAAATTTCTTGGGAAGGAATATATGGTCTTGGAAATATTAACTTTTCTTCTGGACAAATTTATTTGGGAATTTATTTGATTTTAGAAAGTGTTTTGTTACAAGTTGTCAAAGTGGACAGGTTAGGGTTTTGGGATGTTAAAGTTAAAAACTGAACCAATTGGTTTATAATTTAATTTTGGCTGCTTGGGGGTTGGTTAGACCTTGGTCTAAGCTAATCAAATCAATGTTTGAAGTTAATTTTAACAACATTAGGATTGGTTTTGATGAGACGTTTTAAAGGTACTGCTGTCTGGAAAAAAAAAACAACATTTTTTGCCCTGTTTGTGTTATGTGGTTGAGGGCCTTAGAGAAGGAATTTTAAAACTTTTCAGAGATCATTGGATATATAAAGGACTAAACTAGAGAGTTTCATAATTTTTGAAGATCGTTTGAATAATTTTTAGGTAATAAGTCGGAGTGTACAAAGCTGAAAAATAATGGTCCTTACATGTAGTATTAGTATACATTTGAGGTTTTTGACTTAATCTTCCTTTAGGGATGGTTTTAATTGATCAAAATCTTGTTGGAAAAAGGATTAAAAGGCAGGGTAAAATTTTATTATTTTGGTTATGTGATGGATTAAAGTTCGGAAACTAACAATCATACTAGGCTTGTATCTTGCCCTTGTTGCCCAGTGAATTAAGAAATACTATATTAAGCTCGAAAATCATACAACCAAAATCACTAGTACCTTGCAGATAATATTGTTCTTTAATTGTATTGGAATAGGAGATGAAGAGGAGAAAAGCCTGAACTGAGATCAAGAATTAGAGGATTGGAATCAAAGTGCAAAGCTTTTTAGGTTTGTTCTACACCTTTCTCTCATTATTTCGAATCTCTATCTCCAAAATGTTTGAAATTGCATATTGAGTTATTTTGTTGATTTGTGCAAATAAATTTGTAGAATGAATGACATGAAAATTGAATGAGTATTGAAATGATTTGTTTGTATAAAAATACATACTATATTGTATTTTCCTATAAATGATTTGAATGTCCTTAATAGAATGTTAAGCTGTCAAGTCGAGTTAGGATGATTGGTATACCAATAAGAGTCGAACAAACGTATTATTGTGGCATATCAGTCACAGCCTTGACGAACGATGTCCGGTAGTGTACACCCGACCAAGTACATATTTTTATAAAGCGGGTGTTTACAGGCGCAGCCCGGTAGGATCGATCTTAGGTGATTCGTTATCTGTGCACTTAGAAAGCATAGGTTAGGGTCGATAAAGGCTAAAATGAAAATGATAATGAGAATGAAAAAGTGCATGATTTATGATCGAGATGATTTGTTGCACATGAAAATGCATAGTTTGAGATGACGATAGATTGTAATTGATTAAATGGAAATATATCTTTATGTATGTATTGTATTGCATTGGTCATTTAAGAAGAATGCAGCATTGTCTTATGAAATTACATGATTTGATTTAAAGCGAAATAAAAGAAGAATCGTATAGAACCACTAAACATGAAATGCTTAGCGTGTAGTTTTTATCTATCTTGATCTGAGTGAGCAGGAACGAGACAAGATCGAGGCGCAAAGTCATCAAGAAAGGCTGCCAGTAAAGTATACTCCGTCATGTCATCCATCCTACTTTTGAACAATTGATGTTTTGTGATCAAAATAGTTAAACTACGGCTTGATTTTGTATATTATTTTGAATGGGCATGGAATGTCTTCATTGTAAATGCATTTTGCTAAATGTAAATGTTTACGGGCCTACCAAATTGAAATCGCTTCCGCACATATTTGAAAGTGTTTATACGAAATGAAATGTTGGCCTAAACGGTTATTTTGTTTTTGTATATGTTTTGGTAAATGAACTCGAGTACTTAACTCGGACTGTTTGATTCGGATCCATGATCGAGTGAATTTGGAATGGGGTGATACACAAGATGTCATTAATGAATACTACAAAAAACTTATACAAATAAGGTTGGAATAACCTATGCATGAGATCCATGAAAGCTGCTGGTGCATTTGTCAATCCGAAGGGCATCACTGTGAACTTGAAATGCCCATACCACGTCCTAAACGTTGTCTTAGGGATGTCAGCCTCCTTAACTCTCAACTAATGGTAACCTGTGTTAGTAATAGTGCTCTAGGTCTATCGTATGAACATGGTATTTTGACTATTTATGAGATTTTATTATTATGATGATTTGCATGTTTATTATATATAATGTCCTTGAATAATATTATTATTATTTTAAATGTCCTAATCGGTTATTGTTATGGGAATAACATTAGATTAGATAGTATAAAGTTTGATTGATATTCATGGGATGAATATGTGTATGAGATACAAATCAAATCTATATCTTTGTTAAAGTGAAATATTGGACCGGACTGTCTTGAGATTAATACATGGATCAAAGTCATAAGTTAATCTCTAATAGTTATGTCATTAAATCCTTTGACTGAGATCATTTGTAGTTCCACCGACATAAGGAATATTGTGTTTTGATATAATCAAATGTTGTCTTTAATCGAATGACTATATAAAGATTATACTTGAACATAATAAAATTATGTAGTGAGATATGGCGATTAAGATGAAATTGTCCCTCTTATTATAAGAGATATCTGCAGGTCCCCTCGTGATTGAGATTGAAAAATGCATGGTTGTGCTCAAATGAATTGATGGAGATCAATGTCATTTGTTTAGTCAATCTAATTAGGTTTTGAGTAATCAAAGATAGAACGATGTAAGGTTAACTTTGTCCATGCCTTATATTCTATCAAGATATCATGAGACAAAAGGATTATGTCATTAGCTATATTAAGGTTGTCTCAGATCATGAGATCTTCATTTAACTTGGGTAGTCATAATGTCTTGTTAGAGGCCACTTATGACTTGTAGGATCAAAATGTGATTTAGGCCCTCACTATAATGTTAGTGTAGACCTATAAGGTGCACGTGGAAACGAATAATAACGGTTATGGTTTTTCACTCTCTGTAGTAATTTAAAATGATGAGATTATTTTAAATTACAAATAACAATTAGTTGTTATTTAAATTCGAATTTAATTTTGAGAAAGTTTAAATTTGCAACAGATGATAATGTTGCTGATCCATTGACTAAGCCTCTACCACAAGCAAAGCATGATCGTCATGCTAGGTTCATAGGTGAATACACATTGATGAATGGGCCTAGCCCATGAGTGGGAGATTGTTAGTAATAGTGCTCACAGGCCTATCGATATGGACATGGTATTTTGACTATTTATGAGAATTTATTATTATGATGATTTGCATGTTTATTATATATAATGTCCTTGAATAATATTATTAATTATTCTAAATGTCCCTGTCCGGTTATTGTTATGGGAATAACAATGAATTAAAGATTAGTATAAAGTTTGATTGATATTCATGGGATGAATATGTGTATGAGATACAAAATCAAATTTATATCTATTTATTGAGAACAAATATTAGACCGGGCAGATCTTAGAGATTAATACATGGATCAAAGTCATAAGTTAATCTCTAATAGTTGTGTCATTAAATCCTATGACCTGAGGTCGCTATAGTTCTCAACATAAGGAATATTGTGTTTTGATATAATCAAATGTTGTCTTTAATCGGATGACTATAAAGGTTATACTTGAACATAATAAGGTATGTAGTGAGATATGAAGCGATTAAGATGGAATTTGTCCCTCTTATTATAAGAGAGATATCTCTAGGTCCCTCGACAATTGGGAAATTGAGAAATGCATGGCCGTGCTGAATGAATTGATGGAGATCAATGTCATTTGTTCCAGTCGATCTAATTGGGTTTCGAGTAATCAAAGATAGAACGATTTAAGGTTGACTTTGTCCATGCCTTATATTCTATCAAGATATCATGAGACAAAAGGATTATGTCATTAACTATATTAAGGTTGTCTCGGATCATGAGCTTTTCATTTAACTTGGGTAGTCATAATGTCTTGCTAGAGGCCATATGACTTGTGGGGATCAAAATGTGATTTAGACCCTCTTGCCAAATGTAATTGAACTATCGTCGCATTAAGAGCGAATAATAACGGTTATGGTTTTTCACTCTGTAGTAATTTAAAATGATGAGATTATTTTAAATTACAAATAACAATTAGTTGTTATTTAAATTCGAATTTAATTTTGAGAAAGTTTAAATTTGTGAAACGGTTATGTTTTGTGAATTTAAATTGTTATTTAAATTCGAATTTAATTTTGAGAAAGTTTAAATTCGTGAAACGGTTGTCTTGAATGGTTATGTTTTGTGAATTTAAATTGTTATTTAAATTCTAATTTAATTTTGAGAAAGTTTAAATTCGGTAGCTTGGTTATGTGTGAGCAGAGTTATATTTTGTAGTAGTCGTCTTTTACTACGAGAGCAATAAAGCAGGAGAGAAAGAAAAGAAAAACCCTAATTTCGTTTTGAGAAGACGAACCTGAACTAGCATTCAACAAGATCGTTCATTATTTGTTCGTGTGTGGATACTTGTAGAGGGTGGTCGCTTTTCATAAAGGCAGCACCTTTGAAGATCCGAATAAACCAAGACGCAGACTTTGAAGGCTTGATCAATCGATCTGAGGTAAGTTCGTTTACCCTTCCTTCGGTTTTATGAAGCATATGTGATCCTTGAGTAGGTTAAGGGATAAAAATGTTAGAATTCTCTGCGTTTATGTTCAATCCAGTTGTGGATATTACGCGGAACCCAGCAACTGTGCGAAAGATCTATCTTAGGTAGACCTGCGCCTCGTGAGATCAAACAAATCATCAATCCTTGGTAAGGGATACCAATACTTGATCATAGCCCTATTCAACTATAGGTAGTCAATGCACAGTCGAAGGTTCTTGTCCCTTTTCTTTGAAAACATAACCGGAGCGCCCCAAGGTGAAGTGCTCGGTCTAATGAAACCCCGTCAATAATTCATGTCACGGACCTTGAGTTTGCGCAACTCAGCCGTCTCTTGTATCCTGTGTGGAGTCATAGAAATGGGCGACATGCCGAGGGTGTAACTCGTGCAAGTGCATCCCTCGGTGGAGGTAATCCCAGTAGCTCATCCGGAAAAACATCCTCATACTTATAGACTACCCAAGGTAGACTCACATTCTGTCTCACCTCATCCTCCAGGGTAAGGCTTGCTAGCCAACCCCTCAACTATCCGTGCCATGGAGTCATACACAGTCTAAGGTAAGGCACCATGCTTATTGATGAGCTTAAAAGTCATCTATTTTTAGTCCATTTTTCTGTTCTATTTTCATCTAGAAATGAATAATTAATATCTGAAATATGAAGAAACTCATCAAATTGTTATTAACGAGGAAGAAAGAAAGAAAGTGAAAAATACGGCCAATAGAGTGGAAGAGAAAAGTGCGTCGAATCAGTGAAATAAAGGAAATGGTGGGATTCATTGATGGGTTGGGGTTGACACAGTCAAATTTTGAGGTCATGACACCAAAAGAATGAAAGGAATTTGATGCGGTGCGGCAATTAAGTACGGATCGGTGGTGAAGGGTAATGAATTAAGAGCGGCGTCGCGGCTGACGATACGAGTCGCGACAACAATTGATGTCGTGGCGAGGATCAGAAGGTCGCGACCGCGAAACACCTTTTAAGCTGAGGTTTGGTGATCATTCTGGAACTTAAGTTGATGTGACGTGAGATTGATGTCGCGACATTGGTAATATCACGACAAGAATTTGAAGTCACGACATCAAGAACCATCAAGAGAGGCTGTAAGCCCTGGTGATGTCGCGACATGAGATCGAGTCATGACGCGGACCTGCTCAGTTTAAGGGTGAGGATTTCATGAAGTGAGGTCCGACCAACATTTCGAAGTCAGCGACATGGCTCAACCGGTCGAAAGCCTCGGAACTAAGGCGATGTCGCGACATGGGATCGAAGTCGCATCGAGGAGCGACGGATCAGCGATCACGAGGCCTTAAAGAGATGTCGACAGATCAGTGATGTCGCGACGATGAGCAACTAATAGTTGAAACTACGGTTCTTTTAGAAGATGTCGCGACAAGATGAGGTGATGTCAGCGACACAAAGACTAAATCAGGGACTACATAGAGTAAAGTTGAGTCGCGGCGTGGGATCGAGGTCGCGACCTCTCGGTAATGTACGACAAAGCTACAGGGTCGCGACTTGAACAGTGACTTGGGCCTGGATACTCAAAAATCCACAACAGGCTACATTGGGATTAGGGCCCAAGTGGGAAAACCCTATAAATCTGCTTGACCTATCCGGCTCATTCAAGCGACTTAGCGGCCCACACGGTGAGAGATGCAGGATGGGCGAAAGCTCATTTTCTTTCTTTATTTTCTTTTCTTTTATTTTCTTAATTTTCATTTCCGTCGTTTTAGAGCGGATCATGCTCTCGTATTTTATTTTTTTCGTTTGTATTTCCCGAATCTGGATGTTATGTCGTTTGGTGATTTGAATCACGAAATTCATTGTTTGCAAATTACTACGAAATGTTTGAAGTTCGAGGACAAATTTAGGTCGATTGTTGATTTCAATTCTGCGGTCATTCTTATGATCGGAGGAATCTTTGTATCGTGTAATTCGTAATTGAGGAATCCGACTCCATTAAGTGAGCGTTATAGTGGTTATCTTTTAAGTAGTCTTTTTCGTGACTTGTTATTTGGGTTAATACAAATTTACTTACAGTTTGGGTTTTATTTTCTTGGGATGCAGATATCGGTTTCTTAAACCCGTTAAGATTCAAGTCATTATACGATTTCAAGGGAGGTCCTACGAGTGACACGGGAAGACATTCACGAGAGTAATGTACATTTCTTTGAAAGGTATATTAACACGCTGTAAGGGATCCTTTGAGCTTGCCTTAAGTTCACTTAGATAAATCCTCTTCTGCTTGAAATCAAGAGCGAGTTGGAATAAGGTTATCTATTAAACAAGCAAAGAGTTCACCTCAATTGGGATGTGACCAATCCGAAGTGTTAGGCGAGATCTAATCAAGGAAAGGTTGATCTATTCTAATTTAGGGAGGAGCAATCTGGAAGTTGTATATCCTTGCTTGACCGATAGCAGGAGCTAAGGTTTACAGGTCCATAAAATGGGTATATGAGAGTATTACGAAAAATACCCTGAGTTAAGGGAAGTCCCTCTTTAAAAGTAGTTATCTAATTCCCTATATTCGAGAGAATCAGGTCATAAATTAGATAATGAAATAATGGAGTATGGGAGATCCAGAGCGCCTAGCCCATGGGCTGATTTTGGCGGAGTTGGTCGAGAAATTTTATTGCAGGAGTAACTACGGGAGATTGATAGTTCTATAAGCTGTTTCTATTAATGTGTCTTCGAGGATAAACTATTCGTTATTCAGGTTCTTTTATTATAAATTCATTATTCTTTATTCTTATTCTTTTAGTATGTTGGGTGGATTCGGTTATTTTCCTTTACCGTTTAATTGTTCCGGCACCTTAATCTTTGGATCTCTATTATCATTTTGTGGTCCAAATAGTATGGAGATTGAGTAGTCGGAGTAGTTGATTTAAATTCTTATGAGATCTCACGTGGGATCGATATACGGACTTAAATCCATTTTATTACTTGTCGGCACATTGCACTTGTAGAATATCGGACTAAAACCAACTTTTAAAAAAAAAATGATGATTTACTATAAGAGATTGGTGGTTTATACGTGTTTTGTTTTAGTGTCAACAAGTTTTATGGCCGTTCTTGAGAGATAGATAATAGTCCTTGGTAATAGTGTCGAAATTTGTACATGTGTTTTAGTCCGGTCGACAAGTTTTATGGCGCGTTTCGAGGATCGAAGAATTTAAATAAATCAATATTCAGATGAAAGAAAGAAATACTAATTTGGACATTTTCAAAAGAAAAAACAGCATTTCAAGCAGTGACTCTTGTAGCCACTGACCTTTAACAATCCATATTGAATATATTTTATGATTTGACTCATCCTATTAATGGGAGTATGTTTTGCTTTCAGAATAACTTTGATGCATAGGAAACAGAACAACGATACGATTCGGTACGACCTGAAATAGAAAGGGCGGCTCGAAGCGAGAAGAGCCAGAAGGCGAAGAAACTCAGCCATGGCGGATGAAGACGGGGATCGGTTCAGGAAATACATATAGAAAGCTAGAGATCTCTGGCCCGCGATACAATGGAGGATTCACGGAGACCCGATTATACGGGAAGAATGCTCGGCGATGGAGGCCGACTGCGATGGAGTGCTAATTTTGAATTAAAGCCGTACTTGATTACAATGGTCAATGACACCCGGTTGCGAGGTCATCCCATGAAGATCAAGCAGGCACTGGAAGAGATTCCTCGGAATTGGCGATCTTGTTAAGGCCCAGATGGGGTGAGACCCGGAGATCATAAGCTGCGTCTATTCCCAATTCTCTCTAAGAGATACAGCAGCTACATGGTGAGATCTTTACCATATGGTTGTTGATACTTGGGAGGAGGTAGTAGAGGCCTACTTGGGTAGATTCTTTCCCCGACCTGCCACGGAAAGAAGGAGGGAAATCATTACGTTCGGCGGGGGGGAAGATGAAAGCTGTATGTAGCATGGGAAAGATTGACGGTTCTTTGAGAAGATGTCGATGCATGGAATAGATCTGAAGATTTCGGATGGACATTGTATATCAGCCCGAATGATATATCAAAGGGATCATTGATGCTTCATCTTTGTGGAGCATTCAAGCGAAAGTCTTTGAAGAGGCAAAGAGTGATTGAACATTTGGCTAAATGTAACATAGAAAACTCCTTGAGCTTTCAAGAGGAAGCGACGAGAGGAAAGGGGATCATGGGTGAGCAAGATGACGATATGGAGGCCAAGTTGGATGCCATTATGCCTGAGTTAGACAAGCAAGAAGAAAAGACACACACCGCTCATGAAATAGGAGCAATTGAAAGGGGAGTTAATGAAGGGAGTGCTGAAGAGTAAGCGAAGGACTTTATGATCTTTGAAGAGGTTAATTATTTAAGGTGAGCCAAGAGCTTACCATTTCAAACCCAATCCTAACCTACAGCACATTATCACCCCGGCACTCGGGAACCATGAGAACTTCGTATGGTGGAGGGGGCTTCTCAAGGCAAAGGCGGGGCAGAACCCTTAACAAGGGTGTGGCTGACCCTGAGTTCAGACGGCGAAATGAGCATAGAAACGAATATAGTGAGGGGTCGGAGGAGGGGCCCCATCTTTTGAGGAGCAGTCTTTGCGGAGTTTATGGGGGATAATAAAAATTTCTTGAACCTCCATGAACAAAAGTTTGAAATTGGAAGCAAGTGCTGCAATTCTCAGAATTTTAATTCTTAGTGCATCACTGAAGAACACCGGAACCAGTGAGACAGCTAGCCACTAAAACCGCAAGAGTCGGAAGAGAGATGCCTTCGAGTGATCTGAGGAAGAGACAATTTGCATGGTGTGCGGTGAGGAGTGGGAAGGAGTTAGAATAGAGGGAAGAAAAGTGTGACCCAACAAAGAAGTAGCAAGACGAGAAGGAAGAGACGATGGAGAATGTGAGAAGGGAGTAGAAAGAAGAACATCCAAGGGAACAAAGCGCAACGGTCCATTTCACAAAGGCTGAAATCAAAGATGGAGGAAGCGGTTTGCAAGGTTCTTGAAAACTTTCCGGAAGTGGAGATCGGTATGCCTTTTCTTGAAGTGGTGACTCGGATACCCATTTGTATGTGGAAATTCTGAAGGACATGCGACGAGAAAGAAAAATAGTAGAAGAAGGAATGAGTGAATCTCCTTTGCCACTGCCCCCGGTGCGTGTCGAAAGAACTACCAGTAAAGATGAAGGACCCAGGGAGTTTCACAATTCCCTTGTATTGTTGGAGAATGGAATTCAGGGAAGCTCTATACGCGTGACTCGGGAGCTAGTATCAATCGATGCCTCTTTACATTTGCCAAGAAATTAAGTTTGGGGAGCTTAATCCGCCATTGTTACTCTTGAATCAGCGAGACATATCGATGGTGAAACTGAAGGGTCATTGAAGATGTGTTGGTCACTGTTGGGAAGTTTGTATTCCCAGTAGACTTCATCATTCTGGACATGGAAGAAGATTCACAAATACCCCTACTATTAGGAAGACCATTCCTAGCCACTGGAGCTGCCCTGATTGACATGCAGAAGGGAGTTCTTATCCTGAGGGTTGGAGAAAGAAAATTCTTTGTGTTTAACGATTAAAAAGTATGCAAAGTATAGATAGGAAAGGAAGGCTACAATGTAGGCGATTTTGTCTCTATTCCCGAGCCCTGATGTTAGCAATGATTGTAACACTCCGGTTTTATCAATGAAAAAGAGATGAATTTCCCGATTATCTTTGAAGATGTCTATTACGAATTTCCATGCGACCAATTTTCATGCTATAGAAGCTGTGTTGAACTTGAAGCAAAAGCGAAGAAAGATAATGGGGAAGATAGTGAAAAGGGGAAATTCATCAAGAGACCAGTCTGAAGGTTTAGTTTTGAAAGAGTTGCCATGTCATTTAAAGTATGCCTACTTAGAATTACGAAGAAAAAAAACCGGTGATCATTTCGGCCCGGATTAAGAAGGTGAGAATGAGGAACAAGATTCTTTGGAATTATTAAGGAAGCATAAGGAATCGCTAGCTTGGTCCATTGAAATTTGAAGGGGTATCGAGTCCATCAATTTGCATGCATAAGATTCTGCTTGAAGAAGACTTCAAAACCATCATGGGAACACGGAGGAGAATTTGAATCGATGAAGGAAGTAGTCGGGAAGGAGGTCTTTAAAATTGTTAAATCTTTGGTTTTTATCTATGCTATCTCAGACGGTCCTTAGGTGAGCCAGGTTCATGGTTCCAAAAGAAAGGGGTTAAGCGCGATCGAAATGAAAAAAATGAATTGATTCAGCGAAACGGTAGCGGGGATGGAGGGTATGTATTGATTCTGAAAGTTGAATGCAATGACCCGAAAGATCATTTCCTTGCCTTTCATTGATCGGATGTTGGATAGGTTAAGCGAGGACACCCTCACTTTTGTTTTGGATGGGTATTCGGGGATATAATCAGATTGCTATTAGGAAGATCGAAGACCACGTTTACATGCCCTTATGGTACCTTTGCCTTGAAGGATGCCGTTTGGGTTGTATGTCTCGGCTACATTCGGAGGTGCATGATGTCTATATTCTCGGATTTGGTTGAAGAAATGATGGAAATATTCATGGATGATTTTTCTTGTGTATGGATCGACTTTGATCAATGTCTAAACAATGCGAAACAGTGCTTCAAAGATGCGAGACAAGCAGCTAGCGAATTGGGAAAATGTCATTTTATGGTAACGAAGGTATTGTTCTTGGGCATAAAATTCACCGCTCTTGGACTAGAAGTTGATCGGTCAAAGTATCCATTATCAAAACTCTTGCACCACCTACTACGAGTTAAAGAGGTAAGAAGCTTTTGGGGCATCTTTGAGTTTCTGAGGAGATTTATCAAAGATTTTAATAGCGGTTCATTATACGAGATTCTTGGAAAAGATCTGAGGTTCGATTTTGATGACTCTAACGAGAATGCTTTTAATGAATCAAGCTCAAATTGGCACGAGCACCTATAATTCTTGCACGGAGAATGGGGATCAAGGGTTTGAAATAATGTGTGAGTGCAGTGAGGATTTTGCTATGGGAGCTGTGTTGGGGCAAAGAAAAGAGAAAGTATTCGAGGGCCGTAATACTATGCTAGTAAGACCTTCAATGAAGCAGGAGAACTACTCAACAAGCGAAAAGGAAATGCTAGCCATAGTTTTGCTTGTAAGAAATTAGAGCAATACATTTTGGGATCCCATGTGGTAATTCATGATCATCACGGCAATCAAATTGCACGATGTCGAAAAGAGCTAAGCAGGTGATAAGGTGGAGTCTTTACAGCGTTGCGAGAGTTTGATTTGGAAATATAAGGGACAAAAGGGATGTAATGATGTGATAGCCGACCACTTGTCAAGAGTAGAAAAGAAGCAGTGATGAAGAAGAAAATATACGGTTAACAGAGAACTTCCCGGATAGGCAATTATTCCAAGGTTTCCTTCCGAGCTCCATGGTATGCGATATTGTGAATTATCGGCTTGCTGAATTAATGCCTTGAGGTCGACTACCAGAAAGGCTGAGCGACGGCGGATATTATATTTGGGATGATACTTTTATTCAAAGTCTTGAGCATGATAATAAGAGATGTGTGCGGAAGGTGAACAAGGCAACATTTTAAATGAATGCCATGCATCACCATATGGGGGACATTTTTCGGAGTAAGAAGCAGCGCCTGAATACTCGATCGGGGTTTTATTGGCCCACTATCTTGAGAGATTGTGCGAGTGGGTAAAATTGTGTGATCGATGCCAAAGTTGGAAATATCAAGCGACATGAATGAAATGCCCCTAAAGGTATTATGGTGATACAAATTTTGATGTTTAAGAATAGATTTTATGGGACCTTTCCCACCATCATTTGGAAACCTATACATACGCTACTTGATGGGTACGTCTCAAATGGAGTGGAAAGCGTTTGTCAAGGAATGATGCTAATACAGGTTGTGAGGTTTCTTACAAAGAATATTTGAGCGGGTTTAGATTTGGAGACCATCATTGAAGTGATGGGGAACCCATTTACAAACAAAATATTTGCAAAACTCATGGCCGGTATGGGATCAAGCATGTAATGAGTTTAGCCTATCATCCCAGGACCAATGGACAA
Organism: Tetrastigma voinierianum; assembly: GCA_016808115.1. Classification (NCBI taxonomy): domain Eukaryota; kingdom Viridiplantae; phylum Streptophyta; class Magnoliopsida; order Vitales; family Vitaceae; genus Tetrastigma; species Tetrastigma voinierianum. The sequence continues at coordinate 283,110 of JAEQBH010001130.1, forward strand.
GCGAGAAATTTCCACGAGAGATCAAAAGAATACTTGAAAAGGCGTGAGCTCAAGCGGGAAGGGCCAGTCTTCCAAACTTGATGATGCACTTTAGGCTTACAGGTTGCCTCACAAGACCCAGATTGGAATGTCCCATCTGTGGTGTTTGGCAAACCATGTCATCCTCTTGAATTAGAATACAAGGCAATGTGGGCCATTAAAAGGTTAAACTTCGATTTCAAGGTACAAAGGAAGAAAGATTGCTCAATGCGAATTGGAAGGCGAAATGAAGCCTACGATAATGCTAGAATATACAAAGTGAGAGACAAAGAAATGGCATGATCGAGAAAATCCTTAGGAAAGAGTTGAGCAGAGCGAGTGCTTTGCTTTTAATTCTAGGCCCTGAAGTTGTTTCGAAAAATTAAAATCAATTGGAGTGGGCCATACACGGTGGTATCCAAGAATTACTACATTTGGAGCAATAACAGAAATCTGATGATGGGAAGTTCAAGGTCAGACAAAGTTAAAGCATTATCTCAGCGGGGAAGAGGAAAGTGAAGAACTCCAAGCCTGGTTCTTGAGGAAAAGAAGAACCCGCAATGACAAGTCAGCTAAGGACTCAAAGCGAAGCGATAATGGAGCAACCCATGAGGATTTAAATTCTGAATTTAAATTTTAAATTATTTATTTTCTTTTAGTTGCTGATAAATTAGGTCAGATTTGTTTTCTAGAAGGATAGATTTAATTTTTAGAAATAGATTGTAGTTTAATTAGAATTTTCTTGAATATTGCAGTGATTTTCTGAACGGGTTAAAGACATGAATAGCAAGGCAACTACGGGGTAAATCGGCAACTTCTTGGAGGAATTCGCGACATGAGAAAAGGGAGTAACTTTCCCCATAACCCGACTCTTAATATATTTGAATTAATTGTTAAATCTTTTTGGCAAATATGCCTGAAGAGATGTCTACACGGGTTAGGAACAATAAGAGAATTCAAAGTTTTTGAAATCATTGAATAAAGGGCTTGGTCACGACAGCAAGGTTATGTCGCGACAAAGCTGTTGTCTTACAAAACATTGATGTCGTGACCACTTTGGAAAGAACAATTAGTGAGTATGGAAGAAGGAAATGCATGTCACGACAGGTGAATTAAGTTTGAGAAGAAGGATTGTCGCCACATCAAACGGATCTTTGAGAACCAGCTGGTAATCGCGACATATTGGGTAGGTCAGCGACATTAAAGTGCGACATGTTCAGCTCCTCACTTCAAAAAAGCCTAAATTTAATGACCTAAAATAAAAGAGGCCAGGTGAAGTCAGTGATTCTTAATTGAATCATTAACTAGCCTGACATTGATTGAATTGCAGAAATTTGTTGGAAACTATTTCATTCACTCAACCCACATAACCATTCGCTTCGTCTTCCTCCCAATCTCAACCTCTCTGAAAATACAGCATTCCAAACCGTCGAAAAGCTTTTCTCTTGCTTCCAATGGCTGGGAATTCCCACCACAGTTCCTAACCTATACGAGATAATGAGGAACCACGAACAATCGAGAAGAAAGAAACTATCAGGAGAAACAGTTAGATGAGATTAGTCGGGAGAGCAAGCGGGAGATGCCATCAAGCGAAGTTAGGCCTTCTCGAGACGGGCGAAAGGGGAAAGGAAGGAGAAGAAGAAAGAAGTAGAAGATTTCATATCCCAGATGAAGCTTATTCCCGGTGGAAAGTATGCTAACAAAGGGTTTTATTGAAATGAGATTCAAAAACCATGTGACTCCTTTCAAGGAGATGATAGACGAGAGGATGGGAGAGTCTCTGCGCACACGAAGCGGGATATACGACAGGTGAGAGGTTTTATTCAATATGGTAGGAAGGAAGGATGGAGCCGTTTATGTTAGAGAATTACGGGTCTCATCTGAAGCCCGAGGCCGTCGATGGGGCCTATGGGATGACAATACACAAACATGGCTCCCAAATTCGAGGAAAATTTTGGAAAAACCAAATTTTAGGAAGGTGCGAGAGAAGCTCAACGATGGAAGGCGGTTGGACCAGGAGAGGAAAGCCCGGGGAACTGAGCAGGGGAGCCTCAACGAGGAAGCGAAGGTATGGTTTTACTTCCTTGCGTCTGTGTTGGTTCCAACAAAACATTTATGCAGTGAGAGAGCAAGTACATGCTAGCGTATGCTCAAGGGTACAAGATCGATATAGGAGTTATCATAGAGAACTCTATCATGAGATATCATGAAGGGAACAAAAGATGCAGCACCTTTGTGTGATCACGGTTCTATGCTTGAAGGAATTTGGGTGAAAGGAATTTAAGGGTCGGAAGAAGTCCCAGGAGCTTCACCACTCCTTGACGGGGAGTTAGCGAGGGCGAGGAAATCGGAGGAAAAGGGTCTTGGTAGAGAGAGCAGAGGTGGAGCCAATTTGAAGAACCCGAAAGGAGACCCATAGGGCCAACGTCGGAAGCGAGCACCCAGTGACATCACCTGACCACAATGATTACATGTTTGCAGATAATGAAGGGTAGGATGAAGACAGCCCAATAGACTTCTCCATCCCCTTGGCCAGTTCCCATCCTGTACAAAACAGAAATTTCCAACACGGAGAAAGCTCAAGAGACCTGAGAGGACAATTCAGTGCAGAAGCTCTCGATTTGATCTGGAAAGAATAGAAGAAGAGAGAAGGAGTGGAACTTAAAGCGGGAATTCGGGAGAAGGGATGTGAAAAGGGTGAAAGAAGAGACCAACGATTGGGAAGAAGAATTAAACGAGGAAAGAAAGGAGCATGGGGTGGAGATCAAAGAGAGAACAACGGTGGAAGGAAGGCGAGCAGAAAGAGGAGCGGATGGGAAAAATGTTAGCGACAAGGAGAAGAGTTCGAAAGAAATGAAGGAAAGAGATCAAGATCTTTTACTGAAACTCAAACTGAGTCATGAAGCTTTCTATAACAAGTAGTTTGATAGAGATGCTCAACTCCTAGCATTGCTAGATAAAAGAGATAAAGAGCATGACACCAAATTTGGGGAGCAGATAAAGGGTTTCAAATTACTATACAAATCTCTACAGAAGGAGCTAGAAAACAAACTGAATGAGAGAGACAAAAAGCAATGGGAGGCTGAATCCTATAGGCAGAAGGAATGGCTGGAAAATTTAGATTTGATTAACAACAATCTTTCTAAATTCTTGGAAGTCATGACGAGGAAATGGAGAACACAATGAATGGCTTGGGGAAGAGACAGATATCTTGAACAAGAAGTTGATCTCTATTAGGATTGTCATTGAAGAACAGGTTGAGAGGGAAACTAAGAAGAGAAAGGAAAGAAGGGAAATGAAGTTCCCTTCATTCCCAGCTCATTTGGTACTTTAGACCCTAGATCCCACGATATTTTTGCCACCTTGTCCAAAAAGAAGAAATAGACCTTCTCCTTACCTAACCTTTCAGTACCATCCTCCTCCTATACTGTGTATCCAACAGTTGAAAATCAATCAGAAATAAAATGAGAAAGTTAAATGGAATTGTTGTGTATGCAGCGTTTGATTGTTCAATGTTATGTTGCTTTGTGGTCGAATGATTAGGAAATCAAAGTAGGAAATGAGTTCGAATAAAAACTGCTGAGAGGACATTATCTTAATTGAATGAAGCAGTTAGAGTAGGAGTAAGCTGAAATGAGGAAAAATTGCAGAATAAGGACAAAATGTATCTAGTTTAATTGAAAAACAAGGTAAAAAAAAAAATTACTTATATTTAGCGATAAGTCGGATTAGGAAGGTAATACAACGAGATGGAACAAACATATTTTGAGTTTGTGGTATGAGCAGTAAGTCAAGGAACACATTGAATATCAATTAACTTAGCTACTCATAAATAAAAATGGGTCGAGATACTCCTTATAGTTAGTCACAGCTGATAAATCCAGTTGAATTTGTTAGATTATTGATTGAAGTGAAATCCTAGGTGATTCAGCTGACAAGAGATGATACAGGCCATTCTTGGATAGTTTGAGCCATTCTAGCCATCCCTATTCATATGCTGAGGCATATACGGTAGTTCCAGAAATTGAGCCAACAGAGCACATTTTTCAAAAATAGACGATGGAAACTTGACTCATCTTAAGACATCAATCCTTGATAAGAAAGAACCTACGATTACCCAGGAATTCAAAGAGGAAGAAAGAAATGAAGTTTGGGGGAGTTTATATTTTTGAGGAACTCAAAAAGGGAATGAAAAGAAAAAGGCAAGGAGCAGAAAAGAAGGCTTCTAGGGATAAGTTTTATCTTGTGGCCTAACTCTCTCAACAATTAAGTTCTTGTGTGGGTGTTTCCAACACCCAGTACCCTAATGCCATCTCGGTATGGGAGTTACTAACCCAAAGTTCGCTAAGAGTGTTAGAGCTCTAAAAGTTAAAACATTGCACTATCCCTTAGTAGCAAACCAAGGAAATTCCTGAAATTGTATAAGAGTCAAATAGGGGGAATACACTCGAAACGAAGAAATCAAAGAGATATCCCAAACATGAAGTTTAGTGGGAGTTTACTAGAGAAACTATAAGAAAGAAGGAAGAAGAGAGAAGAGAAATGTTCAGGTGATCTTAACCTAAAAATTCCTTCCATCCACCCATTACCCAAGCCTCACAATATAAGCCCAAAAGACCCGATTGGATTCGAAGGTCGACCACCTACATTAGTGGAGATCAATATGAAAACAAGCCTATGGAATTTAAGAAAGGAAACAATCAAAATTGTGAAGAACTTAGTGGAGTTAATGATCAAATATAAATTGAGAAAGGAATTAATCTATTATTCAACAGATCCAATGAGTATATTGTTTGTAAAACAATCTCAACATGATAGTTTGCATAGCATAAAGAGTGTAGACCAACCTTGAACTGACTTCAAGTTAAATGTATGTAAAATTCAGTGATACCTTGTACTTGCAATTAAATTGAATGAAATCACAGAACAAATCATTTAAAATGTCCTTAAAAATTATTTTATGCTTTGAGACAAACAATTTTTTCTTTTTTTCTCGCTGAGGACAAGCAAAACTTGTTTGGGGGAGTTTGATGAGCTTAAAAGTCATCTATTTTTTAATCCATTTTTCTGCTCTATTTCATCTAGAAATGAATAATTAATATACAGAATATGAAGAAACTCACCAAATTGTTATTACCAGAAAGAGAGAAAGAAAGCAGAAAATACGCGAATAAGTGGAAGAAAAGGCCGAATGGCAAGGCGTAAATAAAAAGAACTCCGTCGATTCATCGATGCATGGGGTCGATTACTACCAAATTTCGAGGTCGCGACACCAAAAGAATGAAAGGAATTACGCAGTAGCGACAAGAAGTACCGTATCGCTACTGGCGGGTAATCAGGAGCTAAGAGAACGACGCCGCTGACAAGACTCGAGGTTCGCCACAACAATTGATGTCGCGGACGAGGATAAGAGGTCGCTGAAGCAAATGCAAAGCTCACCTTTAAGCTATGAGAGGTTTGACCGACGGCTACCCGGAATTTCTGTTGATGTCGCTGACGCAGATTGATGTCGCCATTACTGATAATGTCACGACAAGAGGTCAAGTCACGCATATCAAGAACCATCAAGAGAAGACCGGTTACAAGTCGATGTCGCGCGATACGCAGATCAAGTCGCCGACACCGCACTCGCCACCGGGCGGTGAAGTTTCATGTGAAGTGAGGTCAATGACAATACCAAGTCGCGACATCGTAAGCAAACTACCGAAGCCTCGTGAGAACTAAGCTGATGTCGCGACATGATCAGTCGCCAATACATCAGAACGACCGTGATCACCATGCAAAGCCTTAAAGAGATGTCGCGATAAGATATTGGGATGTCATACAACACGAGCAACTAGTCGGGCTTCCACTTCCGCTTCTTTTGAAGATGTCGCGACAGCATGGTGATGTCGCTGACACCAAGAATGATCAAATCAAGGCTACATGTAGTGTCGTCGCGACGTGGTGATCGCAGGTCGCACCCCGATGATGTCATGACAGAAAACCGTCAAAGCGCGATTAATGCGCGATTGGGCTCGATACTAAAAATCCATAACAGTTACATCGGGATTAGGCCCAACTCGAAAACCCTATAAACACGCTATTTATCCGTACTTATTCAAGTAGCTCGACATAAATACGCATTTAGTGTCCGGATAGCCGAAAAGCTCATATTTTCTTCTTTTATTTTTCTTTTCTTTTATTTTTCTTAATTTTTCATTTCCGCCATTTTAGAGCGTGATCATGCTCTCGTATTTTTATTTTTTTCGCTGTATTTCCCGACCGATGTTATCGCTTGTCGTCAATGCGTAATTCATTTACTTTCAAATTACTACCCGAAATGTTTGAAGTCTCGCATAAATTTGAATTCGGACAGCCTCTGGGCTTTCACCAAGTAACCATTCTTAAGGGACCGAGGGGAATGTCAGATCGTGTAATTCGGCACCGAGGAATCCAAATTCTTCCATTGGCGAACGTTATAGTCAATTTATCTTTCTCAGCCTTTTCAGTAGCTTGTTAATTTCGCTTAATAAATTTACTGCTTCGTTTATTTTCGGGATCCTAATATCGCTATACCCGCTAAGATTCGCTGTCATTGCTCGATTTCAAGGAGGTCCTCCGAGTGATTGACAGGAAGACATTCCCCGGTGAGTAATGTACATTTCTTCATGTATATTAACCAAGTATTAGGGATCCTTCGAGCTTTGTAAGTTCACTTAGATAAATCCTCTTCTCACTTGAAATCAAGAACGAGTCAATGAGTTATCTATTTAAACAAGCAAAGAGTTCACCTCAATTCTGGATGGTGAAGCCAATCCTGTTAGCCGAGATTCAATCAAGGAAAGGTTGATCTATTCTAATTTCGAGGAGGAGCAATCGGGAAGTTGTATATCCGCTTGGACCGATAACTCGGGAGCTTAAGGTTTACATTCATAAACGGGTATGAAGTTATTGCAAAAGAAAAAAATACCCATTAAGGGAAGTCTCTTTGTGCAGTAGTTATCTAATTCCCCGTATTCGAGAGAATCAGTCATAAATTAGATAATGAAATGTGGAGTATGGAGAGATCCAGCTGCACTACAACGCCTTGGACAGATTTTGAAACTGGAGTTAATCAAGAAATTTTATTAGGAGTAACTACAGGAATTGATAGTTCACTATAACTGTTTCTATTAATGTGTCTTCGAGATAAACTGCTCAAGATTCGGCTTCTTTTTTATTAGAAATTCATTATTCTTATTCTTATTCTTTAGTATGTCGGGTAGTTCAGCTTATTTCTCCTTTTGTTCGCTTAATTGTTCCACCTTGGTCGTCGATCCTATTATCATTTTGTATCCAAATAGTATGGAAATTGAGTAATGTGGTAGTTGATTTAAAAATTCTCGAGATCTCTCGTGGGATCGGGAGACATCTGGACCCTTAAATCCATTTGCCACTTCTGCTCGAATTGCACTCATATATCATCGATCAAAAACCAACTTTAAAAAAAATGATGATTTACTCTAAGCAGATCGGGTGGTTTATACGTGTTTTGCTTCGTGTCAACAAGTTTTATGGCGCCGTCACGTGTGATTGTGATGTGACAGTCCTTTGGTAATAGTGTCAAATTCGCAGATACGTGTTTTGGTCCCACAACACTTATCCCCCTAAAACACAACACAAACTCCATCCTGTGTGTAGGAAGTAACTCACCTACGATCGCAATCAATGACGACTCGGTGTGTCATCAACCAGTCCATGCCGAGAATAACATCAAACTCGAACATATCCATGGCTTTTCCAAGGTCTCAACCTCTAAGCCCAACTCTTCTACACCTGATGCAGCAATGAATGAATGCGTTGAACCAGAGTCAAATAATATCCTTGCCCATAGGCAAGATAACAAAAACATACCTTGGATAACTGATTGATCTATAGGCTCAGTCGGTGGTGAAATGGCGTAGACACGCCCCTAGGTCCCCTCGGGGGCGTCGGGCCAGGCCCCCTCGACCGCCGACTCCACGCCTGCCTTCTCTCGCGCCCCGCCATGGCCGCAGGTGCTCGTGCAATACCCGAGCTTGATACCTATTCCTCGTCTCGTGACGGTAAGGAGGAACATATCGGTCTATGCACGCTCCACTAATGATCGTGATCGAGGTGTCCCGATAAATTTGAATCCGCCTCACGTAATCTCGCCTCATATGTCCAAGCCGACCTAAGAATGAAAAACAAGTCATCTACTGACCGGCTGGGGGAGCCCCACATGGCCTCGTCCCGATAGTCGTAGCCCTATCCCTAAAACCCTCATGAACTAGAAACCAGCCTTCTTCTCCCCAAACCAAGAAGGCTAACCCTCCCCTTCCTTCACACTAGTACCCTCGCTGCCTCGAATACCCGTGCATCCTCTATCTCTCCTCCTCTATGGCCATAGTTGTCTTAACCATAGCCTGCTATCCTCGTAGAAGGAATCCGATCTGCTTCTATGATAACTTTAGACCATTCTCAAACTTCCTCACCTTTGCCATGTCTGTGGCCACATAGTCATCCCTGAAACATGCTAATTCGGTGAACTTAGCTACATATTCGAGTACAGTCATATTTCCTTGTTTCAACTCAAAGAACTCCGGGGCTTTTGCATGCCCCCGCATGTCGAGTTTGCTCTCATGAAGAGCTCCTGAATCCCCTCCCCAAGTCATGGAGGTTTTCACCCAATCCCACCATACCGGGATTCACCCCTCTGGGCCTGAATGTCGCTGACTAACATCCGCGGTCACACGTAGAGGTAATACCATAGCCCTAAAACTCTCTACTTACCGGAACCAATGGTCAACCACCACCAAGTCCCCTCCCCCTCTGAATGTAGGAGGATGATGAGCTCTAAATCTCTAAAGGTCACTCAGCCCTCCCTGACCGCTAGCTGCACTAGTCTATGCAATGGTGGTAAATGCAGTGCCCATCGCCTCCACAAATGCCTGCTGATCAAAGCCAAGCGGTGGTCGGCTAATGCCCCGTGACCCACTCGCCCGCTGGGCCGCCGACTCCCGCCATCTACACAAGTTAAGATAGTAATTTGAGATTCTCTCTTTTCATTCATCGCATTAGTGGTGCATAATGCCAATCACTAATATCACAACCATTCATGCTATCATGCCTATTTGTTTTTCTCGAACCCCTAAGGTTATGTTCGCAACCCTGTTCTCTATATATGTTCACTGGCGCATATATTCACAAACACAATTACATCTCTCATGGAACATATCGTAACACACAAACAATCAATGCACACCGGCGTCGCGTTCTAAACCATGCCCATTAATCCTGGGTATTCACATACCTAAACTTGGATACCACGTCATGACTTTGATATCAATTACCGAGCACCAGGTAATCATAAACCAAAGCTCTAACACCAAGCTGTGATGCTTGTACCAAACACCAAGCTATAGGTAATCGCATACCTAAGCTCTATACCATAACTATGTGTCCTAGACCCACGCCCAACAAGCCTTAGGTAATCACATACTTAGGCTCTGATACCAAGCTGTGACGCCCTAAATCTCGAGGGTCATTTTTTTTTTTTTTTCAATACGCCTCAAATTAGGTATAAAACAACCCTTTTATTACAAGGGCATATGAAACCTGGTGAAACCCACGTAACCGCATTGATATACAAAATGAGTTTAATTACAACTCGTTTCTTTTTACATAAACAAAACTCGGGTTTTCTACCCAAAATTATAATTACGTAACAAAGCCAACCGGCCTTTTTCTTAATCCACTGGACCTGCTTTGCCTCCCGCCTTACCTCTAGTACCTAAAATATTTTTCCACGATAGCGCAGCAATGCCAGAGAGAAAATCTCCTACAAGGGCTACTCCCCGCCTAAGTGCACATGCAATGCCATGTTCACACATCCACACACATTCAAGTAAAAATATGCACATTTCTACATGAATGTCCACATGCCATGCTCCATGTCTCGAGTCATCACCGACTCCCTCACACATGCATTTTCCATGGCGAAAATTGCTCCAAAACAAAGCTTTTTTTTTTTTTTTTTGAAAACTCATTGGCGAAGCTCTCCGATATCAAAATTTATCGACAACCCGATATATAATTTAGTGGACATACTCCGAGAAATATTGTTGGACAACCCTCCAATAAATCTGCTTGTTCAAAAACCATTTCATGCACTCACACCCGATCCACGTGATGTCCCGTGCACATGCAATGCTAATGCCACTACTTGGAGTTACATATTACATGCATACAAATGAACACATGGAATATTTAAAAATCATGCTTTATAACAAGCATCATGTGGGCAACTGATCATCGCATGTAATTCTAATTCATACCTAATCCATATTCATATTTCAAACACACACATATAACAGCATGTTATTCATCACAACTGGATTTTTCAAGAACCCCAAGAAAAACAAAGATAATAATAACCTATTTTTTCAAAGTGCGTTATTTTCAGCTCCATATATTTTCCAACACATAATGAACTATGGCTTCAGTCCATATTTTCCAACAACCATAACCTGTCTGCAATCGTTTCAGCACATACACTACGCCCGCCATCAAGCAATATGGAGTTTTTTCAGTTACAACCCAAGAAAAACAGCATACATAACCTATTTTTTCCAGTAAGTGCAAGCTATTTCTAGCCCATATTTTCCAGCACATACAAGCTAAATTCAGTCCATGTTTTCCAGCAATTGCAAGCTACTTCCAGCCCATATTTTCCATCGCATACAAGCTAAATTCAGTCCATAATTTCAAGCAACCATAACCTGTTCCAGAACTCAATTTTGCGAGCATAAAAGATCCATAAAACCAATCCTCAACCACTACAGTTTGATCAAAACTGCTTTCAAACCAACCCCTCCGTTTGGGATATACCTCATGGCCATTAAATGGCTCTTAAACAAGGACTAACCCTAGTAGGAGAAGACCCTTACCTAGTGGAGTGCAGACTAGCCCACTGCTGAATCCTCACCCTTCGTAAAATCGAAGTCCCACTTTTCCTCCTTCTTTTCTTTCTTTCCTTATTTTCTTTCTCCTCTTTTTCTTTCTCTCTTTTCTTTTCCTTCTCCTCTTTTCTTTCTCTCATTTTCTTCCTCTTTCTTTTACCCTTTCCTCCTCCCCTCCAAACCAATCTAGTCTGGGTATATAACACCCTTATCAACCCATTTTGACACCTAGCACTTCTACAGCATGTGTCACCCATGCCCCTTTAGCAACCACTACATTCATGCATAGTACAAAAGCATGACACTTGGTCCCACTCATGTGCTATGTCTCCCCCGGTCCCACATGGCATGCACTCATGCCATGTGTCCCCCATTATTCGTTTCATCTACTCGAATACGTGAAATTCGACCGCTCCTAATTCACTCAAATTCCGATTATGTACTCTGGTGATTTTGTGACGAACTCAACGGGCGCATCCGCTGGCTGTCGTCCGACGATCTAGAGAAATTCAAGACTTACATTCTATACTCGTGAACGATAACATCTCGCTTCAGAATAACCTGTGTTTTCACGTAGACGTTTTGAACACTCTCATATTATGAAATTTGAGCTTTTATTCAATTTATTTATTCGAGATCTAAATTTAGGAAAAAGTATCCATTCAATTAGAGATACATGGAAAGAGGAAATGCTTGCTCGCTATTGGTAAAGTGTAGTGAGACAATCATAATATTTGCAGCAGATACTTGAAATTAGAAATTGAAATTCTGCAAAAATACATCCTTATTAGTTAAGGATTTAGTTATATCAAGTTTAGAGGACTAAACTTTTATTAAGGAGGGGAGGATGTGACGCCCCTGATTTTTCATTAGGGGTAAAATAGGAAATAAAAATAATTTCATTAATTATTCCATTAGGGGTATAAGGGTAAGTTCATAAAGAAACCCTATGTATAAAAGGAAAAAGAAAAGAGAGATTATTATTTATAAAAATTTCTTCTCTTACGTACGCTTCCGATTTTTCAAAACTTCTCAAAGAACTTGGAGAAGTCACAATTCTAGGGTTTCAATACGGATTACAAGAGTGTAAGACATTCCTAAATCTGATTAAAGAAAATAGGAAAAATCCTATTTCCTTTCTTCCCTATGAGCGCTGCTCACTGTAGAATTGTGTGAAAATCTAATGCGTTGCATCTTAGGGTCCGAAGAATTACTCCGAAGGCAAATATCTTTCCTCATTTATTTTTCTAGATTTTTGGTTGTAGATTGTTTGATTTTCTTCAGCTCGATCAACCTCGAAAAGTCACTGTATTAAGTTTTATTCCAAAAATAAATAAATAAAGAGGATGAAAATAACTTTGTAAATTGGATTCTTGAGGTGAAAATGACAAGAACTTTAAAAATAAAAAATAAAAAATAAAAGTTTTGAGATTTGTGTAGAGAGATTATTGACTCTTTGAAGAAAAATGAATAGGGTAGATTGGAACAAAATCTCATATTGAAAAGTGAGTAAAAATAAAATGAAAATAAGTCTTTAAAGGTAAAAGCCGCTGCTCGATGAAAAGAAAAGGAGAATAGCTGAGATGTAGGAGGTGATTGTGATGTGTTATGTGTGTATCTGGAAAAGGGAAGTTTGCTTGATATTCTTGGAAATTAAAAATAAAAATAAAAAAATAAAGAAAGAAAAGAGCGAGGGATCATTATTTAAGTATGAGAAATTTAAAAAGAAAAAAGTAGGGGACCACATTTGAAAATAATAATAATAATTTCTATTAGAATTAAATTCAAAGTAAGAATATAAGCCAAATAAATTGGCTTGAGACAAGACTTGAAAGGAATTTGAGTTCAATAAAAATTTGAAAACTAACAAATTTAAATTACGTCATTAGAAAATTAAAAAATACTCATAAGGATAATAATGGAATTATAGGATAAAATATTGAGAATAATTTTGAAAGAATACAACTTTATAAAAATTTCTATAAATTTGGACTTTTACTATTATGAAATGGATTAGAAAGTTAAAAGTATTAATAATAATAATATTAATATTAGAATATTAATAATTGAAAGTTTTAGGATTCCTAAACTCCATTACCTACGTAAAGATTAATGGATATTTCTTCCTTTATTATATTGTGACGATATTTTTAAAATCATTCTGATTGCTACTAAGGTTTTCGCACTTCTGAGGTGCTGGATTCTAAAACAATAAAATTATTATTTCTATATATATATATAAGAGTATATATATATATATATATATATATATATATATATACGTAGTCATAAATGATATTAACGCAGATTTTCAAAAAGAGAATTGTTTGTTTTACATCATTTTGATGATGAAAATTTTTAAACCGACTATATATATAATTCGTTTATGAAAAGTTTTTACATTTTATTTATTTGATTATCCAATGATCAAACAGTGGTTTTGTATGATAGTACTTTCAAGATTTGTTTTGGTTATGAAAGAAAATGTGGAGATATGATGTTTTATTATTTGAATTTTTTAATAAATATTAATCTAAGGTTATTATTGATAGTGTGGCTCATGCTGGGAGGTCGTCTGTAGTTGCACAGGACGACTTAATATTTAACAATCGCCGATAACATACTCTATAACATTACTTTCTAACCTAAACCCAAAACCCAACCCATTACGGTCTGTGTTTTAAAGGTCAACACAAATAAGACCATTTAATTTGATTATTAAAATAATAAGAATTATAATTAATCATCCATACATATTTTAATACAAATAACCTATTAAATTTAAATATGTTTATTAATTTTTATTACTTTAAATTAATAGGAATTATAATTAATAATCCATATTTAACACAAATAACTTATTAAATAGGTTAATTAAATAATATAATAATTAAACATGTCAATTATGATCAAATTCATGTTAAACAGGTCAACACGAATATGACTCATTTATTAAACGACAAGCTAGTTTCACGAATATAACCTCAAACACGATTATACTCTCACCCCAAAAACCCGCAAAACCGTTGGCTGGGTTCATGCTCGTATCAAATTTTTATGCTCACTCTCAGCCAACTTAATACTACCGACACTATTCGCCCTTCTTGTAAACGTGAATAATAGTTGACATTTACATTCCTTGGTAATGAATGTAATTGATTTAAACCCCGCACTTTGTGTTTTTGGCTATAGGTTACGTACCTAGCAGTTGTTTGCTCCGTCCACAAACAGAACACCTGGCATAACCAATCGGACATGAGTTCAAAACTCATCGGATTTTAATCCATTTTTCCGAGCATATTATAAGATAAATTTGATTCTATGCGTAAATGTGGATATTTTACTCAAATTTAATTTTGTAGAAAACATGATAATAAAATCTCAAAGAAACTAAGAGGGATCACTTATGCGTAAATAAAGTCAGAATCGAAAAGCTCCGAGTCGCAGTCAAGAAGCCGCTTGTTCGCTAATTCCAAAAAGCTACGGCACGCAACAGACCAGTTGGGGAAGAAATAGAAGACCTTAGCAAGCGGCCGTGATTCTGAAGTTGATTTTGCAACCGTAATGACCAAGGTAACATGTGGAAAGAGGCTGCATGCAGGAAGTGTGGTAGACAAAGAATATTTAAGGTAGGGACGGCCGCGACACCACTGGCGTCGCAACGCCACCAAATATAATCCAGGTCGCGACACCACACCGATGTCGCGACGTGATCCGCCACAAAACCACATGCAGGAAGTCTCTCGCAAAGAAAACGGTTGCAAACTAGTTTTTTAAATGAAAGGTTCCATTTGCCGCCTTACATACCGCTGGAGGTCGCAACATAAAAACAGAACCGGAGTTCAACATGAAGATCAAGTTGCAACCAACAGAGTCAAGAACAAAAGGGAGGTCGCAACCTGAAAAGAAGCCAAACGAAGCCCTTAACAAGAAACTGAAGTTGTGACCATTTAATAATCAAAGACTACAAACGATAAATGGATTCACTCATTCAGTCGCAACTAAGAAGGTTCGGGAGTAAGAAATCAAGGTCAGAATCATTTTTGAACACCAGATCACATGCAAACGTGTAAAAGAAAGAACATGAGGTCGCGACATCACCTTGAGGTCGCGACCTGGAATAGAGGTTGGAAGGAGGAAATTGGTTTCAACAAAGAATTGAGGTTGCAACCAGAAGAAGAGAAATGAACAGCAAAAGAGGTCGCGACATCACCCTGAGGTCGCGACTTAAATTTGAAACCAATGAAGGCAGAAGACCACCAACAAGGTTGCGACAAGAAAAAGAAAGTCACGACCTGAAGTCATCCTACAAACAGAAATGTGGTAGCAACCTAAAACTAAGGCCAGACTCGTAAGCTTTAAAAGAGAAGAAGAACGGCGTCGCCACACGAAAGTCACAGTCGACATCAACTCGAGAAACATCGGCAAACAAGGTCGCGACTACAAACGATGTCGCGGACTATTAATCCAAGAAGTCGCAAGGAATCGTCGCAAATGCAAACAACAAGGTCAAAGACTCAATAAGAGCAATCAGTGAATCTATGAATATAAAGACACCTGGTGGTCGCGATATAGGATAAAGGAAGCCGGGCTTTCTTGGGAATCACCTCGAGTTTTCGGGATTCGCCCAATTTCTTTCGACAAAGAGGAAATAGATGTTAGAATAGTAGTAGTTTTCTCCGTTTTCGCATCTAGAAAAAGGGGAAACTGAAGAGAACTCAAGCAGTATAGTTTAGAGGTAGAATTTTTTTTATTATTTTCTTTTTCTCGATTTGAATTTGCGACTAGTAACGAGTAAAGCCTGTAATTTTATTTCTATATTTTCTTTCTGAAAATTGTCATCAAAATTTATGAAATCTAAACAAATTCTTCCGAATCTATTTTTCGCCATTGTACTACAAGTGGTTGCACGCGGATCGTGTCTACTTTAATTTGCAATGCAAGAATTTAGCGCTCCGCCGATTTGATTTACATTTAGTTACGCCTTTTCCCGCAAAATACGAGAACTTGGTTTGTCTTGACATTTATTTGGTGCGTTGTTTTTGAATGGGATAAGTTCCCAATAGTAGTATCGGTCACTTAAACTGAGGGAATGGCCTGCTTCCCGATTTCAGATGCCCGGCGCGACACGCAGACCCACTAATCCTCGGTGAGCCAAGAGCATTCTTTCGTATGTTGCGACTACTATTGATATGAACCGCGCTTTTGAGTCTCATTCCTGACAATCCCATTCATTCTCACCGAGCCAGAGAGAGGAGCACTCAACAATACAACAACTCCAGAAAGTTCACCCACCCAAAAGTGTGCTCCAACCTCGTGTTGGGCTTCATCTAACCTGCGGGAGGTGGATTCAACTGGCCAGATTCGGGAGTGCTGAGCCACTACTGCGGTAAGAAATCCTGTAAAATCTCCCCTGAGTATGAAATGTAAAGAGTTCATGCTGCATGAATGTGTGAAGTATGAGAAAGAAAATACCTGTGGATTTTGCAGAGAGATTTGAAATATGTGGCTGTTTCATTTTGTTTTAGAGAAGGGTGTTTTAAACAAGTGAATATGAGGTCTATTTGGCTTTAGGCTTTGATAGCTTAGAGTTTATACATAATGGGACACGTACTAAGGAGACTGATCGGCTTCTACTGGCATCTACGATAGTTTTGAAAGCTCATGGAACCGATCTCACCAAGATTTTGGCTACAATTTATTTTTGCCTATTTTACTTTGTTCATCTTAGTTCAACAAATGGTCTCACTGGTCCAGATCCTTTATTCTTCAAGACAAACCACCGTTGTTCTCTCAGTCCACCAATATAGACCTTAAAGTAGTTGTGGTTGATCTCACTCCTACCACTCTTCTGGGAATGATAACTGACTTTTATATCTCGTATTTTACTTACTTAGGTTGACCCCGTGCATCTATGTTATTGCTAGACCAGACCTATTACTTTAAATTCATGAATACAGAGCACTATTTCTGATTAGTGCACTTGTCCAGAACACACGATTAGTGATATGCTGGCATCTGATGAATCTCAACTGATGGTCTTGTAGTTCACATGTGCCACAAACGTTAGCTACCGTCTCATTCAGACCTATTTTTCACTCACACGCTAACCCACTCCAAACTTCATTTTTGAACTTCAACTCCACACTCATGCTTCAACACCACTCCTCTCATTCATCTGCTTTCATCACACCAACGACCCATCCTCAAATGCTCTGCTGCCTCTAAAAACATTCTTATTCTGCTCTGATTCATCCTCTACAATCATGTTTTACCTCTTAGTCTTTATTTATTAGAAAACAAGATTCAGACATGTTCTATGGAGCATCGACTCTGAAAGAACACTGTGGTGCAAGAAATCTAGCAGGTGAGGGTGGCTTGGTGAGTGGTATGAGCAGATATGATCAGGCTGTGAGGAGTGAGACACGCCTAAGGTCTCCACCACCGACACAATGGAGGATTTTCGAGTTTCATTGTCCAGAAGAATATTTCGTAATCGACGCCTACTGTGGATGTAATAATTTTGGAATTCAAAGCGCTTGATAATAATGGTGTAGCAAAGATTGGCTTCACTGTCATCTCACCGACACCCAATGAGCACTCGTAGATTCTCAGATGGCAAATACAAGAAGTTGGAATGGTGGGTGGGAAGGCCAGAGGTGGAGGTGTGTTAGATTCTTTCCATTTTCTTTTAAGAGGATATAGAATGATTTGGTATGAATCATTACCACATGGTTCAAATGGATACTTGGGGAGCTGGTAGAAGCATACTAAGTGTGTGCCTTGCCTCATCTCACCTCAGAGAGAAGAAATAGATAATAGTGTTCCAAACAAGGGGAAGATGAGAGCCTATATATACCGGGGGAGAGATTCAAGAGGTTGGCCGGGAAGAGGTGCCCTATGCATGCAAATTGATTTAAAAATCAGGAGGATATAGTGGGGACATGGTCTTAAATGATACATCTAGCAGAGTTATTGATAAGTTTCATGCCGTGGAGTATCTTAAACTGGTATGCTTCAAGAGTAAGCATGATCTGATACAAGATCATTAAGTGCAATATGAAAGCTCCATCTGAGTTTTCAAGGGGCAATAGCAGAGGAAAAGGGGTCATGGAGCTGAGTAAAATGACATGAGTGGATATAAAGTAGAGCGCACCATGCAATGTGGGATGGACAAACAGAAAGAATGCACACTGCCATGAAATAGAGCAAGGGAGAGAAATAGATGGAGAATGAAGTGTTGAAGTACCAAATGTATGAAGACTTACAGGCCGAGGAGGCGGCATGAATGAACCAAGAAATTACCATTCGCCAATCCTAACCTGCCCACACAGCCATAGCCAAGATCGAGAACCATGAGAATTTCATGGTGGAGGCATTACAAGGCACGCGGCCCGGGACAGATCCTCAATAGGGATATCAGCAGCTACCATGTTCCAAGAAGAAGATCAAGTAGAAGGTGGAATGAATATCGTGGTCATAGTGAGGACTCAACCATTTAAAGAACAAATATTGCAATTCATGGGGGACAACAAATGACTTATACACTCCATGAACAAACTATCCGGATCGGAAGTTTCTGCCGACACTGCTATTTGAAGAATACAAGTGCCTCACGAAAAACTTGAGACACAAGTAGGGCAATTGGCCTTAAATATGCCGAATCGTAGCAAGGGTACATTCCTAGTGACACTAAAGAATCCAAAGGATCGTATATGCTCAATTAAGAAGTAAGAAGTGGGCAAATACTGTGTTAAAGAAAGAAATAAGAGACTAAGGCGTAACAAGAGGAGACTAGAAAGAAGGAGAGAAGAGCATACGCACTTAACAACTCAAGAAGTAATGAGCGTAAACAGACAGTGGGAGTATCACTTATACACTCACATGGATATCACAGAGGCTTCGAAGGAAAAAGGGAAGAGCAAAGCTTAGATTTGACATTTTCTCAAGAAAATAGAAATCACGGTCCCATTCGGCAGAGGTAATCAACCAAATGCCTACTATGCAAAACTTAGCTGGAGATACCGAGCAAGAAAAGGAAGATAGCTGAGGAAGGAATAGTGAACTTGATCGCTACCGCAAAGGCATTTATCCAAGAAAAGTCTCAAAGAAAATGAAGTGACTCGCGTTTCACCATTCCCCTCTTATAGGAAATATGAATTCAAGAAAGCCCAGTGACTTATGTTAAGATAATTTTGATGCCTTACCAATAAAATAAAAGACTTAGTTTAGGGAACTTACCCCAAATAACAATCACATTGCAAATGGTCGATAGATCACAGCACAACCGGCGTGTTCAAGATGTGTTTATTGAAGGTGGGAAAATTCATCTTCCCAGTGGATTATTATGAAGATTCGAGGAAGACACCTGCTCCTTTGTCGCTAGGAAGACCTTCTTAGCAACCTGGAGCCGCTTGATAGATGTGTATGAAAGGTGAACTCCACACTAAGGGTGGGGAAATGAAGCAAAGGCAATTTTTAATCTTAATAGGTGGAGTTTGGAACATCCTGAGGATGCAAAGTTACTTGTAAGGCCATAGAAACAATAGTCTTCTCAAGTTGTTGAATTGAATTTGAATCTAGATTCTTTCTGAAGATTCTATCAATGAATTGACATGAATTTTTCTGTGATTCTTGAGAGTGTTGATTGTGAATGTTTGCTCTTCAATTTGTATAACAAAGAAAATAAATTTCTGAATTAGCAATGAAAAATAATGATGAAGTATGCATCCAGAAATTTAAAATCGCCGAAAGGTGAAACTAGTGCAGGGGTTAATATTGGAAAGAATTGCCTACCATTTGAAAATATGCTTCTAGAACCGTAAAAGAGGAAAAACCAAATTTCATCATATCACCGCATCGATCGGAAGCAAGAATGTAAGGTTGCTGAAAATTATGAGAAAGTACAAAGAAGCTATTGCTCGGTCAATTGAGGACTGGTAGATCACCCCTTCATTTGCATGCACAAATAGTCACACGATAATGCAAAACTTTTATTGAGCATCAAAAGGAGGCCGAACTCAGTGATGAAAGAAGTTGTTAGTAGCAAGTTCAAAATGGTTAAATGCGTGCTTTATATATGCTATATCATATAGTTCTCTGGGTGAGCCCAAGTGCATGTAGTTCTAAGAAAGGTGGATTCACTGCGGATCGAAATGAAAAGAATGAACCGATTCCTACAAGAATCGTGGATGTTATAGAGGTGTGTATTTGATCATTTAAACTAAACACCAGAATAAGAAATGATCATTTTCCATGCCTATTGATCGGGATGTCGGATAGGTTAAGGTGACACCCTCACTTTTGTTTTCGACGGATACTGATATAACTAAATTCGCTACTGCACTGAGGATCAGGAGAAAACCACCTTTACATGCCCATTTGGTACTTTGCTTTTAGGAGAATCATTTGTCAGCATGCCTTCTGCATCAAACATGCATGATGTCTATATTTTCTGATTTAGCGTAAGAAGCGTGAGATCTTCATGGATGACACAAAGGTACGGATCCAATGAATAAAGGCTTCATAACTTGGGACAGATTTCAAAGGTGCAAGACAAGAATCTAGCTCAATTAAAATGTCATTTTTATGGTTAAGGTATGATTGTCTAGAGCACGTGATTTCCGGCAGTTGGTGTGGCTGTAGGCAGACCAAGCAAAAGTTTCAATTATAAGAAATTAGATACCACCCACTACAGTCAAGGGAATTAGAAGTTTCAGACATGCCGGATTTACATAAGATTTGGTCGAGATTTCTCAAAAATCATAGACCATCATGCAGATTGCCGAAAAGGATACTAAGTTCAATTTGATGAATCCCGCCATAATTCTTTTGAAGAAATCAACCAGACTAGTTGAAGCTCCATCATGGCAAAACCGATTGGAACAGAGAATTAAATCATGTGATGCCGATTTTGCAATGGAGCCGTATTGGGATGTAAAGTCAAAAGTATTCAAGGCCATATACTATGCCAGAAAAACTCTAATGAAGCTTCATAGGAAAATTATTCCAATTACTGAAAATGAGATGTTGGCAATAGTATTTGCATGTGAAAATTTAGCTTTAAGGCATTTTGGGTCCCATGTTATTATACACACGATCATGCAAAGAATAAATATCTAATGGCAAAGAAAGAAGCAAAGCCTAGACCGATCGTGGGTATCATATTGCGTAGAATTTGATTTAGAACAAAAGACAAGAGTTGTGACAATGTGATAAATCGATCACTGTCAAGAGTGGAGAAACTTTATCAGACAGGAAGAAGAAGATAACAGTGGTAAAACTTTCAGATGATATGATGTTCCAACCGGTCACTCCAATCACCTTGGTATGTCGACATTGTGAACTTTAGGCTTGTGGAATTATGCCACCGTAATTCAACAAATGTACAAGAGAGAAAAAAGCTAAGGACTCCGATAGTACATCGCAGATGACCGACATCGTTAAAAGAGGAGCCGACCGGGACATAAGGAGATGTGTCCTGGTTGTGAGTAAGCAAGATTTATAAGAATGCCGCATCACATATGGAGGACATTTTGCAGAGACAAATGCCCACAAAATTCTCCACGATTTTATTGGCCTACTATTTTTAAAGACCTGCTGAAATGGGTGAAGTTATGTGATCAATGCCAAATAATGGGAAATATCACATATGAAATGCCCCCAAGGTATCCTGTGGTGTACTATTTGATGTATGGGGAATGGATTTTATGGGGCCTTTCCAACTTCATTTGGAAATATATACATACCCAACCGTGGATTATGTATCAAAATAGGTCGAGGCGTACAGCGATGTCCCAAAATGATGCTACCACGCAGGATTTTACAAAGAAATATTCTCAAGAGATTTGGGACACCTAACTATAATCGCGATGGAGAAGCCACTTTGCAAATAAGGTGTTTGACAAACTCGCCGGCAGATATGGTATCAACACATTATGAGTCGCTTATCACCCTCAAACAAACGGAAAGCTGTACTTCAATAGGGAGATAAAGAAAATCCTTGAAAAGACTGTAAGCTCCAAGATAAGAGATTGGTCTCCTAAGCTGATGATGTGCACTCGGGCATACAAGACTGCAAACTCCATTGAATGTCCCCATACAAAGCCATATTTGAAAACCTTGCCACCTACCTCTTAAGCTAGAATATAAAGTTATGTGGGCTAACAAGAAGCTAAATTTTTGATTTCAAGGTCATAAAGAAGAGAGGCTACCCGCTTAAATGAATTGGAAGAGTTATGAATGAAGCCTATGATAAAGCCGTAATCTACAAAGATAAAAACAAAAACGGCATGATCAAAAGAATTTTGAGAAGGAATTCAAGGCAGAAGATCAGGTCTTGTTATTCAACCTTACTAAGACTCTTCCAGGAAGTAACTAAAACGAGTGGGGACTTATATACGAGTATCAAGCACACAATTTGGGGTGTTGACACTTAAACCAACAATCATGAGAACAAAGACTGTCAGAGATTGAAAAGCACTACTTTGGGAGAAAGCAAAACCAAGAATGACTCTGGTCGAAGAGAAAATTTGAAGAAACAGAATCTATGGCGCAAAGAAGTCCAAATAAAGACTAAAAATTGAGTAAATTTTTATGGAAGGCAATCCACATCAGTTTGTTTTAAGTTTTTCTTGTTATATTTTTTGTGTTTAAATTTCTAATAGCTTTGTGTAATTTGATTCATTATTGATTGAAGAGTAGGTAAATATATTTTTTTTTAGTTTTGCAGGACAATAAAAAAAATGTGCAAAAAGGGGAGCATCTACATCAACTTCCAATTCGCAGCAGACAAAAAGGCGTGATACTTTCTTGGATTTTATTTAAATTTTGTCTCTGATATGGCATGATTGAAGGTTTGGGGGAAATTTTATTTTGTTCTGCGCGAAATTTTGAATATTATGCATAGTGGGATGATTTTGTTGAATATTTGCATGATGAAGATGAATGAAGCTGTATTTGTCTTGATTGGATTTGAATAAATTGAAATTGTTGTGAATTTGATTGTTCTGGGAGACCTAAAAATTTTCTAGTCGCAACACTAATCCAAAAGTTGCAACCAAGAATGTTGGATGTGGAAATAATAAAGTAGAAAAGAAAGTCGAAATAGTGAAACTGAGGTCATGACTAAAATAACTATGACGTAAAGAGCAAGTCGTGACACTAACTCCCGTCGTGACTGAGCATTTCAGGTCGCAACAAAAATCTTTATGTTGCGACCATAATTGTCCAAAACTCAATAAAAATAGTTTTTTTTAAACCTTTCATTTTGGGCGTTCTAGCATTAAAAATAGGATTCATTGAAAATCATTAATTAAGAGGCTCAAACTTTAATGTCGCGACCCCCATATCGCAATCATGACATTGAGCCCAACGTCTTTTCCATTCAAAATTCCATTAAACTTCAATTCATCCCCACCTTTCCATTTCTGTGTCCATCTTTTTGAATCTTAAAACCTAAACCGAGAGCAAGCGGTACCCTCCACAATCTTCCTCATAGCGAAATTAGCTTGGCGTGTAAATCTTAATAGTGATTAATGAAATTATACGTGAAAATGTCGAAATGATGGAAGAATACGATCTGAAACTCAACTTTGAGAAGAAATAAATGTTGAAAAAGGAAACCAGCCCGGAAGAAGATGAGCAACCGAGAGAAAACAACAAAGAAAGAAAAATACTTCGTTTTCAAAGCTCAGAATTATGGAATAGGTGATGTTTGAAAAGGAATTTGTATGCGAAAGAAGGTTTTGATAAACTGATTCCCCATTTTCGAGTAATAGAAAAGAGGTTGGGGGATTCTTACTGCTTGAGCACAAGGCGTGGAGTTTTGCGCTCTCGCTTGAGGAGTTTTACGCAAATATGGTAGGAATGAAGGAGGACTCAATTTATGTGAGAGGTGTTTGGGTGCCTTTCGGAGATAGAAGAATAAATGAAATGTTTAAATTGAGAGATTTTAATCATAGGTCAAAGTATAAAAAGTTGGTGGAGAATCCAAACTATGTGAGAATCTCTTGGTCAGTTGGCCCGGAGGAAGAAAACTGGAGGTGCGAAGAAGAACCCCCACCACGCCATAAAGAGAGGCCCTCTTTGAAGAGAAGCAAGGTTTGGTTTTACTTCATTTGTTCTGTAATAGTTCCTACAAAGCATCTTTGCGCAGTCGAGGAACATGAAGCCATTATTTTGTATGCCTTTTTGAAAGGATATAAAATGAACATAGGCATTCTGATTAAAGAATCCATCAGAGGATACTACCACAGTAATAAGAGAGGACTGATGTAACACCCCAAAATAGACCCTAGTCGTTTTCGACATGTTTAGGGTATATTAAAAGTTAAATATGAATTTTCGGAAAATAAAACAAAGACAGGAATTAATATTAGAGGCAATTAAAGTGGGCATTTAACACTTGAGGATATAAATGGCATAAATAAATAAGTTGATATGCAGGGTATGGAAATTTTGAAAGATGGGATGCCCAGGTATGATATGTGTAAGTTAGAGTGAGATTAATAAAGGGAGAAAGGACTAAATTGCAATAAAACAAGCTTAAGTCAAATGGGTTTTTTAGTGGCACATGGCCTTAGAAAGATAGGATTTTAAAAGACCAAATTTGGTCTCAAATTGGGGAGAAACCGTGAGAGAGAAGGGGAAAGAGAGAAGAAGAAGGAAGAGGAGAGAAGGAGATCAAAGCAAAGGTATGGAACTATGACCTTTAGTATGGAAACTACTTTGAGTATGAATTAAGTATGGTTATGGAATTCCTAAGGCTTGGTATGGTTGTGGTTGGTTCCCGAAAACCTAGGGTTTTGTTAAGTTTCTTCACAACCTAGAATTTTAAAAGTAAGCTTGAGTAAAACCTTGAATGAGACGAGAAGTATGAAATCTTCTCTTTGAGGATGAGATTCATAGTTGAAGGAAAGCTTAATTGAGTTAGGGTTTAGAATAAACCTAACAAATCCTTACAGGTTTAGCTTATGTATGGGTTAAGACCCATATTAGAATGGTTTGAAGTAATTCATGAAAGAATTTGGAAACAAGATAGGTATTGAAAGATGAATTGAGTAGAAAGAGGTTATAAGAGCCGTATGGAAGGATTTTTGAGGTGTGTAGGAAGTATAGGAATTGATATATGGATGGCTTATGAAAAATGGGAGAAATTAATCGTGCAGGCATTCTCGGATGTCTTCTAAGTAGAAGTTAAGTTCTACCAGTGAACTTCGATTCTGGTCATTTTGGCCAAGTTCTGCAGTAGAAGTTAAGTTCTACCGGTAGAACTGTTCTGGTTTCAGTTTCGACCAGTTTTTATTTTGGCCATAACACTCATTTCTTATCCGATTTGGGTGATTCAAGTGG
Source organism: Tetrastigma voinierianum (assembly GCA_016808115.1). NCBI lineage: Eukaryota > Viridiplantae > Streptophyta > Magnoliopsida > Vitales > Vitaceae > Tetrastigma > Tetrastigma voinierianum. The sequence continues at coordinate 308,423 of JAEQBH010001130.1, forward strand.
CCATAAAATAGACTTCAAGAGAGAACAAACTTAAGAAAAAGTATTATCAAATTCTGACTCTAAGTGGTCGAAAAAATTCCTCCAAGAGTGGGGCTATAATCCTGGCCATTTCCTGCATCAGTTAATCATAGAGTGGTCAGAGTTGTTTGGACGTAGCAATTCGATTGCTCTGAGGTGGGTGATTCCAGTTGGAATAGAACCCTTAGCACCTTAGCTTTAAATGAATATAAGGACATAGTGTCAAAATATTAAGTTAAGACCCCGGAAAATTAAGTAATACAAACTGTCATCAGAAAAATCGGTAAAATGACTAGTTGGCATGAAAATGCCTAACTTTAGTTTGGATGATTCAAATGGATCGATTCCAATTTCTAAGTAAACTAGATTCATAAAGGAATAGAATATATGAATGAGGTGTATTTCATAGATGTGTTCATTAATGAACATAGGATTATATGATAGATATATTTAAATGAATAGATAGAACATGCTAAGAACAAATGATAGGAATACGTAATTGATATGAGTATATGATAGACATACAAAGAATAGATGTAACACGCTAGGAACATATGATAAAAAGACATAAATGATAAGAGCATTAGAGATAAGCAAAGATGACAAAGCATAGGAATGAGAACATGTACATAATGATAAGTATATATGAAAATGTGGATGAAGTAAAGCCTACGTAATAGGAATATAGCAAGTACAAGAATGGCTAAAACATGATAGAAAGGTATAAATGATAGAAAAAGATATGACTATATGTAATATATAGATATATGAGAGCCAGTAATATGAAAGCTGAGATGAGAACTATGCAATTAAAGTAATGATAGTATATATGCATAGCGATTATGATAACAATAGTTATTCGTAGCATGAAATATGCGAAAATGTATAAGGCGATTATGCATAGGACACAGTAGAGGGATAGATAGGCATGCCTATAGGGAACACCGGTTGCTGCGACATATTCATGAAGCGAGATATTGAGGCCCGTTTGGGTCGATGATATAGATCTAGTTTTGATCGAGGTGGCCATAAGTCACGCAAATAGACCCGAAATCCTTGTCTGGAATGCCGGTGATAGTACCTTGGGTACACATAGACGAGAAATCAGCGTCTCGTGCGGTGATAGTACGCTGAGTGCAACGACGAGAGACCTTGCCTCGTACGGTGATAGTACCTTGGTACACATGGTTCCGAATCCACTTCTAAAGGTATTTGCGGACTATGGAAACCAAAAAAAGGGAAAATGATATGTATAGAAGTACATTATAACACGATATGAAAATAGGTATAAAAACACGAAAAAGTAGGATTAGTACGAGGATAACGGGATATAAGGCAGTACAAGATGAACACCTATAATAAGGAAAGTATACAATAGTATTACAAGTATGAAGAGTGAAGAATGCAATAAATCATAGAATAGAAAGATAGAAAAGACATAAACCTAGAGAGACATGCTATGAAATTTGACAAAAGAATAGGAACATTGAAAAGACATATAACAAGCGTGAAAGATGAACACATGATAAGTATAGGAATATGTAAAGTACTCAAATAGGAATACATAAAAAGTATAAATAAAGGAGATGCTAAAGACATAGAACATGTAATAGAAAAAGATTGACATGCAATAGGAATATCAGAGGATAAGGAATTACGTTATAGAAAAATGTTTAGATATATATATAATGCATATGTATAAACGTGATCGCCATTGGTGGTTGTCCATGCTTATATTCCCACTAAGCGTGAGCTTAGCACGGTGTTCAATCAGTATGGAGTACGGGAAGAGGAAGCGATGCGAGTCGATCCACATCGTATTGGGGTCATTACATCGATAGGGGTCGTTGGAAGATTTTGGTATAATGTATAAAGTCTTTGTTTCTTTTGAAACAATGTAAATGCTGAACACTATTAAATATGTACATATATAAGTAATGGGACTCCGTATATGTGTATAAATTGTGATGGACACCACTCCGGTGGTAGTTCTTTTGTACATGTACAAATGATTTTGTTATTACTGAAATTGTTTGTGCACCAATAGAGTGCAGTACGATACGAGAAGAAGCGAGGTCAATGAGAGTCCCAATATATAGTATAGATAGCATTGCGCCCCGGACTTCGGTTCGGATCAGCCAATCGGGTCGGTAGGGATCGGGCGTGACAAGCGTCCTCACCCACACCTGTATCATAGACTTTGTCTGCAGGCGGGAGTGAAGGAAGTTGGGAGGAAGAGAAATGTCCTCGGGTTTCCCCTTTAACCCTGATAGGAGTGACAAAGGGACCCAAAGGAAAGAGGCAAAGAGTGATGGTAGTGGATGCGAGAAACGAGAGCGGGAGAAAAATAGAAAATGATAGAGAGAGAAATAGAGGAAGTGCGGACAACACCTTTAGAGACGGAAGAAGAGAACCTTTCAGGGGTAATGACTCATCCTTCATTCGGAGGAACCGGGGAACAATTACTGCATAAGCAGAAGTATCTAGGAGCAGAGAAGGAAATACTGAAATCATGGAAATGCCAGGCAATGAAAGGGAGATGGAGAGGCGAAATGGGAAAGGCGACAGCAAATCAAAGAAAATTTATGGAAGTTTGTAGCCCGGGAGAAAGGCGAGAGATGGGAGAAGGCGGAGGATCGGAAAAGAGAGAACACAAGGAAGAACTGAAGAAACAAGAAGAAAAGATTATGGAAAGAATAAATACAAACATGCAAGCATTTTATAATAATCAATTCAAAAGGGATGCTGATTTGGTAGACATACTGAAGAAGAAAGAGATAGAAATGGAGAATAACATGCTAAGGAAGATTGAGGGGTTTAAGCATTTATACAAGGAACTGTTCAAGGAGTTTGAGAGATTAATGAAAGAAAGAGATCAACAGTTGGAGGAGAATGATGAGTATAGAAGAAAAACCTGGTTGGAGAGCTTAGACTTGATCAATCATAATTTGTCCAAACTGCTAGAATGTATTTTCGAGTTAGAAGGGACAGTTAATCAGGTGGGGAAGAGGCAAGACACACTCATTAGTGCAGTGCAACTAAACAGTGAAAGATATGCAAAAGGCAAGGAAATTCCCCCTGCAGTTCGAGAGACAAACATCTGAAATGAAATTTCCTAAGTTTGATCCCAGCATGGCCAGTTTTGATGTAGATCCCAGTAGTATACCTCGAGGCTGCAAGAAAGGGGGGAAACTAAAAGTTTTCCTAAGCATGTTATCAATCTATACATTCCCAAAATTCTAATGAAATCCATTTTGTTCATCAAAGCATCCTTTGTTTTTATTGAATTTTCATTTTGATAGTTACTCTTTTAAGCATTAGATTGTTTTTCCATTGTTGATGAAAAATGTGATTGTGAATAATTAGATGTTTATTGATGGATGAACATGACTTGAGAAATTCTGTGTTGGTGTCATTTCCTGTTTAGCATGAAAAGAATGAATGCCTTTTCTGTACAAGGATCAAATAAACAATTTTGTTCTCTCCAAATGACAAAAATGCAGGAAAAATAAGGGCTTAGATTGGTAAACTGGAAACTAGGAGTTGCAGCCTGCATGTTTAAATCCAGTTTTGATTGCAAAAATTGGAAAAATGGATATTGCTGAAGGAACAAATAACTTGGTTGAAATAGTGTAACTCAACAGTGAATAAATACAAGTCTTGAAGAAATAATGCACTTGGTCAACAAAACTCATGAAACTTTGAGAGGAATTAGGAACATCTTCTGGGAAATTCATGATTAAAGGTCCATGGTCTAGAACTTGTTAGATTCTTAATTATTGAAATCGCAGGTAAAGCAAATATGAAGTGATAGAGGCCATCCTTGGCCGGTTTGAGCTTTTCTAAGCCTACCCTCAATATATGCTAAAACATGCCAACTAGTGCATAATTTGACCTAAATAAAAGCCTTATTTCTTGATAGCCGAAAACCTAATTTCCCTTCCTTGCGATAATCCTGTGACCAAGAGCCCAAATTATCCGGCTTCCGGTACAAAAAGTCTCTTGTAAAGGGAAGAAACAAGTGCAGGGAAAAATATTTCCAAATGTTACAAGGTAGGAGGAGAAGAAGTAAAGAAGCATAAATTATAAAAAAAAAAAAAAAGGGAATAAGTTTTGTCTTGTGGCCTATTTCCCTTGAACAATTAAGCTCGTATGGGTGTTTTAACACCTAGTACCCTAATGCCAACTAGTATGGGAGTTGCTAGCCCAAAGTTCTTTAAGAGTGATAGAAGCTAAGAGAACAAAACAGTACTATTCCCGAGCCATAGAAAAGCAAGAGAGAAGCAAAGAGTTCTTAGAAAAAGGAGCTGGCGACTAGTGCAAATGGAAATCAATTTCATAAAAGAATTCAAAAGATGAATCAGGCCAAGATTAAGGAGAATCAACAAGTACAAAAAAGAAAAAGGGTGAAAATTGAAGCCAATCAGTACAAAGAAAAGGTGAAAACCGGGTGATTTGCAACTTAAATTTTCCCATTATCTACGCAATTACCTAAGCCCGACATTACAAGCACGAAGGACACTCATTGATCTTGAAGGTTGAATTTACCTACATTAGTGGAGATCAATATGAAAACAAGCCTATGGGACTTTGACCAATAGTCGAGAAACTCCCGAGAAGATTAACTAAATTCCAACGTAAGAGATGAAAAGTTGAAGACACGCACACACACGGAATAAGACTTGTTGAATAAAGCGTTTAAATACATTATTTCATCAAGAAATTTGTGATAGAGAAGTCTAACATTCTTTTCTTGAATCAAAGCTGAGATTTAAATGATAACATATCTCTATTTCAAGTTAAGTGGAATAGAAAAGATTGTGGTGTGAATCAGAGAAAATGTCCTTAAAAATTTAAGCTTATTTGTTTGAGGACAAACAATTCTTTCTTTTTCTTTGCTTGAGGACAGCAAAATTTTAAGTTTAGGGAATTTGATGAGTCGAAAACTCATTGGATTTTTAATCCATTTTAAAGCATATTACCAAGATAAATTTTGATTCTTGGCTGCAAAAAATGTGGATACTTTACTCAAATTTAATTTCGCGAAAAATCTGTGAAGTAAAAATCGAAAACCCGAAGAGATCGGCTATAAAGCGAGAAATAAAGAAGTCGTAGCGAAAGTCGAATTATGACGAAGGTGTTTGTTCAGTTAATTCCAGGTTACGACATCAGCAGGACCAGTTTTGGGGAAGAAATAGAAGACCTTAGCAAGCGAAGTCATGACTTGAAGTTGATTTTGCAACCAGAATGACCAAGGCAACAAGTGAAAGAGGTTGCGACAGAGGAAGTGTGGTAGAGACTAGGGAATTATTTAGGTAGAATATTCGGTGTGACACCACTTTGATGTCGCGACACGATTGAATATAGCGGTCGCGACCACAGCAGCGATGTCGCGACGTGGATCCGTCAATAAAACCACAAAGGAAGTCTCTGCAAAGAAAACGAAGTTGCAACTAGTTTTTAAATGAAAGGCTCCATTTGGGGTCGCGACATACCGTTGAGGTCGCGACATAAAAGCGAGCGGAGTACCAGCGGGAAGATTGAAGTTGCAGCAAATTAGAGTTGAAGAACAAAGAGGAAGTGCGCAACACGAAAAGAAGCCAAGCGAAGTCCTTAACAAGCGAAGTTGCGACCATTTAATAAAAAGACCTAACAAGCGATGTCGCGACCACTCATTTAGGTAAGCCACTGGCGAAGAACGGCGAAGAAATCAAGGTCGCGACTACTTTTTGAACAATTGGGACTACATGCAATCGGAAAAGAGCAACATGGTGCGACATCACCTTGGTGCGACCTAGAATGAAAGAGTTGGAAGGAGGAAATTGGTTGCAACGAAAAGAAAGGGTGAGATTTGCGACGGAAGAGAGAAATGAGCGACCCAAAGAATTCGCGACATCACGAGTCGCGACTTAAGTGAAACGGTGAAGCGGAAGACCACCCGACAAGGTTGCGACCCGGAAAAAAGAATCCGCGACTTTGAAGTCATCACACCAAGCGAAATGTGGTGCAACCTGAACTGGAGTCGTGACTGAAGCCGGAAAGAAAGAACAACGATGTGGCTACGCTGAAGCGATTAATTACGCCCAGCATCAGCTGCGGAGAAACAACGAGCAAGCGGTGTATTTATGGCGATATCAGCGACCATTAATCAGCGGTTGCAGAATGCAGTCATGACGAAACAACAAGGTCGCGGCGAATAAAAAGAGTAATCAAGGGAAATCCATGACATCAACTCGGTCGCGACATGAGATAAATAACTAGGCTTTCTTTTGGGAATTCCACGGAGTTTTTAGGGATTATTGATTTCTTTTGATAGTATAAATAGGCGGTGTTAGAATAGTAAAGTAGCTTAAGTCTTCACTACCCGAGGAAAAGAGGGGAACGGAGAGACTCGGTGTATAGTTTAGAGTGAATTTTTTTTTTTCTTTTCTTTTCTTTTAAGTTTGAATGCGCGACTTGTGCGTAAGCAGTGAAACTGAATTTTTATTTGTTATTTTCTTCTTAAAGTGCGCCTTAAAATTTATGAAATCTAGACAAATTTACGAATTCATTTCTTCTCAGTTTATTAGTACGAGTGGTTGTACGTGATCGGTGCTCCATTTCTTAATTCTCAATCTTGCGATGTCAGATTGTGACTCTATTTGGATGATTACATTTAGATTCACAGTCTTTCACCAAAATATGAAGTACTTATTTGGGTTGGTTACTTATTTGGTATCATTTTTGAATGGATGAATTTCCCAATAGTAGTCTGGGAATACCGATTGAGGGAATGTATCTTGCTCACGATTTCGGGATGCCCTGCGACACGAAGACGGAGATTCACGAGAGGCGGAAGCATTCTTTTGGGTATATTAGACTACCATTGATGAACTAAGCTTTGAGAGTTCATTTTGATAAATCCACATTAAGCTCCATAGTGAAGTTGGAGGGTATTTAACAATATAAATAATCAGAGAGTTCACCTTAATCTAAAAGGAAGTTCCCAACCCCGTGTTAGTTGAGATCTAATAAAGGGAAAGGGACGAACCAATTGATCTGGAGGTTGAGCCACCAATTAAGTGGTAGAAGCTTTTGTAGGAAATCGAAGGAAATACAAAGATCTGTTGTCATCCAAGAAATAGGTATGGAAGTATTGAGAAGAAAAATGCGGATCTTGCAAGAGAGTGGAAATCTGGTCATTGACGATAACATTATGAAATAAAGAACAATAGTGAATATTAGAGTGATATTGGACAAATCCGAATCCATACATATGAGCAATGTACTTAAGTATAGAATTATTTGTTTCATTGTAATTCAATGATAGTTTTGTTTCTCACAGAAGCGGTCGATCGATATTTTAGTTACAATTTATTTTTATTCATTTACTTTTGTTTTATCTTAGTTCAACAGTTGTCAATGGTCTAGGATCTTTATTTTTCTAGATAAAACTTTCATTGTGAGTTTTTAGTCCAAATAGCATAGAATTTTAGTAGTTGGGGTAGTTGATCTCTAATTCTTACCAATCTACGTAGAATGATAATGGACTTACATTCGAGATTTTACTACTTGTATGACCCATTGCACTTCAGGTCATGTGAACTAGACCCACATTTTTAAATCATGGGCATTAGAAAGGAATTATTTTATCAAGCAAATTTATCTAAAATGACATGGATCTGAAGAAGTGTAAGGCTCTTGTAACTATGTGAATTTGAGGGGTTTTAGTCTATGGAAAGGCAAACAACCACTCATTTGAAAAGTCCCACATGGCTGGGCACTATTTGATATTTAATGACCAGAGGAAAATATATTTGAAATGTATTCAATTTTGGGACTTTGATATGAAAGTGTTTGAATCGAAATTTGATATGAAATTGTTTGAATCACATTTAATATGAAATGGTTGAGAATGTTTTGAAGGAAATTTTTAATGTTCAACTTATTTTTGAATAAAAGTTTGGTGAAAAACATCTACTATTTGTTTTGTGATTGAAACCTTTTGATCCATGAAACTGTTTTAGTATTTCTTATTGGGTTGTGAGCTCATCCCATTCGTTAATTTTTCAAGTACCCTTAGTTCGGGCGAGGAGTGTTGGCTAGGATGAGATTTGTCATCTTTAGGATTTGATTTTGAAAGTCGTTATGGACTTTGTTTAATTAATGAGTTTATGTTCATTCGGATTGTTTGGTTTTCGGATTGTGTTAATTGATACTTGAATATTGAGATTGAAGAAAATTTTTGTTAATGCAATCTTGGAATTGAGAATTGATGAATTTAGAAGGGTGCGCATTAGTTTGAACAGAAATTTGGTAATTGGACACCATCCAGTTACAAAAGAAAATTTGTGTCTTTCGCACTTTGAGCCTTTTCGAGTTTAAGGTGGGAAATGACAGTCATGCCATGGACCAGGTTTCAGGACGTGAAATAAAATGAGTATATAAGATGCTCATCAACTGCATTTAGGATTATAAAATGAGCATCCGAATCCAATTCCAACAGATTTAAAAAGAGTCGCAATCTGGGACATCAACAAAGGTGTGAGGCAATGAAGTTCTAACAATTAACACCTCTTGTGGCTCCATAGAGCTGTAGTAGTGTGGTGTTTTGGATAGTGATGATGCTTCGACATTGTTGAACACTGCATGTGATATTGCACATGACACTCCAACAAACATTTTCTTTTTGAAGAATTCTGATCACTACAACATTTATTTTTCCAAAGGAAAGTTAACTCATTAATCCTAACAACCTTAATCAATGGACAACAACATGATCAAGGATATCACAAATCACACAAGCATCAATCTTCAATAACTAATATTTAAACAAATTATATCTACCGTAGTCAACAAAAATTCCTTAGGTGCACAACATATCACCATTGTGGCCAATAGTTCTATAAACCATGATATGCTGCAAAAGAAACAAGTATATCCCATCTAGAAAAATATTGTCCAAGCATAGCCACATATCCAACAGATTGTCCAATCATAATTATTCATTCAAGAAAAGTAAGAAAGGTATTCCAAAGTGAAAAAATTGATAGTCACCTAACTCAATTCTCTACTCCCTCTTTTTGCCAAGAGAAACTCAAAGAGATTAATGTGGCAATTGAATCTCCTGGACATCCATTAGTGTAGTTGAAGAAGAGACAGTAGTAGGAGCACCGAGAGAACATCAACATCAACATTTACACGAACATCCACAGTAATAACTTTTGTTATTTTTTTTATCATATTATATTTTTGTTAATTGATGGCATACAACGATACATAAGCTTTTAACCAGATTAGGATAATTGATTAAAATATATTGTCCTACATTTATAATTTGAAGTTTGAAATCATTTTTTAATTGATACGCAATTAAGCAACTAAAACGATTTCAAACTTCAACACATACACACACACACACACACACACAGATATATATATATATATATATATATATATATATATATATATATATATATATATATATATATAAGATCATTGTATGTAAAACCCGGGTAAATTTGAACTTTTCCAAAAAAATTGGCAAACACGGTGAACTTGCCACTACAATTGATTACTACCCAAATAGTGATGTTTTACACTATTATTACTATAGGTTTTGAGCACTTTTTGCTTAGTAATCAGCCTAATTAACCCAGTTGGCATGTTAAGGACCTAGTTATGCTACTGATCATATTTTATGGCAAATTTTGTAGTTTTCATAGGCCAGTTATGCCAAGTTTAGACAGTCAGCTCAATCACAGAGAATTCAAGTTGAAATCAGAGTTGTAGATCAAAAACTAGAAGAAGAGAAGCAGTGCAAAGAAGAAGCAAGCAACCCTGGCAATTTCGCAAGGGTTGTGAAATTTAAGTTCTGACCTGCAATTCCCATGATTGCGAACACATTGTTGACTTTTTTGTCTTGTTTTTATTTCTTCCAAATTTGTCCCTATGTAATAGTGATTCTCTTTTGATATTTTGGTAAATTGTATATGCAATATGGCATATAGGCCAGAGACAAGACTTTGTAATGATTCATTCATTGAAAATTGAAAAAGCTTCTAGGAGAAGCCTTGTTGTTTTTCTCTCTAGATTTTTTTTCATTTTCCTTCACTTTCTCACTAGCCAAATACCCTCTGAGGATGACAACTCAGAGGATGAGTGGCTAAACTCCCTCATTCCTTGAAGTAGAGGGCATTGGGCAAGGGAACCTGTCATAATGTAGGGGCTCTCATGTTTTCAATGTAGGTATTCTCTTCCGTTGATGTTCTCTCTTTCAACTTTAGATTTCAATCCCTTTGATTCACCTTGAATGGTTAGTATATGGTAAGCTTTTACGACTAATTAGATGCTTATTGCTAGATTCTGTGATGTTGGTTAGTTATTATTTATGAACCATTGGAAGGTGATTCAAGGAGGCGGATTTGTAACTAACTAAGAACATTAATGGACATTGAATGCCATTTTCAAACGATAGTTATTGAGGGTCAAGTTTTATAGCTAAATCAAAATCCGATTTGGGAGGTAACTATAGGTTACTTTCCCAATGCGAGGAAAAGACCCCGAGAACCCCTCATTTGCCCTAGGAACCCAAGCCCAATCACCTAACACTTCAAGGGAATTCTTTCTACATTTTTACATCACTTTGGTTACGATTTCAACTACCAAAACCCCCTCTTTTATAACAACCCAAAATCTAAAATGAATTCATCAGTTCAAATTTCACTGTGAGTCATTTACACAAAGAAAACCCATCCCTAGGGATGATCCTAGAACCATTGTGCTATAGTAGCTATGCTAAGCCTATACGAGGTGTTAGGTTATAAATATTGTTAATTCAGAATACCCTACGGGCTACACATAAATACACGCGAATCAACAATACAGGTTGAAAACCTATAATTTTTCTAGATCTCAGATGATGAAGCGGACCTCGCCATTGAATTTGTCTCATGAAAGCTAGTTACCTAGGCGAATTTCGTTGAATTCTGAGACAGTCGGAATTTCACGTTTTTAGAGGCAAGGGGTGTCGAGTGACACATGGCAAGCCATGTGTCGCAAGGCATGCAAAGGCAAATGCATGTGTGACACATGGCAAGCCATGTGTCCACATGCATGCTAATGGAGAAGTCTATAAAAATGGAGGGAAATCAGTTCATAAAGGAGGAGAGGAACAAAAAAAGGAAGGAAGGAAAAAAAAAAAAAAAAAAAAGGGGAAAAGGAAATTGGCGTTCCGACTGTCGGAATTCGTTGGACCAAGAAGTAAAGTCCATATATTAGATGAGGGTTACACTCCAAGAGGTAGGGAATCTTCCTACTTTGATTTATTTTCCACCATAAGGGTTGTGGGGTTGTGTCTTTTGCCACAGAGCATTTGGTCAATTTCAAAATATGGGAATCCACCGCCTTATTTTGATCCTACCTGCAGCGGGTGAGGACTGATTTCAGGTGGGAGCTGGGGACTTCGGACTCAAGTCACCCATGTAAATTGTAGTTGCATCAATGAACTTGATGTAGGCATTTGAATCACCTAAATCGGACCTCTACAGCCCAAGTTATGGTCTATTTCTTGGGACTGCCACAGTTAGGCTATTTATTTGTTGTGTCTGGATTTTTGGACTGATTCGGTCACGGTTGGTACGATTCATGGACTGTTTTGGTGGTCTAATGTGGTCGATTGGTGGCTGAGCGGGTAGTTTCAAAGGAAGCATTTTGGGACTAATTGTGCCATGTTTTGGTGGTCTCTTATGGCTAACTTGTGAGGCTTGAAATTGTGGATTGTTTTAAAGTGTTATTGCTTGATTTTGTGATAACATGCTTAATTGTTCTTATTGATATATATGTTTTAATATGTTGGAAATTGGATGAAATGTTTGAAGTATATGCTGACATAATTATCCATGATACATGATAGTGTATGTTGGAATTGTCCATGGCATCCATTACATAGAGACATGCAATTATTATGAAATGGCCTGTCGTGCATATGCTGCTGAGACATCTCATTTCATGGTTATAAGTGTATGATTGCGATCAAACACCATACTTTGTGATTTGATAAGTGGGCTAGTATTGTTGATTGAAGTTCAACAGATTCACACTATTGCAGAAACATGAAAATATGTGTCGGGTAATAGCAAGTAGGGATAAATACCCCCTCAGGTGAAAGACTTGGTATTTTTGGTTATACATACGTGTCCAACGGTGAAAGCCTGTGAAAGTGTTGGAAGGTGTTGGCTTACAACGGTGAGACCAGAAAATTAAGCTACCCACAAAGACACCGCGATTTTGTAAAAGTAGTCATTAGAATATGACATCAGGTTTTAGTTTATAAACAAAATTAGAATTTTGTTTGAAATAATCGTGGATGTCATTAATCAATGACGGTTTTATCAAATATGGGCATTGTGGTGTGTGATAGAGTCGGTGATTATTTCGAATTATTACTCTTGGCATCTGCTTGTGTAATAGAATTAGGTAATGACTCGAGAAGCATGGTATGATTGAGTCTCATCTCATTTCATAGCATAACATGAATTACATGATAGAATTTCATAATCTATGAAATGGTTGATGTGAATGCAAAATCTTGCGTGCGTGCGCAGGTGGAGAGTAGCCTCTGTAGGAAGTTTCTTTACTGGGCGTGGCTCACCCTATATGGGATAACATTTCAGGTATAGAGCAGACACCAGTGGACGGCTCTCATTAGGAGCCGAAATTATGAAGAAAGCCGGATTGTGGCTTTGTAACCTTTTTGTAAAAGTATTGGACAAACAAGTTTGTAATATACATTTGTATGAGGTTGTAATTAAACTCATAGTAATATGTTTTGAAAATAACATAAAATGTTCATTGAATGTAAATAAACGAATCCCAGTAGATGGGATTGGATAGTGTGGTATCGAGACACACGATATCCACGCGGGTGTTTATGGCGTTGTTGACGGTTGGTCGGCGGACCCCAGTTTTGGGATCGCGGCTTGGTATCGGAGAAAGCAGGTATCTGAACACAGGGCTTAGGGCATGGGTCCTGAATCATTGCGATTTATAGTGCATTTCATGTTTTGTGCTCAATATGCTACATGATTGTGTGTTATGTGAATTATATACATGGTAAAATGTATATAGGAAAAGATAAACACTAGGATTAGAGAACATAACCTTAGGGGTTTGGAAAATGAAAAAACGGAATAGTTCGGGATGGAATGTCATATGCACTAGTAGTTAGACTAGACAAAGGAATCTCGATTTTCTATTTATTTTTATGTAGATGTAAGTCAAGAAGGAAGTCGGAAGGAGACGTCGAGATGGTGAAGCATGACCCACTACCACGACCTTTGACCTGACAAGCCTTCGTGATATTGGTGTTGTGACTACTCTTATTGCACGAGGAGTGCGCTACCGTGCATGAGCTAGTGCAACGAGCCAGGGGTTTAAGTAACCTCCAAAGGTTCAAGGCACATCATCCTCCAACCTTCAGGGGAGGAGGGGATCCGATGATAGTTAATCATTGGTTCTAACAAGTGGAATATATATTGGAGGCTATGGAGATCATCTTGATGCCACCAAGATAAATCTAGTCGCATTTCAATTAGAGGGTGAATCCCAAATATGGTGGGATTGGATCAAAGCCTCGAGGGACTTAGAGGCAATGACATGGGAAGAGTTCCGAGAGCTCTTCATGAGTAAGTATTTCCCAGCATCTGCTGGACATGCAAAAGCTCGGGAGTTCCTAGAATTGAGACAAGGAACTATGACAGTGCTTGACACGTGGCTAAGTTTATTGAATTAGCACGTTTCGCTGATGACTATGTAGCCACGGACATGGCCAAGGTGAGAAAGTTTGAGGATGGATTGAAACTATCCATCAAAGGTAAAATTGTGGGACTTCTCCTGCAAGATATGGACTTGATGGTCAGGACAGTTATGGCCATTGAGAGAGAAGTGGATGACTCACAGAACAACCGAGATACGGGTGTTAAGGATAAGAGGAAGGAGAGCCAACCTTCTTCTTCTAGCTCAGGGAAGAAGCAGAGGACTCCTACCCCCCAGCGGCTTCAAGGACAAGGTCGCGGCTATCAAGGACAAGGTTGATCATCCCAGAGTGGGAGACACTTTGGGAATGCGAGACGAGGCCCGGGACATGTTTAGTGCCATCAGCCTGGACACTTGAGGCGGGATTGTCCTCAGAGACAGGAATCCCAAAGTTATGGGACACCTCAGTCCCAGTCATCAGTGGAACGTACATAGACACAATTTGTTACTCCTTACCCCTACCGCAGGCCGGGAGTGGCGGTGTCAGTCACGGGGTGCTGTCAGGGCCCTACTACTACGGTCGGGCCGGATAGACGAGAGTGGGGCCAGGTCGAAGCGAGACTCTAGGCCCGGGAATTCAAAGGACGGGGCATGTCTCGCCACAAAAATTACCTGAGTACAGAACTTGTAGATTAGTAGATTATTCTAGGTATGTTTCTACTCTTTCACTTATGGGCAAGAGTGTTATTCGATTCTGGTACAGCTCATTCCTTTGTTACTGCATCTTGTGTGAAAGATTTAGGATTAAGGGTTGAAACCTTGGAAAAGCCGTTGTATATGAATTCTTTCCTATGAACTATGGTGAGTATTGATCTAATATGTCGAGATTGTGAGTTAGAGATCTCAGGGATTCTGCTCCCTGTAGACCTTTGGGTCATGGACATGTCGGAGTTTGATGTTATCCTTGGGATGGATTGGCTGACGACACATCGAGTCATCATTGATTGTGATCGTAGGAGGGTTATTACCTACACACCAGATGATGTTTGTGTTATGTTTCAGGGGTGCTTCTGATGCTATGCCCCAAGTCATGTGATTCTAGAGTGGCACAAGGGAGACAGTGACCATGAGACGTTGACGGGACTTGGGTTGGTGCCGCACTGGGGTGATTTGCGATATCAGGATGTTTTTCTTGGGTTCTAGGATACACCTGCACATGGGGATCATAAAATCTTTGTGTCGAGTAACACCCTGATACATCGCCTATTTCTATAACGCCGCATAGAATGGCCCCTGCTAAGGTGCAAGAACTCAAGGTCCAATTGCAAGAATTGTTGGACATGGGTTTTATTAGACTAAGCACTTCTCCTTGGGGCGCAAGTGCTATTTCAAAGAAAGATGAACCGCTTAATTTGTGCATTGACTGCAGCGGTTGAGCAGAGGGTTTAATCAAGAATAGGTATCCTTTACCGAGGATTGATGATTTATTTGATCAGCGAGAGGCGCGAGTCTGCTGCAAGATGAATCTCACTTTTGATTATCATCGGAGTTGAGGGGTTGGGAGCGGAGTCTCCTAAGATGGCGTTTAGAATGTGATACAAGCATTTCGAGTTCACAGTAATGTCATTCGGTTGACAAATGCTTCAACGGCGTTCATGGATCTCATGTATAGGGTCTTTCAGCCCTATCTAGATCAGTTTGTGATGATCTTCATGGACAACATTTTGTGTCACGCCCCTACCCCCGCCTGGGCGAAGAGAGGGGGCACAGCACTAGACTGAGACTCTTTAACCTGCTTTTCGGACATTGGTGGGCCCATTTCATTCGTAAATCCATAAGGAAATAAAACTTCTAATACCCCCATCGTAGTGGTGTTTAAATGTCATATACATATTCCTAAGTCCTAGTTACTTGTACATAAACAAACTCTGATATTACAAAAGTTTTACATTTACATTCAAAACCAAAAATCATAACCTATCGGGTGGACTCCTATTCTTTGTGTTGGCCACAGCGCAGTGTGGGAATGCCACGGATGTCCTCTTCGATTTACCTACATGGATGAAACACCCGTTACAAACATAACTTAGTGGGAAGCAGAATAGCGAGATATGACCACACAAAGTGGTCCACAATTACAGGATACATATAACATAATGCAGATGTCAGAGTTTACGTATAACATAATTCTATAACAGAGTTTTCATAATACATAATTCTTATAACATAATTTTCATATCTCCCGTAGGAGTTCAGAACAGAGACCTTGTACAAAAGGTACCTATAGGTACATTACAAAAGCCGTTTCTTATGCTTTCTCGTTGTTCATTATTGATTCTTATCATATAAGCGTTTGCCTATGAGCCGGTAATGAATGAGAGGACGTAGCACAATAGGTACCCACGAGTGCGATGTGATCTTGAACAAGGCGTGCACGCGCGTAGCGAGTGTCATAGCACTAGCGGGAGTCTTGAGAAGCATTGAGCAGAGGCGTGCACACTTGAAATAGCAATTGTGTAACTGCTGAAGAGGTCTTAGAAGCGTCGGAGGTGCCTATTCATTCTGTTAGGTCTTAACGATCTGATTATATGTGTTATCGAGTTTGTTATATCATTCTTAATCCCTTTAGAAAATGAGGGAAATAAACAATGTTTGCCCAACGGACGAATCGCTGAGGCAAAGCGAACAGAGCATTTTTAATATAACTTTTATACATGTACTGACCCTTTCATTCGGAATTAACGGAAGAACAGAGAGAAAACATAATTACAAGACCGGTACTCGGACCTTAAGCTTGATGAATCTGGTCTCAACTTTCGTGCTCCGGTACTTAACATCTTCGGACCTTAAACCACTTTTAGTGGAATTTTCGACCTTGATCTGGGTACTTAACCCGGACCTTAAATCACTTTGAATGGAATTTTCAGCTCTAAATACCGGTACTCAATACCCTAGGCCCAGAAAGCAACTTTGAGTATGGTGCTCAACTTTCAGCTCTGAAGGTACTCAACATCCTGTAATTCTTCACATAGATGCCGTTACTCGACTTTCGATGTGTTACTCACCTTCGATTTCTGCATAAATGGCCAGTTCTAGCCATTTTCATCAGAAATCTTCCAACCAAAACTAAACCAACTCAAAACCAACCACAAAAGTGACTTGAACCAACCAAAATACACATGTATTGAAGAGTTAGGGTTTTCCTAACCCAAGACAAGAAAGAGTTAGAATTGGTTTCCTAGCAACTGAATCCATACATAGGTTCCATACCTATGTCTCACAGGATTGCAAACAAAAGAGATGTTCCAAACATGAATTCCCTACCTGGATTTTCTTCTTCTTCTCTTCTTCCTTCTTCCTTCTTCTTCTTCTTCTTCTCTTCTTCTATTCTCTCTTTCTCCTTCTCCTTACCGAAATGCCCTAACCTTCCCACACCAAAATGAGATATTTTTTGTCTTATCATAAGGCCATGTTTGACCTTATCCTCCTTTGGGTTTAAAATTTTCCGTTTTCATTTTAGTCCCCCCACTTTCTTCTATTTACAAATCAACTTATCCAATTCCTTCTTCAACATATACTCTTTTCATCTTATGTCACTTGGGTCCTTAGTTAGCAAATTACCAATTTACCCTTAGTACTCAAATTTCCGAAAAATGTAAATTTTATTTATATTATACCACAAACATATAATAACTACTATGGTATAATTCGGTCTTGTTTTGATCTCCAAGTCGAAGGAGCATAAGGATCATTTGAGGATTGTTCTCCATGCTTTGAGAAACCATCGGTTTTATGCCAAATTCAATAAATGTGAATTTTAACTGATTAGAATTATTAAGGTCATGGTATGGCTTGAAATTGTCGGTGGACCCGGAGAAGGTTGAGGCAATTATGAGTTGAGAAGTCAGTCTTCGAGATACGCAGTTTCTTGGGATTGGTAGGGTATTACAGGAGGTTCGTGAGGACTGTCCCAGTGGTTATATGATGAAATTGACCCGGAATTAGGTTAAGTTTGAGTAGAATGACTTATGTGAGAGGGCATTCCATGAATTGAAAAGGAGGCTTACTTTAGCTCCTATACTGATAGTCCTAAAGATGGGACATAGCTACGATATTATTATGGTCTTGAAGGTAAAGTTAAGGATGTGTTTTGATGCAATCCGGGAGGGTTGTGGCTTATGGTTCTCGGCAGTTAAGGAATCATGAGAAAAGTTACCCCACACATGATATGGAATTGGCAGCCATTGCTTTGCCTTGAAGATATGGCACCACTACCTGTATGGTGAGCAATTCGAGGTGTTTTCGGACCACAAAAGCCTAAAATACATCTTTACCCAACGCGACCTCAATATGAGGCAACACAAGTGGATAGAGTATTTAGAGGATTATGAATTTACTTTGCATTACCATCCCAGTAAGGAAAATGTGGTGGATGATGCGCTCAGCTAGAAGTCACAGGGAGTATTGACTAGTATAGCTTCCCGGGAGTGGTGGATGCTCGAGGTTGTGGGACAGTGCAAACTGCACTACAGAGATCATACTCAGGGTATTTTGGGGAGTTTGGTGGCTATGCCTTCCTTACTAAGCAAAGTGATTGAGTCTCAAGGACAGGTTACAGAGATAGCATCCATCAGGGATCAAGTATAGTCAAGTACTGGTGATAAAGGTTGGGCCATTCACACGGATGGCAGTCTTCAATATAGGGGCAGGATTGTGGTTCCCCAGTTGGAAGATTTAAGAGCGGAGATCCTCATGGAGTTCCATTGCTCTCGTTTTGTTGTACACATGTCAAGTGGCACCAAGTGCCATGATCTTTGTCGCGATGTGCGGAGTGGAATGAAGCAGCAAGTTGGGGATTTTGTTCGTCGGTTACTCACGTGTCAACAGGTAAAAGCTAAACACCAAAGGCCGACAAGGTTACTCCAACAATTGGAGGTAGTAGAGTGGAAGTGGGAGCACGTCACGGGATCGTTTAGAGGCTCACACACCTTATTGCCTGTAACATCTTTCTCTACATGTGAAAGGGAAGTTTGTGAGAGAGAAAGCAGCGGTGATCATGGGCAGGCTCACAAGTCGGTACACTTTCTACTTAAAATACGGATATGACCTTCACTCTGGAGAAATTCTACAGATTATACATACAAGAGATTATCCGTTTTCATGGAGTGCTAGTCTCTATAGTATCGGACCGAGATCCCAGGTTTATGACTCATTTTTGGGAGAGTTTCTAAAGAGCTATGGGGACACAATTGATGATGAGCACCGCTCTTCATCCCTAGACGGACAGTCAATCAGAGAGGACCATCCAAACGTTAAAGAACATGCTACGGGCATGCATCCTGGATTTTAAGGGTAGTTGGGAAGAGCATTTAGCCTTAGTGGAATTTGCCTACAACAACAGTTATCAGGCGAGTATACAGATGGCACCTTATGAGGCACTATATGGGAGGCCATGTCGATCTTTGATCTATTGGACGGAGGTGGGAGATAGATCCGCTATAGGTCCGACTTGCAAAGGACACCTCTGGTGTGACTTTGACACGAAACGCTTTCTCACCCGCCGAGCCGTAAGAGCCGTGTCGATACTAAGAGCCGACCCTTAGAGTTTCGAGGTCTGCACTATGTCTTCTTAAAGGTGATGCCTAAGAAAGGAGCGGTCAAATTCAGCAAGCGAGGAAAGCTATCATCGACATATATTGAACCCTTCGAGGTACTCGAGAAGGTGGGTATAGTTACGCATCACTGGCTTCACTACCAGTTTATCAGTATTCATGCTGAGATTCATGTCTCCGTGATCCTAAGTACACCCAGATCCGACCTGCGTAAAGGGGATTGGGTGTGAGCTCATTGTTGATGCAAATGGGACCTTGGGAGGAGGATTCGTGGCGCATATGGATAATGTGGATTAGGTTTTGCAACGTTGAAGACTACAGGCGTGGGGTAGCGTGCTGCAAAAGACTTATGAGTGAATGAGGTAACATGGGAACGCAAGGACACGATGCGTGCCACTTATTATTCGTTATTTGAGGATGAAGGTACGTTGTTTAGTCATTCGATAATAAAAAAAATAAAAAATAAAATGACTGTAACATATGTATGTAATTGTATGTATATGTGCATGTGAATTTCGAGTCGAAATTTTTTTAAGGGGGGAATAATGTAAAACCCGGGTAAATTTGAACTTTCCCAAAAAAAAATGGCAAACACAGTGAACTTGCCACTATAATACAGGTTGAAAACATGAAATTTTTCTAGATCTCGAATGACAAAACGAACCTCACCGTTGAATTCATCTCGTGAAATCTAGTTATCCAGCGACCTCGTCAATTCCAGATACCGAAATTTCATATTTTTCAAAAGACTGAAGCTGAGGACACATGGCAAGCCATATGTCACAAGGCATGCAAAGGCAAATGCATGTGTCCACAAGCATGCCAATGGAGAAGTGAGGGAAATCAATTCGTACAAGAGGAGAGGAACAAACAGGGAAAAAGAAAAAGAAAAAAAAAAGAAAGAAAGAGAATAAAGGGAAAGAGGAAAGAGGAAAGAGAATCTGCTGCCTGACGGTCGGAACTCGCTTAACCAAGAAGTAAAGTCCGTGATATCGACAAGGACTATACCCAAGAGGTAGGATTCTTCCTACTTGGTTTATTTTCCACCATAAGGGTTGTGGGGTTGTGTCTTTGCCCTAAGGGGCTGTTTGGCCAAATTTCGAAATATGATAATGCTGCCCTATTTTGATCCTACACATTGGCCGATTTTTAGGACTGATTTTTAGGTGGGAAATTGAGGGACTTCGAACTCGGGTCCTTCATGTAAATTGAAGTTGCATCAGTGAACTTGATGTAGAGATTTGAATCACCCAAATCGAACCTCTACAAATCTGCCATGGTCCATTTCTGGGATCGCTATAGTCAAGGTTTATTTGTTGTGTCCAAACGCTGGACTAATTTCGTGCGCATTTATTGATTTCGTGGACTAATTGATGGTCCGTTAACAACCAAGCTGGCGCACCCGAACCCGACTAGCCCACGACCGCTCTATGACTGATCAGGCCTACTGGTCGGTCCACAGGTCACTTGTGAGGTCTCGAAATTGTGGATTGTTTTAAAGTGTTGCTTGATTTTCAGGATAACATGCTTGATTGTTCTCGTTGATAGCATGTGTAGCGACCCAATCGAAACCCGTGGACGCTTAGGTTTATTTCTTTATTTTTGCTTTAAATTTCTTTTTCTAAAGTGTCGCGATTCGAATCCCGGCCGACTGTAAGGGCTGTCCGAATCAAGCCCTATGCATCTGACGCTTTTATTTATCTTTTCAAAACATTTATTTATGTCATTTCATTTTAAGGTTTTCAATTTCGCGGAAGCATTTTCAAATGGGAGGCCCATAAACATTCACATTTCACAAAATACCATTACAATGATGGCATTCTATGCCTTTTTAAAATGATATACAAAAAACAAAACATTAATTTCTAGAGTTCAAACTATTTTGTCTACAAAATATCCCATGTTCAAAAGGAAATGATATGCATATGGCTGGTATATACCTATACTGCCATAACTCGCTTCATGACTCGCGCTTCACGACTGTTTCTTCTTCTTGCCTACTCGAAACCTACGTATAGATAAACTACACGCCTAAGCATTTTCATGCTTAAAGGGTTCTATACAGCTTCTATTTCAATATTCACTTAACTTGACATGCATTTAACATTAACCATGCCTATTATATCGTTATATATCATGCTATTCATTTTCGCATGCTTCATTTGCATAATCATTTATTATAT
The DNA here is from genome assembly GCA_016808115.1 of Tetrastigma voinierianum. Classification (NCBI taxonomy): domain Eukaryota; kingdom Viridiplantae; phylum Streptophyta; class Magnoliopsida; order Vitales; family Vitaceae; genus Tetrastigma; species Tetrastigma voinierianum. The sequence goes on from JAEQBH010001130.1 coordinate 329,970, forward strand.
CACAACATGCAATTTCAATGCAACAATTCAATTTATGAGATTTAAGCGTATACATGAAATCCCATTTACACTCGTCAATGTTGGTTATTTCACTTTGACTATTCAAATCACATTTCTCGACTGATTCGCTTGATGAATCCCTTCCGCCCTATTATCATTCCGGTAATATGCTTACACATTTAACAATTTGTCTCCCATCATGACTAGATGTCGCTTGGTGCACCCCCGACATGTGTATCACTTAAAATGTCATACGTCATCACGGACGGATGCCATTGCGCATCCCGCCTCAAGTGTGGGACATTTTCACGTCATACGCCATCATGACGGATGTCGATTGGCGCATCCCGCCAAGTGAGACATTGGACAATTTCGGGGTGCCTTCGTGACGGATGCCGATTAGTGCATCCCGTCAAGCGATTCATTTGGTTTATCGATTCAATTTAAAATGTCAAGAATTGACCGATTCGTTTACAATTCGATTTATCATTCATAGTCATTCGGTTTTCAACATTTCAAATATCACATCCAATTCCATAAGCACTTTCTTAATATCATTTCAAAGATATGTTCATTTCATATAATCATTTCAGATTTATTTGGTAAACTACCAAAATACTGGAAACAAGAAGAGAGTTAGAGAACAAACATGCAAAAACATGAAACGAGGAATAGAAGTTGGTAGAACAAGCCCAAAAATCTTTTCACTTTGATTCCAATCCTTGGAATCTCAATCAGCTTGGCTTTCCTCCTCGTTTGCACTCTATTCCAAACCATTAAAGAACAATATATTATTCTTGTGTACTAGTAGTTTTGGTTAGGATTGATTCAAGTTTAATATGAGTTCCACTTCAACAAGCTATATATAGATGGATTCTTGACCAATGGATTTCCATAGAGTCCAACAATCTAAACGGAGTTCGACTAAGGAGTGATGACCTCCAAGTTGAGGTCATACGTGAGTCACACCCAGCCAGCCGACCGACTGATTCGACCCCGACTCCCAGAACTCTCTGGCTCCCGACACCCGCCTGGATATATTCCTATCCCTCCTTAGGCATATGAATGCATTCTGACTCAATGGGATTTACAGAGTCAAGAACACCCGAAACGGAGTTCGGACGAAGGAGTTATGACCTTCCGAAGTTGAAGGTCATACGTAGTCACACCTAGCCGAGCTGACTAAGCTGACCTGACCTAACCTCGGTAAACTTGGTATGACATATTCTATCCTCCTCAGGCATATGAATGTATTCTTGACTCAATGGGATTTCCATAGAGTCCAAGAACACCCGAAACGGAGTTCAGACGAAGGAGTTATGATCTTCCGGGTTGGAGGTCACACGAGTCACCCAAATTGAGTCGACCGACTAAGCTGACCTGACCTCGGTAAACTCAGTATGACATCTCGGTCTGACATATTCTATCCTCCTCAGGAATATGAATGTATTCTTTACTCAATGGGCTTTCCATAGAGTCCAAGAACACCCAAAACGGAGTTCGGACAAAGAAGTTATGACCTTCCAAAGTTGGAGGTCATAATGTGATTAACCCACGAACCGACTCCAAACCGACCGCTGCACGAGGTGGTCTGTTGACCTTCTCACAGATGAGGTCTCGTCGACCTCCGCCGCAGGTCCGCCGACTCCTCCATTGCATGAGGCTGTCTGCTGACCTCTCGCTGTAATGAGGTATATCGACCTCCGCTGTACGAGCAATCACTGAATTTACGCTCAGATGAGGTCCGTGACCACGCATGAGAGGTCTCCACAATCTCTCCTCACGCATGACCTCAATAAAAGGATCTCGCAACTCGGGCTCCACAGAGGTCCGACTGAGAAATTCAGCTTCCAACATCAAGTTCATTGATGAAGCTACAATTTTCTAAAAGGACTTGCTACCAAAATTCCTTCACTTCATACCCAAAATCAGCTCTAAGGTCCGGTTAGCGAGCACTACCACAATGTGGCAGCTTCCCATGGTTTAAAATACAACCAAACATTCCCCTAAGGCAAGATAACCACCACACAACCCTTAGGGTAGAAAATAACCAAAGTAGGAGAAAACCTACCTCTTGGAGTTTGTCGAAACTCCCCGATTTCGGTCTCTACTTGCAGCTCTTGTCACGAGGAAGGACTTTCCCTCTTGCTTCGTCGGAAACCTATGGTCCGATCGTTGGGAAATCTAGAGATAAGTGAAAGCTTCTCACTCTAAAATATCTCATCTTTTCTCTGTTTTCCCCTTTTTTTTTCCCCTCATGGATCACTCTTAATCATATTTTAAAAAGGAGGAAGCTTCCTCCCTCTTTCCTACATGCCACATGCCCTTTCCTTGATTTTTTTCTTCTTTTTCTTTATTTCTTTTTATATTTAGGTCCTCCATTCTATTATTCTTCATTTAAGTCTCCTATTATTTTCCCCTTTCTAATATTTCTCCTAATTTTACTTAGACATATAAACTTACTTACAATTGACCCTTAGGTCTCCATTTTACAATTTCCATATTTTCTTTTTTTTTTTTTTCACTTAAGCATTTCCTGATTCAATAATCATTTAATCAATATTCATCTAACAATTCTTAAAATACTCAAGTCAGCCCAATAATTCTAATATATATAATAATTTTTTATTATGTTCTAGGATATTTTTAGGGTGTTACAATATGTTTTAATATGTTGGCAATTTGATGAAATATTTGGAAATTATATGCTTTTGACATAATTATCCATGATACATGATAAATTGTATGTTGGAATTGTCCATATGGCATCCATTACATATGAGACGTGCACTGATATGAAATTTAAGACAATGCATCGTGACATGACCGAGACATCTCATTTCATGGGTATAAGTGCATGATTGCGATCAAACACCATACTTGATGATTTTATGAAAGTGGGCTAAGATTGCTGACTGGGTTCACTAAAGTCACACCTGCGTAAACATGGAAAATATGCGTCACAAGCAAAGAGTGATAAATACCTCCTCTCAAAGCGTAAAGACTTGGTATTTTTGGTTATACATATGTGTCCAACGGTGAAAGCCCATGAAAATGTTGGAAGACGTTCGAAGCCTACGGTGAAACCCCAAAAATTCGTTACCCGCAAAAGACACACGATTTTGTAAAAGAAAGTAGTCATTAGAATATGACATCCAAAAGGTTTTGGTTTATAAACAAAATTAAATTTTGTTTGAAATAACCATTGGATGCCATTAATCAATGACGGTTTTATCACACATGGGCATTATGGTGTGTGATAGGAGTCGGTGATTGACTCGGAATTTATTACTCTTTGGCATCACACTAAGTAATGGAGTCGGTAATGACTCGGAGCATGGTACATGATTGAATCTCATCTCATTTCATGGCATGACATATAGAATTCCATGATAGAATTGCATAACTTATGGAATGGTTGATGTGAATGCAAAGTGCTAGCGATTATACGTGACTTATACGTGAGAGTACTTCTTTGTAGAAAAAGTTTCACTGGCATGGCTCTCACCCTATATGGGATAAATATCAGGTACAAAGCGTATTGACCAATGATCTAATTTCACAGGAGCCGAAATTGTGAAGAAAGCTTTACCGTGGCTTTCGACCTTTGTAAAGTATCGACAAACAAGTTCAGACAAACGCCAGGCTGAGGTCAGAATTAAACTCACAATAATATGTTTTGAAAATAATATAAAATATTCATTGAATGTAAATAAATGAATCTCGGTAATGGGATTTGACGGTATGGTATCGAGACACACGATATCTACGAGTATTTCCGCATGTTGACAGTTGGTCAATGGATCCCCGGATTTTGGGACGTTACACTAAATGTGATTAAATTTAGTCATAATCATTGATAATCATATCTATAAGTGTACTTTTTGTCGTGATCACTTAATCAAACAATAACTATATCATTACATCCAATCACGATTAAGGAATTAAATATGACCATAAATTTACATTTAGTCATGATCATTGACATTATTGTGACCATAAGTTAACATTCAATCATAATCAGTAGTCACTTAGTGAACCATGACCATAAGTTTACACTTAAGGCAATATGTCGACATTTAATAACAATTGCTTATTTCACCATAAATATAAATTTTACATTTAGTCACAATCTTTTAACAAACCGATTTTCTCACATGTAATCATAGTATCTTATTTAACCATGATTATAAGCATACATTTAGGCACCGTTTGAAACCTGAAAAGCACTAAGGATCGAAAGAAAATAAAGGCGATAAAGTTAACATTTAATAACAATTGCTTATTTGACCATAAATATAAATTCTACATTTAGTCACAATCTTTTTAATCAATCAATTTTCACATGTAATCATAGTCCCTTATTGAACCATGATTATAAACATACATTTAGGCTCCGTTTGGAACCCGAAAAGCACTAAGGATCGAAACAAAATAGAGGCCATAAGTCAACATTTAATAACAATTGCCTATTTGAACATAAATATAAATTCTACATTTAGTCGCATTTTTTTACCAAACCGACTTTCTCACATGTAATCGTAGTCTCTTATTGAACCATGAGTATAAGCATATATTTAGGTTCTAGTTGAAACCCAAAAAGCTCTAAGGATCAAAAGAAAATAGAGGTGATAAGTCAACATTTAATAACAATTGCTTATTTGACCATAAATATAAATTTTACATTTAGTCACAATCTTTTACCAAACCAACTTTCTCACATGTAATCATAGTCTCTTATTTAACCATGATTATAAGAATGCATTTATGCTTTGTTTGGAACCCAAAAATACTAAGTAAATAAAATATATAAGAAAAGTATAAGGAAAGAAAGTTTGAAAGAAAAATATATATATATATATATTTTAACGTAATAAATTAGTATTATATATTTATTCAAATTCATTTTATTTATTTCTTTATTATATGTATGACGATGTAAATTTAAAATATATAAAATTTTGAAAAAAATTTAATTTATTTTATTTTATTTTGTTTTTTTTTTCTATGGTGAAATAAAATCATTTTTTTAATATTGTTTTTTTCTTTAATACTTTTCGAGTTTCAAACAAAACCTTAGTGAAAACAGATTGCATAACCGTGATTATAAGTAAATATATAGTTATAGGTAATTACTTCACCATTAGCAAAGCAATTGAAAAAAAAAAACTATTCCTTGCTTTTTGTCATGGTTTTCTTATGCTTGTAAAGGAAAAAAAAAAAAATATATATATATATATATAGACCATATGATCAAGATCATTAAGGAAACCATAACCAATACCTTCACCTATGCCTACTATAGTGACAATTGCTTGTGGTCAGATTGTGACAATTAATTTTGGTTAATTCTTTTGTATTATGACCTGAAGTCATATTTCTTGTAATGATTGTTTAGAAAGAAAAAAAAAACCCAAAATATTAATTAATTAAATAGGCAGTATAAAGTGGATATGCGAGTTTTCCATACTTGCTTGACCCAATTCTTTTTTTTTTTTTTTTCAAATTCTAAGTGAGTAAAAGGCGATTGGATAATACTATTTCGACACCCACTTTTATTATCCGACCCTCCATCAATTTTTTGCGTGATTTAAAAAAAAAAATACCTTTTTTGTTTTTTTGCAAAAATGACATCTGCATTTAATAGACAATGTAAATATATAAAATGAAGAACATTTTTATCCAATTCAAAAAAAAAAAATACAGAAATGTTAGATTCATAAATCTCAATTAAAGAAAAAACGTTTGGTTAAAAAATCTCAAATAACTCAAAATTTATAAATCTAACAAAGTCTATGTTTCTTTTTCGAGAAATGATTTGATGTGGACAAAAATGTTTTTTGTCATTTTATATATTTATATGTATCTTTGAAAAAAAAATGGTTATTTTTCCAAGAAAAAATGAGATCGAAAATTAATAAAGGGTTAGATTTCTAAAATTCGGTTTTAAAACTTCTTTTAATCAAATCAACCTTAAAAGAAAAAAGGGAAAAATTGAAAGGGGGGATGGAAGAAGGAATTAAATTGCAAGGAAGTGAGGGTTATGAAAGGTGTCATGTCAAAATCACAAGGAATCAAAGCTCTTAGCGCTCTCTTCAAACCAACCGTTCTTCCCGCCAAAACAACAACCACCACAGGAGCTCATGGACCTTCTCCCTCCCCAGAAACCCACTTCATACCCCTCATTCACGCCTCCAAAACCCTTCCTCACACTCCACCAAATCCACGCCCAAATCATCCTCCATGATCTCTTTACCAGTAGCCGGGTGGTTACCCAGCTCATTTCTTCCTCCTGTTTGCTCAAATCCCTCGATTACGCCCTTTCCGTCTTTCGTCGTTTTGATCTCCCCAACTTGTTTGTTTTCAACGCTTTGATTCGTGGCTTGCCGAGAATTCTCGGTTTGAGGGCTCTGTTTCGCATTTTGTGCTAATGTTGAGGTTGAGTGTTCGACCGGATCGATTAACTCTGCCGTTTGTGCTCAAGTCTGTGGCGGGTTTGGCTGATGTAGAGCTCGGGAGATGTCTTCATGGTGGAGTCGTGAAGCTTGGGCTTGAGTTTGATTCGTTTGTTCGGGTCTCGTTGGTTGATATGTATGTTAAAATTGGGGAGTTGGGTTTTGGGTTGCAGCTGTTTGATGAAAGTCCTGAAAGAAATAAAGCAGAGAGTATCCTGCTGTGGAATGTTTTGATTAATGGGTGTTGTAAAGTGGGAGATTTGAGTAAGGCTGCTGCACTTTTTGCGGCAATGCCGCAGAGAAATGCGGGCTCTTGGAATAGCTTGATTAATGGATTTGTCTGGAATGGAGATTTGAACCGAGCTAGAGAGCTTTTTGTTCAGATACCGGAGAAGAATGTAGTTTCTTGGACCACAATGATCACGGTTTTCAGAATGTAACGCAAGAGTTTTATCGATGTTTTGGAGGATGCTGGAGGAGGGTGTGAGGCCTAATGATCTAACTGTTGTTTCTGCTCTTTTGGCTTGCACTAAAATTGGAGCTCTCCAAGCTGGAGAACGAATCCACAATTATCTGTCGAGCAATGGATTCCAGTTTAACAGAGGGATTGGGACTGCTCTGGTTGACATGTATGCAAAGTGTGGCGATATCAAGTCTGCTAGCCGGGTTTTTGTCCAGACAAAAGGAAAGGACCTTCTTACTTGGAGTGTCATGATATGGGGGTGGGCCATCCATGGATGTTTTGATCAAGCTCTTCAATATTTTGAAAAGATGAAATCTGCAGGTTTGAGATCTTTCAGTGTTGCATAAAATTTTATTTGATTGAAGAAATATTTTTAAGACATTGAAACTTGTCCTACTTGCAGGAATAAAGCCAGATGAGGTTATATTTCTTGCCATCTTAACTGCATGCTCTCATTCCGGGAACGTAGATCAGGGGCTTAGTTTCTTTGAAAGCATGAGGCTTGAGTACTCCATTGAGCCCACCATGAAACATTATGCTATAATTGTAGATCTGTTAGGCAGGGCAGGTCGGTTGGACGAAGCTCTAAGTTTCATTCAGAGCATGCCAACAAATCCTGATTTTGTGATATGGGGAGCGCTCTTTTGTGCCTGCAGGGCTCACAAAAACATCGAAATGGCAGAATTTACTCACAGCAGCTCCTGCAGCTTGAACCTAAGCATCCTGGAAGCTATGTTTTCCTGTCGAACGTTTATGCTACAGTGGGGAGATGGGAAGATGTAGAAAGAGTGAGAATTTTGATGAAGACTAGAGGAGTAGAGAAAGATCCTGGCTGGAGCTATATTGAAGTGGAAGGCCAAGTCCATAGCTTTGTAGCTGGCGATCATGCTCATGAGCGTGCAGATGAGGTAAGCCTAAAACTCGAGGAGATAACAGCAAGTGCAAAGCAAGAAGGATACATGCCTGAAACTGCATGGGTACTTCACAACATTGAAGAAGAAGAGAAGGAAGACGCGTTGGGAAGCCATAGCGAGAAGTTGGCACTTGCCTTTGGGCTCATTAGTACTGCTCCAGGGTCAACCGTAAGGATTGTGAAGAACTTGAGAGTATGTGGGGATTGTCACTCTATGATGAAATACGCTAGTAAGCTGAGTCGAAGGGAGATCATACTAAGAGATATAAAGCGATTTCATCGTTTCAAGGATGGAACTTGCTCTTGTGGAGACTACTGGTAGTACTACGGTAAGCTTTACCGAGCCAGCTTGCTTGTATAACATTTTTTCTGGTGAAGTTGTTGTCAACTCACTTTTTTTTATTTATTTTTAATCTAACCTTTTTGTCAAATTGGCTCAATAAAACCTATCTCAACTATTTGGACATTGGTTTACTTCCCTTTCCTCTTGTTTAGGCTATTTGTTATCATAAATCATGAGTCCTGTGTTTTTCTTTTCTCTCATTCAATCAGTTGTTGTCCCCTATCCTTTACTTCTATTTCCAGGACTTCATCTTAAACTAGCCTTATGGTGCTGAACTCATTTGCCTTTGTTGCAGACTTGCAATATGCTTTGTCTTTTTTTCTTTCTTTTTTTGCCTTTTTTTTTTTTTTTGATATCTATTCAATTATATCAATTGTCATTACAACGTTGTAGTTTTTTGTTTTCATGGAGACTCGAACATGCTCTATCTTATTCAACACAAAGTGTCGAGTAGTAGTTTTCTTACTTTGAATGAATTTTTGAATGGGAACAGCCAATAGATATTTGGATTATTGACAGAACTAAGACATAATTAATCCTCCAAAGATTCTTCTTATATGGGTATCTAATACACTTCTGTATAAGTGATCTAATGTAACCTTGGATTTTTTTTTTTTTTTTATGAATTCGATTATTTCATTAAACCTCTAGTGAAAATTTTGAAATGAGGCTTCTTTCCTCTTGCTCCCATTTTTCTCCATTTGGTTATTTGATGTGCAATTACTATTAGTTACACATTTGTCTAATAAGTCACATTTTTATACACAAAATTATTAAGAAAATCTTCAATTCAATTTTTTAAGAAAATATCTTTTATAGTAGATGGCAGACAGGGCTTAATTAGTTTCAGTTTGAAAAGTTTGGAATTTATTAATTTGAAATTTGAAATCATCCTCCTAAAAAAGCACCTATATATATATATATGAACTTACAAAGTGACAACAGAAAAAGGCTAAGGCTCATGCAAATCTTCAAACAGAGAGACCATATAATAAATCCTATCTCAAACCTTCATTGAATTCATACATATACATTCTAATTAATCAAATTATTCCATCTAATGTCAGTGATTCTGAAGAACAAGAAGAGGAAATGAGAGTGTTTTTATCAGAGCTTCCCTACTTTATACTCCTCCTCCTTTCCAAGATCCAACAGAGCTTCAATTTCTCACCATACATGGAAGGAACCAAACTAAATCAGTAAAAGGTCATAGAATCTCAACATTTCCAAGATTCTTATTAGAGTTATAGTGAAGGTAGGTTCTGATATGCAAATGTCAACCAACAGAAGCATTTTTGGACTAATGGGAATCAGAGTATCTAATTACATTTTGGCAGATTCCACAATGGTTATTATTCCACATTGGACTAATAAGACTACAAAAGCTTACTTCATTCAGGCTGTGGATTTGGCAACATTCTGCAAAGCTTTGGAGATTTCATTAGCAGTTGCTTCCCCGTTCGTGTATGCCATTTGTGGACTGTCTCCTGGAACGACGTCATCTCTATGGTAGCTTCCTGATGTTCTAAGCAACTCTTCAGAGCCTTTTCCCACGATTCCCTTCATGATCACAGTCTTATGTGTACCAGACCTCAGTTCTTCATAATCCGTGTCTCCAGTCTCGCCAAGAATTACGTACATGTTTGCAACATTCAGTCTCCATCGCACAAAAAGGTACCTAAAAACAATTGGAAGCAGTGCAAACTCTATAGGAACTCAAGAGAAGGATGACTTCAAATTCATGCTAGAGATTAATTACTAATGACATTTTCTGGGAGAGACGAGAAAATAGGAGAATTATGCACATACCTGAGTGCCTGTGCTCGAGATGCAAGGAGAGGAATGACTTGCATTCTTGTTGAGTTCCTGCAGTACATAGGATGACCGCGGAGCCCCCGCATCCTAAGCTTCTGCCGCAGTTCATCCACTTTCTTTGCCTGGATAAGCCCAAAAAAACACCGAATATCATCAAAATTAAAATACAATTATAGTTTTGATGCTGGCAGCATAATTTTATATGTACCTTACTGAGATCCTTTATCAAGTAAGAAACGCAATGGGCATTGCTTGATTTGGTATCTTCTTCAATGGGCCTGGAAGAATTTTTGGATTTTCCTCCTCTAGCTTCATCTGCATTCATCAACTTCCAAATGGTATTCTTTAACCCGTCACATCCCCATCGGTAGTCAATGTGTGATGCATAATCTGGATCAGGAAAAAGCTTCCCATCTCCTTCTGTGTAAGTACCTGGGTAATACATTTCACTCCCACTGCTACAAATCAAAGCATCAAACTCACTCGGTTCAATCTTCCCCGATTTCAAGAACTCCACTGTTTCCGACACTGGCATAGCTGTTGATAGAGCAAACCCTGAGAATCTCGCTGTTTGCGAGTCTGATCGCACAGCCTTCATTATTTCTTGCACTATTTGAATCATCTTCTTCTCAGGAGCTCCATTGCTATCATAGTAATCTAGTGCAATGACAATCAATCTTCGTCGCCGCCTCAGCATGGGGTATTTGCTTGGCGCATTATCAACAACTTTCTTTCCGACTTCAGAATCTTGGGCCGCCTTTTCTGGCTTCTTTATCCTGCTGAGAACATGTTTTACTTGGTCTTGCAGCTCATGTTCACCAGGCAGCAGCCAAATGCTCAAGCGATCCATTAAGCGAAATTTTTTCGCCATCAACTGAAAGCCTAAGGGACATATCTTGCACATCCTTGAGTGAATCATTCAAAGAGTCGTCAGCAGCCACTTCATCCGATGGGGTGTCGGTTTGCCACTGTGGATGCCTCATCCGACAAGCTGCTACTCTTGTTAAATATGTGCGGCAATGTTCAGGCCACGAGAAGAGATGTATGTTCCTCCAACCATTCCTTCTGCATTCAATCCACAAGTTCTTCTCTGAGACTAGTTTAAGTAGTGCAGAAGCAATTTGATCTTGATCATGAGGATCCACAAGCAGACCATTGTTGAGTGCCTAAGAAAGAAAAACAACAAAAAGTAATTCTAAAAACAACTAGATAATTGTTTTCCCGTAAAAAATTCCTGACATATTTAGCTGCCGAGAAAATGAAGGGGAAAAGAAAAGCTTCAGAATCTACAGAAACAGTTTCAACCCCTAAAGGCTGCTGCAAAGTCCTGAATTTTTCTTCCTTTTCAGCATCTCATCAGCAATTATATGCAATGTAGAAGAAAATTTGATGTTGTGAAGCAGGAAAATTACTAATCTGTGTCATTTATATCTAAAATTAGAAAAGGTAAAAAGAAAAAAAAAGGTCATACCCTATGAATGTCAACTGGCCCACCATTTTTAGTAGCCACCATTGGAAGCCCATGTGCCGCAGCCTAAGTTAGCGCAAACAAATGGAGATCAAAAGTTCATTTCCCCGATCGAATGAAGTTAACATCAGGAAAGAGGTGACTAAATCAAAACCAACCTCAATCAAGGTAAGTCCAAAAGGCTCAACCAAAGCTGGATTTATGAAAACTCCCTGCCATGTTCACAACATATAAAGCTGATCAACAACTAAAAACCGGTATAAAGCTAGATAAACATGTGAACTTTGACCAACCTTTGTTTTGGCTGCCAACCGGTAGATATCTGGAACATCAGATTGTTTGTGATGCTTTGGGTAAGCCACTTGCCCATACAGATCATACTTATCGATCATTTTCAACACTGTCATCAGGACACTAGCATTTCCACTGGACATCTCATCAATATCATCTCTGTTCCCCATTATAAGTGTCTTTACTCAAGCATATTAGTTTTGTTGCAAGACTTCAATTATTATAGTTAAATGACTAAAAAGATCAAGTAATCGCACAAGCCTGCGAACTTACAAGATTAGCAAGCTCTCTCAGAGGACGGCACTCCCCAAAAGCTTTCAGAAGAGTGGTAATGTTCTTTTTTGGATCTGGTCTTGATAGGGCCAAGATCATCGGTTTATGTGGATTTGTGAGGAAGCGCATCACCTGCAGAACCAAGTTGAATTTGCGGTAATGACACAAAGAAGACGAGCAGAAACAAATAGTTACAGACAAAACCAGATACTCACTTCTGACCATATTGCAGGACTGCTTGGAGAAGAAATCCATCTGACAAGTGCTGTGAGTTCTCCATCCACTTCAGGGGGATCCTCCTGAATCTCAACACTGCTGAAGTCCATCCCAGGAGGAATGACCTGTAAAGTATTTTTAATAGTTATTTTTTAGTAAATCAAACATGACCCGACTTTGGGAAACAAATACGATTCTTGTGACCATTAGAAAATAATTCATCGTTTAACGTTAGTGAAGACAAAGACGGTACAATGGAAATATGTTCTCAATTTGAGTAGTAGACATTAACATGCATTCAATCTCAAAACCTCATAAAGCATATGAATAGATAAAATGTAGAAGACGGTCTTCTTACCACCATCCTTGGCATGTAACGGCCATGGCAATTGACCCCACGTCTGGCACGTGCCCTCAAAACTTTCTCGAGCTTCACATCAAATCCATCGTAGAGTCCCCATTGCTCCTCAATCTCCTGTTTGGTACTTGTGATCACAAAGTTCAGCAGCATCAAGGGAGAGCTCTTCTGCTTCAATCCTTCTCATGATCTTATATGTTGAATCAATATCCTCTTTCGATTGCCTTCCTTGCTTAAGAAGCTGTTCAAGCTTGTTTCGTCCAAGAGAATGTCCTGTCAATACCATTGGGACATTTAAAGCCCCGGAAAGAAGAGCAGCGTTATCCCCTGCATCAGCATAATGACCATGAATCACATACGGCTAAAACAGGCGACTCCCGCCAATTTGTTCGCTCTTAAAACTTCTTTGACATAAGAATGTGAGCCAGAGCTCCATCTACAAATTCTTGAATATGGGGCCAAAGAACTTCTTTTCGGAGGTATTTTTCACGTGGACCAAAGGGTATCCTTATGATATAAGCCCCACTGCTCTCTCTCCCACGCCTGCCTGATCCAGATAGCAAAAAAAAAGTAAAGGTGGCAAAGGCAAAATGGCAGCAAAGGTGGTGTAAAGGTAAGGTGGTGGCAGGTGGGTCAAGGTGCAAAACAGCACCCACTGTAAGCATCTCAGCTGGCTCATAGTTCTAACCAATTTCCAGGCGAAGAAATTTGGCGAGTGAAGAGGTCGCACCCAGACACCCCCCGGGCATCCTAGCAAAGTGCTCGAGAAAGCTCGACAACATATTTTACCTAGTTTTGATGTCAACAAGAGATACCAAAGAAATGAGAAACAGTACTTTGAAAATTTGATAAAAAAAAAAAATTCATGCAGTAGTTACCTGACCACCAGTGTCAGAATCACGACCGAGCTCCATGTTATCACCACGTACCAAACCATGCAGACTGATCAAGAAGATAGGTTGCAACTGTCAGTTCCATACTTAGATATGCACAGTCAGCTACTGATAGAAATTTTAACTGCATTATAACTTAAATTACAGTCCAGGAGTAATTTCTAGGAAAATGTTTCTATAAAAACCGGGAGATATTATTCCATAACCCTACAAAATTGGTAAAAGTGGTTTTTTAACAGAAGTTAAAACAGACACTACTGGAAGTCCTTGATTTCCAAATTTTCTTCTGTTGTCCTCCATTTTCTCAGCAACCAAACAGAGAATTGAATAAGAGAGTTAAAGAACTTAAACAGAGGAAGAGATATCTCTGTAATTCTTTTCAGAAGTTCTTATTCATCGAAATGACTTCTAACCATTCCCTGATTTTGGTTATGGAGTAGCAAGAAGAAACACTCCTGAAGCAACATAATTAAAAAAGGTAATACGTGCTCAAAGTTGGATCGACGTTTAAAAATCCAATACAAAGTATAGGTAGTGTTGCATATGGAGTACCTGATAAGGACAATGTAAAGCTTCTTTTCCTTGTTGTCATCAGACCATACTTCTAAGTTGGAGAAATTTCGTTGGAACTTCTTTCCCCTCGGGGTATCGCCTGACATCAACTCTCCCATAGTGTCCCCCTTCTCCCCTTCTGACAAGTCTTCCGACATGTCTTCAGTAGCATCCCTACGTCCTTGTTCCCGCTCCCATCTCCTAGTGGCCAAGCGCTGTTGATCCTCCCCTTCCAGCTATTCAAATCATAAATGTTCTATTTTAGTCTAACAAGTATTCCATTTGGAATGAAAAATTCATCTCAGTTTAATTTTTCTGTGACAAATAACAAATTAAGAAGTTGACATATCTCATGCAGTCTGCAAAAAGAAAATGCCAGCATTCGAAATTTCATTTCTTTTCTTTAAACCACATTTTCTCATCAACCAAACAGGTTATTAACAGACATTTTCAATATTAACCAGCTCCTAGATACAGTACATTGTCTCTGCAACACAACACAAAGTTATTAGTTGAGACAGGAAAATATATATATAATATCAAAGTTATTAGTTGAGACAGGAAAATATATATGTATATATATATTTTATACCTGCATAATCCTCACTCTCAAAAGAAAGAGACGAAGATTAAGCAAAAATAAGTCGAGTTCTATGAGTGTCACAATCTCCATAAAACAGATTTGTCTTTCTCTACTGGTGCTTCGAGATTGTCTTCCAGGATAAAACGATCATGGAATGTGGTTAACAAAAGCACGTTACTTCCACTCCAATGAACTGAAGTGAGTTTCCTCTATCGCCTAGACTTAGGAAGGAGAAGAAAGGAAACAACTAGAGATTATCTAAATGAACGTTAATGAATGTCATTAATTCCATATTCATTTAGTGAATGTCATTAATTCCATTCACCAAATTCCAGAATATATGTCATTGAAAATCAATTTGAGAAATTCACTATAAATAAACCAAACAGGCCCATCAAGCTTAGATGACTGAATTTTTCCTCCTGTCCCAAGAAAAAGGAAAAAAAATTAAAATTCATCCTCAAGATTTCTTTTTCTGCCACTTACCCACATGTTCAATCAACCAATCTTATTTTAAAATCACAATAAAATATTCCAAATCACACCAAAAACTGAATGTAACATCTGCTGCCTCATCAAACAGAAAATAATCAGGAAAATGGTTGTAAATAAAAAGCATCAACTGAAAGATTTTCCATTGATACATGAATGTAAAGAAAATGAAAGATTTTCCTACACCTGAAGAAAAAATCAATATTTACTCTGTTTTAAATATTCCCTCCGGGTCTCCCATATGGAATATTTCATATTCTTTTCCTCACCCGGATTTTCTCATCGACTAAACACGCACTCAAATTCATACCCACCTCAAAAACTCAATATATCATCCGAAATCACACCCAAAAACAGAACAATCTCCCCCTCATGAACAAGAAACCAATAAAAACAAAGCCTGTAGCGCAAGAAAACCAACAGACGCCAATACAGACCATTAGAAAAAGGGGGAAAAAACAATCCGAAAAGACAATCACCTGCTTCTTCATGCGCGCGAGATGCCAGATACGCCAGCACATGTTCTCGAGCCGGGAGCTGCGCTCGCGAGTGTTGCGAGTGGCGACGACCTTGATCCATGTCCGGTGAAGATCAGTCTCATCAACTCCGGTGACGACTTCCTCCACAAAATACTTGGTCGGATTGAAATGCCCTTCCTCCCTCAAGGCGACGGCCGTCGCCTTACTGTCGTCAATGGCGGAAGCTCCGCTGTCGAGTATGGCCTCCAAGTACCCATTTATCCACTCGTTTCCCGCCATTCCGAAACCCAAATCCCAAGAAAACAGCTGAGGAAACTTACATCAGAAATGGTGTTTGGTTGTATGGAAAGTAAAAGTAAAAGAAAACGAAAAAAAAAGAGAATTTTAGAAGGAAGAAAGAAAGAAAGAAAAGAGTGTTTGGGAGAGAAAAAACAGAAGAGAGAAAATGAGGGGAATACACGTGTGATGAGGATTTAGAAGTAACCGCTTCCAAGGCTGTCCGCTTCCCAATGCGTGCATGCCGCTTTCTTCCCCTACCCCTGTCTGTCGCCCACTCGATTCACCCTTTCTGTTTGTTTCCTGGGAAAACTTTTTCATTTCTATCATGATCTTCTCTCCACCCAAAAATGATAATACCCCAAGTCATGGAATCAGTTACTCCAAACTTTAATGCATGATATTCTGTTCATTACTAAACAAATTTTAGGAATTTTAGTAAATTAATTACTTTAATTGATTTCTTTTTTTTAACTACTTTAATTGACTTCTTTATCCTTTCAAAAACAATTGACTTCTTTATATATATATAGTTTCAATTTTTTAAATTTAAATTAAAAGATAAATATTTTTTATTTATAAGATTTGACTTATCGGATCCGAGTCTTTATGAGATTTTTTTACTTCATTTTGTTTCCATGAAAACTCGAATTCATTTATTTCTTATACTTAATTCAACCTTTAATTATTAAATTAAGCCTCATTGACAGTTAAAAATAGTTGTTATTCCATTAAAAACATATCTAGAAAATGTTATGATTATTTTTTGTTATTATAAATAATCTATTTTTCTCAAAATATTTTATGAAAAATATTTTTTTTATATTTATTCATTTTATATTATATCATTGTAATACTTTATTTTTATAGAAACCGGAGATAGGGATCTCCCCGCACCCATCCCCTGATAGGTTTTGGTATGTTTTTTATTTTAGTTTTTAGAAAATATTTTTTGTTCTTAAAAAAAAAAAAAACACAAAAACATATTTAATTCTTTTTTTTTCTTTGTTACGAAAACACAAAGAACACAACAAATAATAAATTCAAATAACAAGAATAGTTTTCAAAAAACACAAAAATAACTTTCTTTGCATTTTCAAAAACGTTTCTCAAAAACAATTTTCAAAAACAGCAACCAAACAACCACATATTTTAGAGTATTAATATGTGGTAATAAAAAAAATTGCAATATCTAATTTTTATTTTGTGAAATAATTGTATGGTGAAAAAGCATGGAGGTGCAAAAGGAAGTGAGGTAAGCAAAATATCCGTGAGCTTTGCCTTTATTTTTTATTGGTTTTTCTACTTTCATTTATTGTTGTCAACTTTTCAAGAGCAAACAAATTATTGTGAAGTTTTTTAATAATTCATGTTTTCTAATAAAAAGTGGTTTTAAAAAATTTAATTGAATTGGGTTTATGATTATTATTTTTATTTTTGTCTTCTCAATTCCAAACATTTAGATGTTAAATTATTTTTGATTATCCTAATTCACATTCAAATATCATTTTTAATTCAATTTTATAACTTTATTTAAAAATCCCCGGGAGTGCATTATTTTTTATTGAATTAGTCAATAATATTTTCAGAATATTTATAGTTGAACTATTTTTAAGGGAAGTATTTAAAAATAAAAATTGTTATAGATTAACCATACATCAAGTATTTCCTTTAAAATACTATAAATTATTTTCAAAACCGAAAGTAATTTTTAAAAAAATTTCTTAAAATTTTTCAAATATGTATTTTTTTTAAATACTTTTTCACATTAAAATGCTTATTAAAATCACTACTAAACTAGATTTTTTTTTTCTTTACTTCTATTAAACAAGATACTATTTTAAGTGTTTTTAATATATAATTTTTCTGTTTAATCTTCTTGATCTCTTAAAAGATATTCTTAAATTTGATCAAAAAAATTATTGAAAAAAAAAAACACCCTTTGTAATTTTTTTTTTTTACATCTATTCACTCTTCATTAAAAGCTTCATATAACCATATTTAAAAAATAATAATAATCTAGAGCAATATGACCTTTTCTTTAAGAAATATCATATTTACCAAATACAATTAAAACATTTTCTAAGTGAAAAAAAAAAAAACTAAGAACTAAGAACCCTAGCATCTTTTCCTTTAAGCGAGGTTTGATCTTTTGATTATCCTTGGTTTGAAATTACCCTTTTATACCTCTTTTCATTATTTTTCTTCCTTAATAAAATAGTTATTCCACAAGATCTAGGTTTTTATTTATTTTTTCGCATGCTGCCGTCTCGTACAGAAGATGTCATTGTCAGTTGTCATTGCTATCAGTTCTACGCAATACATTACGGCCACCTCGGCCAGCAAGTTTTGCTCGTCGCCATGGCGCTATGCTTATTTGGCGTAGCTACATTCAAACGAGCAAAGATATTCGATCAACGATAATAAATCAAATAAATCAGAATACTATGTCAGAAATCAAAATCATATATATTATAATCATAATAGTAATATTAAATGTGTATATTCAATTATCAAATATATAGCTTGAAACTGAGTGCTGTTTCATTCTACCTAGCTTCTGGGCTTTATTTCGATTTTATATTTATATCTACAGATTACATTAATCAATAAAATTATTTTTCTCTTTCAAAAACTAAAAATAACAAACTAAAAACATTTTTAAATAAAAAGTGATTTTCCTCGGTCATCATGATTTTTCTTTTATATAAACATACATTATTTCTAGTGCTCTTCATTTAGTGTAAGGATATGTTTTCATTTCAAAATAAAATAAAAATAACTTTAATTATTCACAATATAAGAATTATTAAAGGGTTGCTCTACTATAAAAAAACGATACTTTGCAAAAATATATATATATATATATTTATATTTATATAAAATTTATTTTAAAAAGAAAAATATGAATTAAAAGAACATTTATTAATTAATTAATTATTTTAATTCACTTATTTATTATTTCTTTTATTGATTTTTTTAATTTAATTAGGATGGACCCAACTCTAGAGCGGCACGGATTGCCAAGTTGTACTTTCATTAAAATGGGTTGTACTTTCCAAATAATTTGGGTAACAACTTGCCTCACTCTCCCTCTTGGAAAGTGTCTTACACGCTCCAATCAGGACATTACAAATGTGCTTCATTCATTGGTGTGCTTTTACTCATACAAATTATTTAGACGGAAATAATTTGTTTGAAAAAAATTTATTAAATTAATTTGAAAATCAAAATAATTGTTAAAGAGATAATACAATTGGAATTATCAAATGTCATTATTCATAACAGCGGTAATTAGTCTTAAAATGTTTAAATATCGTTGTTATGGAGAGAGACAATTAGACTGTTTTACTTGAACATTTGATTAGCGAATTATCGTTGTCCCTAACAACGATATTATGCACTATTTTGGTTATTATTTTGGTTTTCAAACTAATTTAATAATTTTTTTTTCAAAAAAATTATTTATGTCTAAAACTCTGAGTTTTGCTCATATTTAATTTTCTTTAAAAAAAATTAAATAGTTTAAAAATGAAAATAATGATCGAACTAGTGCCTAAACAGTAATACCGTATTCAATAACTACAGTATTAACTTAAAGAAATTTCAAAATATTTGTAATGTCAGAATTAGTGACTATGACATTAACTTAAAAATATTTTCAATATCACAATCAATAATTATGGTATTATTGTTCACGCACTAATTTGGTCATTATTTTTATTTTTAAACTATTTTAGTAATTTAAAAAAAAAAAAAAACTAAATACGTCCAAAGTATACTTTCTAATATTATTTCTAATCCCAAAAATTTATCAATTAATATTTTTTTAGATAATTTAATAGTAAAAGTAAATTAGTTTTAATAAATAATCAGATGGAATTTAAAACAATCCAGGCCTATATTTCAAACATACTTTTTTTTTTACTTTGGTTTCATTGCATCGTTATAATATTCGATAAAAATATATAATCAAAATTACTAAAAATTATAAAAGATGAAACAATATTTAGGTTAATAGCATAATGAATTGGTTCAAAGCATATACATTTGATAATTGAACCTACATATTTGATACTATTGTAACTACAATACCTATGATTCCAATTATATAACATTCCGCAAAGATATCGACCAATTTCATTAATCGGATTTTATCAAAGCACTGGGATATACTTTCGCTCGTCAATCGTTCTAAAACAAATAAATATCGCACCAAGATGACGATGACCACGCTCCACACTAAGACAACGATAACCACATGCCGCATCTAGACCATAATTAAAACATGAAAAAATAAATTAAAAACTAGATTTTGTGGTATAACCACTTTATCGATGAAGAAAATGATGGAAATATGTGAATATAAGCTATTTCAGACCAAGAATGATCAACCTCCTTGCTTAAAGGAAAAGATGTTAGTTGAGAAAAAGTTGAAATAAAATGAGACATTTCTTTGGTTATAAAATGTTAAAGAAAATGATTTTGTTATATTTCGATGTCGAATATTGTCTAACAAAGAATTTCAAGGAAATAAAATATAATTAAAATTACTTACAAACTTATATATTTTTAAATTACGTAATCTTTATAATGATGAATTAAAATAAATAAAATAATTTTAAAACTATAAATAAAAAAATAATACAAATTTAACTTTATTTTTATCTTCCTTTCGTTTCTTTTCTTTCATTCCACATTTTTTCTCTACTCTATTT
The DNA here is from genome assembly GCA_016808115.1 of Tetrastigma voinierianum. NCBI lineage: Eukaryota > Viridiplantae > Streptophyta > Magnoliopsida > Vitales > Vitaceae > Tetrastigma > Tetrastigma voinierianum. The sequence goes on from JAEQBH010001130.1 coordinate 350,558, forward strand.
CTTTCTCGCATTTTCTCGAATCTTTGGGAACTAAACATATCCTTTCGGTTTTGATCGACGCCTGAAAAGTCATTTTAAGGTCATTAAGAATGAGTATATATATATTTACTATTTTTCATCAAAAGAGTTAAGACTTAAAAAGGGTTTCATATATAAATTAAGAAAATATCCTCTCTTTAAATATTAATATTGAAATTATCTTCTAAAATTTATAGTTTTCATTTCAACTTCAATTTTCAAATAAATTTAAAATTTTAAAATTTTAAAATTATTTGTATGAAGATGTTACTCCTACTCAAAATGCTTTTACAAAGAAGCTTCGTGAACAGTTCAATGTGCTCATCGACACCTCATCTAGAGATGCGAATCATAATAACAATGATAGACAGTTCAATGTGCTCATCAACACGTACCCAACCCAGAAGACATCGAGATGTGGATCATCCAATGCATGAATGTTTTAAGTTAGGGTTCTTGTTTGTAGTAGTATGGGGGAAGAAGATGCTCTCATTTTCACTCCCACATGGACATATCCACCCAAAAATGGGATGCATAAGTATGTGGCAAAAGGGGCATCATCTCACCAAGAGGAAACCACCATCAACCATATTCTATCTCTTGTCACCTTTTGCCTTAAGTGCATGGAACTCGGATCATCGATCAAACCCTTTTCACATAATTAAGTATCTATCTTTCCGACTCTAAAATATATATATTAGGAAGAGTTAACAATAAGTTCGAGTTTATATAAGCCGGAGTTTTTTACCGTTAGATCTAGATTTTTATCACTTTTTAGAGTGAGGTCCACAAAAAAAAATGTCAAAATATTCCGATTCAATGATTAAAAAGCTCTAACTTATCTAAATTGGAACTTTTTTTTAGCCAAACCTATATATATTTTAATTTGGTTGAAATTCAACACATACCCATTACCCATGCATGAAACTTGGATCATAGATCAAACCCTTTTCACACAATTAAGTATCTATCTTTCCGACCCTAAAATATATATATTGGGAAGAGTTACAGTAAGTTTGAGTTTATATTAGTTTGAGTTTTTTACCGTTAGATCTAGATTCTCATCACTTTTTAGAGTGAGGTCCACAAAAAAGATGTCCGAATATTTTGATCCAATGACTAAAAAGCTCGAACTTATATAAACTCAAACTTTTATTAGCCAAACCTATATATATTTTAATCTGGTTGAAATTCAACACATACCCATTACCCATGCATGGAACTTGGATCATCGATCAAACCCTTTTCACACAATTAAGTATCTATCTTTTCTACCCTAAAATATATATATCGGGGAAGAGTTATAGAGTTTCGAAGCTATATAGCCAGCGTTTTACCGTTGGGATTCAGATTCTATCACTTTTTATAAATGGTGTCTACAAAAAGATATCATAATATTTTGATCCAATAACTAAAAAGTTCAAACTTATATAAACTCGAAAACTTTTTTTAGCCAAACCTATATATATATATATATATATATATATATATTTTAATTTGGTTGAAATTTAACACATACCCATTACCCATGCATGGAACTTGGATCATAGATCAAACCCTTTTCACACAATTAAGTATCTATCTTTCCGACCCTAAAATATATATATTAGAAGAAGCAGCAGTAAGCTCGAAGCTATATGCTTTCTGAATTTTTTACCATCGATCTGCATTCTTATCACTTTTGTAGTTGAGGCCCATGTGTAAAAGATATCAGAATATTCCGATCCAATGACTAAAAAACTCAAACTTATATAAACTCGAACTTTTTTTAGCCAAACCTATATATATTTTAATTTGGTTGAAATTCAACACATACCCATTACCCATGCATGTAACTTGGATCATCGATCAAACCCTTTTGACATAATTAAGTATCTATCTTTCCGACCCTAAAATATATATATTAGGAAGAGTTACATTAAGTTCGAGTTTATATAAGCTTAAGTTTTTTACCATTGATCTAGATTTTTTCACTTTTTAGAGCGAGGTCCACAAAAAAGATATCAGAATATTTCGATTCAATGACTAAAAAGCTCGAACTTATATAAACTCGAACTTTTTTTAGCCAAACCTATATATATTTTAATTTGGTTGAAATTCAACACATACCCATTACCCATGCATGGAACTTGGATCATCGATCAAACCCTTTTCGCACACCAAGATTCATCTTTTCGAATCTCTAAAAATATATATACGAAGAGTTACAATAAGTTCGGTACTTATAGTTCCTGAGCTTTTTTACCGTTAGATCTAGATTCTTATCATTTTTTAAAGTGAGATCCACAAAAAAGATATAATAATATTTTGATCCAATGACTAAAAAGTTCGAACTTATATAAACTCAAACTTTTTTTAGCCAAACCTATATATATATTTTTTATTTTATTTTATTTTTTTTTAATTTGGTTGAAATTCAACACATACCCCTTACCCACCTTGCTTCCAAACAAACTACCCTAACCCTACATTTTGCTATCTTCCCAACTTCCAATCCTTCACTCTTTTTGTCACATTTGTTTTTTTTTTTTTTAGGAGATGTATGAAATAGTGGGTTGTGCCTTTCTCCATTCTTCTTTCACATGCCTGTCCTTTTCATATCTATATATGCTTACACGTTCTCTTTTCTTTGGTTTTTCTTTTCTACTATTTTGAAGGGCTTTTCTTTGTCTATATATGTATACATAATATAAAGATTTTTTTTTTTTTAATATTTATTCACTTTGCATATTATATTATAGTTTTAGATTTAATTCAGGTTATCTCATATACCCAACCCGCCTTTCATCACTTAAGTCAGGTCTCATGCAAGGAAGGTTTTATTTATGCATTTTTATTTTTAAGATGAGTTAATTTCAATTTTTATTAGTATTTCTTAATTATCTTTAGAATTTATTTATATGTTATTAGAATAAATAATAATATATTAATATAATAAATAATATAAATTAATTAGATAAATTAATTGCATCTTATTACAAATAAACTAGTTATTCTATATAATATACAACATTCACAAATTTTATGCATGTATGAACTTTTTATACTCATATATATTGTGTTTAAAGGATGTATAATCTGCTCTTGAAGTCTGATTCAAGTAAATGGTAAAAAGGATAGAGGCGGAAAGTCCTGCTCGGTTCTTATAAAGAAGCCAGCACGTAGTACTAAAACGATATAATCTAAAAGTAAATCGATGTAATTAAAACTTAAAGACATAAGACCCATTAAAATGAATATTTTTTTAAAATTATAATTAATCTAAATGTAATCCTAACCTTTCATACTCACCCTAGGATTGATCTTGATCTTAGGATTGTACAACTGTCCAAAACCTACGTAGCTTGGATGAGAGACCACTTCTATAATCTTTTTCAATATAATTAATTTGTCCAACTTAATTGGTTCTACGATAGAAATGAATGGAAAATTACAAAAATACCCTCAAAACAGCCTTCTTAGTTTGTAATTACAAAAATTACAATATCGTAAACTATTCTCATTAGGATTCGAACTTGAAACCCCTCTTTTTTTTATACTTTATATTTTTTAAACGTTAAATGCTCTACCACATAAATTAAGTATGATGGACTTCATCAATTTTATAATGAAAGGTCCAATGGACCATGAACATATATGTAGTTACAATGCATTCCACGCATGCAACTTTCTCATGAAACTGATAACCACCATTGAATTTTACTTGAGAATCTTTAAAAATGGAGCCTTCTAGGGTTGGAAAGAGGAAGGTGGAAAGACTTGAACTCTCTGTGTTGGCCATCATTTGGGTAATGATGAGTAGGATCACATGTGTCATGCATACTCTTATTTCTACACCAATATATATATATATATATATAGTATATATATATATATATATATATATATATATATCTATTGGTACAAAGATATCACCTTTGCCAAATTAATTAAAGGCATTAATTGCCATTGCTATGTTATGTCTTCTATATATGCATATATGCCTTTAGAAACCTGCCACCTTTTGGTTACAACTTTTGGTAAGTAACCGACTTCCTTATTTATTAATTTATTTGTTTACTCTTTTTTTTTTCAAATTAATATATATATATATATATGAAACAAGGATATCACCTTTGCCAAATTAATTGAAGGCATTAATTGTCATTGCTATGTTATGTCTTCTATATATGCATATATGCCTTTAGAAACTCAAGCACCTTTGGCTTAATTTACAACTTTTGGTAGGTAACCGACTTGCTTATTTATTAATTTATTTGTTAACTTTTTTTTAAAGGAGAATAATTTTATTAACTTAAACTAGCAGTATCTTTTATAAAAGTACATAATTAAATTTGTTAAATATTCTAGAGGATGACGTAAAGATCTGTGTTAATAAGACAAATGAATCGGTTTAAAGCCTATATTCGATAATTCTATGATGACTAAAATACATACGACTCGCTTTACAAAGATATCGACGACTACGATTTGTCTTGATACCTTTGTTTGATTGAATTTGTTTTGTTGTTCAAATCACTCACACACAAGAAAGCGTCAGAAAAATACAATGAAAACAAATCGTCGTATGAAGACAACACAAACCACACGCCGCATGTTATCACGTATAAAACCACAAAAACAAATCAAAATCCAAATTCAGAAGCAACCACTTTATTTGAAAAGAACGATATATATATATATATATATATATATATAGGAGGATTCTTTATATGCATGCCTACATTAAAAAGTAGGCATCATTTGGGAAAGATGAGAGAGCTTCTTTTTTTAGAAAATTAGTTCTTGTGTATTTTATACAAAAATAAATTATAGTACTCTATTTGATAATAATTCTAAGAAGCTTTTTTTTTTTTTGAAAGAAAAATAAGATCATTAAAAAGGGGTGAGTGTACTAAAGGTCTCAGTTCAAGTTTTAATAAAACTAATATTATAAATAATAGAATGAAAAGTAAATAAATGTTAAAAAAAAAAACAACAAAACAAATATTACCATCTATATCAAAAATGAAATATTGATTTTTATTTTTTAAAAAATATAATTAATCTAAATTTAATCCTAAACTTTCATATTCACCACCCTAGGATTGATCTTATAGTTGTCGGATTTGGATTTAAAATCTCTTACAACTCAAAAGTACGTTTACAATAGTAGATGCATTTAAAGTCGTGCGGGTATATATTCTCTCAAAACGTATAATATCCATATGGTTAAGATGTTCGGAATTGTTAATCTATCATATGGGTTTATATGTGTATAATTGTGTAAACAAGCTATCAAATAAGGTTGAGCCCAATTAAATAAAGTGATCTAATATGGTTTAGGTATTTTGAGCTTTATGCATCTAATTTAAGTGTGTACCTCATATGTGTAGAAATCGGGCTATAGTTTCTAGTTTTATGATGGGTCAGACTAGAAATTATAACCTAGGGTTTCAAACCTACGCATTTAATTCTACATAAATTCAAGTATTGTGGTCTTCGAATTCTCGTGAGTCGGATTGCCTGGAAAGATTCACCAAAGCGGCCAGAACCCGCAAAACAAATAAGAAGACGACTGTGGTGTTCCGTTGTCCTTCCGATGGCAAAGTTAGTCTTTTCTCGAAAGACTTAGAGGTTTCTTAGAACACGCTTAGTTTCGATCCGGATCTCGCATCTTTGCTCTAAGTGTGACTCTTTCATTTTCTTTACGGGCGAGAAAGAGGATCCGTCTTTTTCGCAGGGTAGACGATTTCTTCCATGATGTTAGGAAGGCTCTATTTCTAAATGACGACTTATTCTTCCTTACGTAATCGCTCCCGAGAAAAATACAAGGTGAATGCTTTCCGATTCTATCGAGGCGAAGGCCTACTTTCATGGGAGATCTTACACTTATACCATGGAAGAGTCAGCTCGCTTTGGTGAAGTCACGACGGAAAGGAAATACTCGTAAAAAGACATCCGGGAGGCGACGCCCGAAAGACCCGAACGTAAGGATCGCCGCGGCTCTCGAGTCTGGCAGCATGCACTTCTACCCAGAATTCGCAAAATGATCGTCTGGCTTTCCTGCCTACTGGGCTTTCTAGGCCTAGCCCTTAGTGGATCTCACGCGCCTAGCTAGGGTGCGGGCCCCGCCACGGTACCCACAGTTATGGTCCTCAAATTAAAAGTATGTTCATTCTTTTAACATCTCATCATCAAAGAGGATTTGAGAGCTGCATTCTAATTTGGAAGACAAAACCACAAGCATTTTAAAAGACAGATTACCACCCGAGACCCGCAGATGCTCCGCTATTATTGTTTAAGATACTTGATGATATGGCATGAACAAATCTCGTTTAAGATAGCATAAAGATCCTGCAGAACAAATCCTATTTTAAGCAGTGACATCAAGATCCTCGTACTTAACAAATCTTTGTTTCTAAGAGATTCAATTATCAACATAAGACCCTAGTACAAGTTGGGTTTGTTAAACCCTATAAGATATCTTTGTCTATTTTGCCATGTAATTTTATGGAACACGACAAGAAAGTTTTATGCTCAGAGGGAAAAAGGTTTCTACGACTATATAAGTATAAACTTCTCTTAACCGACTTTTGAATGTAAAATATTATATTACAATCAATTTTATAATAAAAGCTCATATCGGCCAATGGACCACATACATAGCTATAATGTATTCCAGGCATGCAACTTTTCCATGAAAGTAGTGATAACCCACCTTTGAGTTTAATTTACTCAACAGTCTTTGAAAACCTGCCACCTTTTGTTTACATGGGGTTGGCACACACCTTATTAATTAATTAACCGGGAAAACTATGTTACGAGATCCCTATTTCAATTTATTTAAAAAATTATGATAAAAAAACTTGAAACCAAAGTCAGTCCTTGATTTAAGAAATATTTGATAAAAATGACAAAATATTAATTTGATAAAAAAAACCAACAAAGCTTGGGTATGACCTAAGTAAACTTTAGGTACGAGATTGTACCTAACACATATGGTAGTACTCAACTTTATTTAAAATGATTTTAGATGTGATATAAAAGGATTCTTTACATGCATATATGGCTCCATTTTCTTTTTCTTTTTTATTTTATTTTATTTTTTATATATATTCACTTTACATATCATATCGTAGAATTTTGTTTTTACAAGGGTTTGAACTTGGAACCACCCGTTTCTTATCCCATCCCTTTTACCACTTGAGTCAACCCTCAAAATTAACCATCATTTGGGAATGATCGAAGAGCTTCTTTTTTTTAGAAAATTAGTTCATACATGTTTTGATAAAAATAAATAAATAAATAAATAAATTATAGTCTATTTGAAAGTAATTTTAAAAAGTGTTTTTCACTTCAAATTTTTTTCTAAAATAATTAATAAGATCATAAAGAAAAGCTGAAAATTTCATTTTCATGTATTTACATTGCCCTTTTGTTAACTTTACAAGAAAATTAAATTTTTTTAATCAAAATCAAGTTTAAAAATTGATGAATTATCGGATTTCAAATATTAGGTTTTTAAAAGGTAATTTAATCGAATCACCCTATTATTATTGTGTGTTTTATTTACAAATGTATATTTCATAGAAAATTTAATAAGCATTTTTAAATTATAAAGTGTTGTTACTGTCAAAAAAAATTATAAAGTGTTTATTTTAAATGAGATTACCCAATAAAAAAATCTTAGAAAATATTTTCACTATAAACATTTTGAATAGAAACTCTATTAGCGACATGACAACTTTGGTCACATAAATTTTGAATATTTAAAAAAATTAACTACTTGAAAATCATGAAATTTATTTAATAAAAACTTGAAAAAAAAAATATGATGCGTAAATTTTTTTTTTAATTTCTTAATTATCTTTTGGTTCATAAATAATTAATATTTTATTATTAAGTAATTTTACACTAAAATGAGTTTTTTTTTTAAATTAATTTTTTTTCTTTGTCCGGTCATGTGAAAGAAAATTAAAATTCTAAAATCCTATTTCGTTTAACATATGGCGGAAAAGCTTAAACTTCCCTCTATCTCTCCTTGTGGGAAGAATTGTCTATATATTTTTAGGTTACAACCTGATTAATTTATACTTCAGGCAGTACCTGGGCTGACTGCCCATGTTGGCAATAATATACCTGATCGTGGCCAACATTCATCAACTCAAACCCGATACGAATAATAAACGTGTCAATATTTTCTAATCCAAACTCAACTCATTTATTATCTGCAGCGGCCAATTATTCTAATACGACTCCATTTAATTTGATTATTTAAAATAATAGTTAATTTATAAATTAATCATCCATACATATTTAACACAAATAACTTATTAAATTTAACATGTTTATTAATTTTATTATTTAAATTAAAAGGAATTATAATTAATAATCCATATTTAATATAAATAACTTATTAAATAGGTTAATTAATTAATATAATAATTAAATGAGTTAATTCGGGTCAAATTCGTGTTAGACGGGTCAACACGAATATGACTAATTTATTAAACATGTTAGGCGGGTTAACACAAATATGACCCAAACACGATTATACACAACTCAAAAAAGAAGAAAAACTGTCGGCTCGTTGTCACACAAATTTGCTCATTCTAATTTATACTACTGTAGTCCACCACGTGGCCTTCCATAATTGACTCCTGATCCACCATAGAGATAGAAGTCCCGGGGGCGGACTACATAGTGGGAGGCGTGAGCCGAGTTCTGCAGAATCCACGCACCTACGCTCACATTTTCGACGAGCCAGATCATCGCAAAGCACGGGTTCTTGCGTACTCTATCCGCTTGATCTAGCAACAAGTTGGTCGACCGATTCTCTGCTTGATGAATGACATACCCAGGGTGATATGAAGAGTATGATGGACTAATGTTTCTACGTAGATGCCCGATATGAGAGTGTCAGGTGTTGGGCCCAACACCTTGGGCTTGAGCCCACTAGCTCTTGTATTTTCTGAGTTGGACCTCTCATGCGCGACACGTGGAATTAGACTTATCCCATTCTAGATGGGAGTTCAATTTTTTATCGATTTAGTTAAAAATTTTGAACTTCTTTTAAAATATTCGTAATTATTTAATATTATATAGTTAAATCTTAGAAGAAAAGCTCAACTTAATTTATTTAGAAGAACTAATTTTTCATTTAAGGGTTTATAAAAACTGAAAATCATGACATAAAACAATAATGAAATAAACAAAGTAATGTTTTGTTTTTATTAATCTAGTTTCTATAATTTGTTTTATTCGATTATGTTGTTAAATATTGCTTTAAAAATTCTGTTTAGTTTTTTTTTACAGCTAAAAATAATGTTTAGTTAAAAATATTTGAAAAAATTAAAAAGAAAAATTAAATTTCTTACCAAATCTCTCATTTTTATTTGATTATTATGTTAAAATATTCATGTTATTAATTTTAAAATTGATTCTTGAAAATCTTCCTATTTGAAAATTATTGATTGAAGTATTTTTTAATCGATGATATTAACAACATTTTCATTAAAAGAAAACTTACCTTTACTGTGTTTTTATTTAAAGTATTTTTACTAAAATATTTTAAAGTTTTCTTTAAAAAATACTATAGTCAATTAGGTGTTTCTAGATTTTAAAACACCTAATATTTCCACAAATACTTTTTATTTATTTTAAGAATGTTGCTGGTAGCATTTTCCAAAAGTACTCCTAGATGCGGTCTTTTTTTATTTTATTTGTATGTTAAAATTTAAAATAAAAATTAATGTTTTTGAAAGAATAACGTATTACAATTTTTAAAAAATATTACTTCAATTTTTAAAATAAAAAAAAATTATCGAAACATTAATTTTGAACAAAGCACTTTGAAAATATTTTATTTACTTTTTAAAAAATTACTCCAATTATTAAAACACTATGAGAAACAATTATAGTTTTTACTTCTATTCACTTTTTGCATACTAGGTTATAGTACTTCGTTCTTCCAAGGGAATTCAATCTTGGTTCTCACGTATGTCCATCCCACCCTTTTACCACTTGACCCGAACCTCAAGGGCTGATATTAGAGGTGTAATCGAGTCGAGTCGATACAGAGCCAAGCTCGAATTAAAAAACTCGAAGCTCAAATTTGACTCGAATTCGATTGAATTTTTATTTTTTCAGACGTCAAATCACCAAAATAATCGAGCCATCGAACTCGACTAGACAAAACTCGAATCAATTAAAAAATTAATAAATAATTATACTCGAACTCGACTCGATTAATAAAATATAGCTTGATTAAGCTCGCGAACAGCTCGAGTCAGGTATTGTAAAACTCGAAATCGACTCAACAAGCTACTTAAGGTACTCGAACTCAATTAAATCCGAGTATTTTATGAGTCGAGCTCGAGTAACTTGACTCTTACACCCCTAGCTCATATTTTGCTAATTAAAACACTTTATAAAACCTAGAATACATCAAATTTGTCATTGTTTTTCAAATTAAAAACATATACCAATCAAATGCATTTAATAACTACAAATTCCATAAACTATTTTTTAAGCTTTTCAGCATCCAAAAAACAAAAAGTCTATTTTCATCTGCATCATCATATGATAATCTCAAGCAGAACAAAGCATGAAAAACAAAAACACATTCAAAGGAAGATAAGTAGTGATCCAAGTTCATCCAATGTTCTTGACAACTAAATCTCAGATCACACCAGATTCCAAAATAAAAAAGGCATCTGGAAGAACAAAAAAGAGCAGATTGATAGATACCTAAGTCAGTGGAGCCAAGGTCATAGAGTATGGAATGACCAGAGGGCCAAATATGCAGTTCCTCCCCAGCTGGGAAACCTTGCAGAGTTCCTTCATCTTCTTCGTTTCGATGCAGTACAACATTATCTTGGTTGACACCCTCATCAGCAAAAGACCGTCCTTAAAGGCCAGAGGATCGATCCATGGCATTGAATCGATGCTCGCCCTTTGCAATACCCTCTCGCGAGTGTTTATGAGCAACTGTGAGTTCTCTTCCTCCAAAGCTTCTAGTGTAGCTGTGTGGACGAGCGACCAATTTGAATCGTAGTAATCCTCGAGAGCCCGTGACATGGAGTCCGTCTCTTCAGAGATCATGATGCAATGCACCGACCTCCAGACTCTGATGCACATCTCAGGGATGACAGTGAAGTGTGTGGTGGGAAATGGGAGAAGATATCAACCATGATAGCTCATTCTCTACATCAAACGAAAGCGACTCGTCCTCATCGGTCAGCCAGTGCAGTTTCCTGCGAAACGCCTTGTTCTTGAATAATTTGTCGTTGCATTGGCAGACCTCCTTCGATTTCCTCCATGCCCCTGCTTGTGAAGAGTATATCTCAAATGAGAAGTATGAATCATCATCGTCATCATCATCATCATCCATGTCGATTTGGGCTTGAATAACCCTGACCACTTTGAAATTCGCCATGTCCCTATCTGGATTGAATGCCAAACCATAGCTGCTTTCTTTGTCAGGTCTAGTCTTTTGCAGTCTGATCCATTGCTTGTTTGAAGGGTTGCAGATAATGATGGAGGGGAAGGGGGAAGGGAAGACGCTCCGACAACAAACCAAGCCATTGCAGGACCCCAAGACGACGACATCTTCAGGGAGGAAACTAAAGATGGTTTGCTTCAGTTGGGTGTTTTCCATTCTGGCTGGAATGAAGCTAATAGTTCTTATATCTTCACCAGCCCATTGGTACCTCTCTTGGAAGAAGAACCCCACCAGTGGTTCCGGTCTCTGTGACAGATCTTGAACGAAAGACCGATCAGAGACAATGCCATGCCACCTCTTACAGACACATCTCCAACTCCAAGCAAAGTCTCATAGGCAATCGAGAAAAACACATCCATGCAAATATCATCATTCTCCATTTCCTAAACACAGATAAAGATTACAAACAGTAAACAGTAATTAATCGAGATAAGGAGCTTAATGAGGGTAATTCTACAAACCAATCTAATGACTGATTAGTAATTCAGTTCACTACTGAATCTTAATTCAATTTAAGTTACTTATACAGAGGCAATAAATGTCCTAAAAATCAAAAAGAAACAAGAACCATCACCATGAATCTCTACTCATACATAACAAGCTCTACATAGAAGCAATCGAATAATGCTCAATACCCAAAAACACTCGTGAATCAGATTCATGAACAGATAAAGATTACAAACAATAAACAGTAATGAATCGAGACAAGGAGCTTAATGAGGGTAATTCTACAAACCAATCTAATGACTGATTAGTAATTCAGTTCACTACTGAATCTTAATTCTATTTCATCTACTCATACAGAGTCAATAAATGTCCTAAAAATCGAAAAGAAACAAGAACCATCACCATGAATCTCTACTCATACATAACAAGCTCTACATAGAAGCAATCGAATAATGCTCAATACCCGAACACACTCGTGAATCAGATTCATGAATCCTTTGCTAAATCATATCGGATTCAGTATAATCAAGTGAAGGCTAAAAACCATGCTAGCAAGATCGTTCAAGTTACCGATTTCGTAAACATGGAGGATAATACTTTACCCATTCATGAGTTTGTTTCAAATGTCTAAGCATGTTATGAATGTAACATTAAGGCTATGTTTGATTCCAAGAAGATTTGAGGATAATGCAAGGGAAAACAGGGAAGAACTGTAAAGAAAAGAAAATAAAATAGAGTTAAATGTGACATTATTTTTATTTGCTATTTCAACCGTATTTCATTTATTAAAACTCATCAATATAAATATTAAATAATTCAAAAATATATAAGATTGTAAGTAATTTATTTTTTAAAATTAGCAGCTATTTTTTTTAAATATTTCTTCCATTTTCCTCTCTATTTTCTTTATATTACAATTTTCCTTCAAAATTTCCTAACAACCAAACATAGCTCAATCTTTCTTTTCCCGGAAAACATCATGTTACGGGGGAACAACAAAGTGAAATCATCTCAAAGAACCTCCAAACAAGAGGCGGATAGAGAGAAAGCCAAAAGGGTGGGTTTGAGTTTCGGTCTATTTTCTTACCAACCAAACAGAGGTCATGCTCTGCACTTCGAAAGGAAATGAATTCAAGAGTGCAAATCGAAAATACCAGATTCAAAATCAGATACAGAGTTTATAACCAGCATCCAAACAATCGGTTGAAATCATTGTTACGAAATCTTCAGAAAGCCCTAATGCTGGCATGGATTAGTGGAAAAAGGCGTGAAAAAGAAAAAGAAACGCAACGAAACTACAAAACTAACAACATCCATTAAAAACTCAGGCCTCCAAAGTCCCAACATTTTCCCCATACTTTCCAGGCAACCAAACGGACCATAAAATTCCAAAAACAAACAGTCCCAGGATAAAATCATCAGGAAAAGAACAGCAGAAAAGCAAAGACCATTCCACAAAAATCATGAAAAATCAAGCTTCTTACATGAACAAAGAAACAAGCGTTTCTGATACTACTAACCTTTTCAAGATTTCACAAAAGGAAACAGAGAAAATGCAAAAAACAGAGAAGAGGAAGGCATGCGATACGATGCGATCGCTTACGGAATGTCAGTCACAGAAAGAGAATGCTGCCAGACAGAACACAGAAGTGATCCTCACTATCAGTTACCACTCTATTCATACTCTCTCTCTCCCTTTCTCTCACCGCCTGGGCATTCCTCACATCAGTCCGTGTACTCAGGAAATCATGGTCCTACCACTATTACACCCTTTTTTCATCCATTCCATTGTCTCTCTCTTGTATCTCTACATACAATCTCTCTCCCCTCTTCTCGAGACCTCTGTCCAAAGATTTTCCACTTTGCACCAATTACAATCAGGGATAGCAAATCCGTAAGTGATATTTTGTAAACTATATATATATATATATATATATATATTTTTAAAATGTAAATATACAAAAATGAAAATTCTTCTCAGTAGTTAGTTATAAGTTTGGAAATTCATGTTAAAGGATTTGGTTTCGTTATAACATGGGTGTGAGTATAAGGGAGGCACATGTCTAGCCTCAAATCATGCCCTCATTAATTTTATATTCAAACGTAATCGTACAAGAGTTTAATTTAGTCTTACCGTTGACCAACTTTATGTAATTGTAACAGTAGCTTAATTTTAGTCTTACCATTAACATGTTTACTAAATTAGACTCTCAATCGAACTTCTATCAAATGAAAAATCGAAAATCTATTATTTTTGCTAACAGATCAGAGCCACATCTTTACCAGCCACTCGATCAAAGTCCCCGCCTGTCTTCCTCCTCCGATCAAAATCCAAACTTTAATCTCTCCACACCCAACCTCCTTCCGTAGCAAATAAATCAATTATCGCACTCAACATCACGCCCAAATCAATGAAAAGTTAACTCCCACCACCTTTCCTCAATGGCGTGCTCAATTCAAGCACTCATTGTTACGCTACTTTATCATGTCCAAGGCACCCTTCAAAGGTCCCTCTCTCCATTGGTAATGCCACGATGAGCCGCGCAAGACCGACCGGGTTTGCAGATAAACTTATCCCGAGCGCCATTTAGCATCTACATCTCCCTCCATCACTCCCACTCTATTGCTACAAAGACAAACCTCCTCATGACACTTGACAAAGCTAAAATTTATATGCTAGCCGATCCCGAACTCGAAGCTATGCGGTAAAGGAGGAACTCACTCTTAATCCAGCCGTGGAACTCGGTCAATCGCGTATCACCTCCATGTTGTGAAGGCCTTGGCCGGCTGAAATAGCCATTATTGATCATCCAATTTCGGATGATGACCTAACTCTTTATGTGTTGAATGGCTTAGGTCCAGATTTTCGGGAGATCGCAGCGCCTATTCAAGCTCGAGAATCATCATTGGCCTTTGAGGAGCTGCAATTCGAATCTTTGGTCGACATGATGCATATCCGAGACGCTTGGTGTCACGCAGAACACAAGAACTAGTTGTTTCGCCAACCTCATCAGAAGACAAAGCATTCGCACTGTGGGGAGTCAATCGTGGTCCTTCAAGAAACATGACTCCCGCTCTCGTCCTAGGTTCCAACTTAAGTAGAAACTTTAAATTTGCTTCCAACTATGTCGCCGCCTCCTAACATCTCTCGGGAGGCCCAATTATTCCAACCTACAAGCACAAACCCAATTATTCCAACTCAAGATTACTACTTCAAATGCCAACTCTCGTGGATCTGGCCACATCACAAGTCATGTCCTCACCCATTCTCATAATGTTTCAATAAATTGTGCTACCACATCTAATGGAAGGGATAAAATTGGTTACTTGATTCGCCGCTTCTCATAATATCACAGTGATCTTTCCAATTTATCTATTCATCTCAATATGATGGCACTAACGGCAATTCTGATATTCAGCTCAAGCCTCAGCTGGTTCTTCGGGCTTGCACCTCCTCACTAAACTTTTACATTGCGTGATACTCTTTGTGTTCCAAACCTTTGCAAAAATTTAATTTATGTTCATCATCTCACCAAACAAAATAATGTCTTTGTTGAATTTCATCATTTTTATTTTCTGTGAAGGACAAGACTGCGGGGTGATTCTACTAAAGGAGCATGTAACAATGGCATCTACACCTTCTCGAACTAATAGTAGCATCAAAAAAAGGTTACAATTTGCATGAACGAACTTCTATCGATGGATGGCACAAGCGCCTTGGGCATCCTTCATTAAAATTGTCCATCTTCGTTAAAAACTTTCTTCCACTCATCGACTAAAAACTTTGTCTTCATTATGTCATTCATGTTCTATCAATAAAGCTCATCAACAACCCTTTCGTGTCAATAGTCTCCAAAGTCATGAGCCACTTGAACTTATTTACACTAATGTAAAGGGGGTCCTCAAGAAGTTATACTGGAATTATGGATCAAGATATTACCTTATTTTTGCTGATCATTATACAAAAATATATATGGTTTTATCCACGGGCTACTAACCGCGTTTCTAAAATTTTCCACATTTCAAACGGTTTGTTGAAACCCGCTTCAAAAATCAATCAAAACACTATACTGACAATGGTGGTGAGTCATCGCTTTAAAATCATATTCTACTTCATGGCATAACTCACTACACTATCAAGCCCCCACACACCGCAAGAACAAAATGGTGTCTCTCGAACGCCGCCATCGTCATCTCGCTGAAACAGCCTTACACTCCTTCACAGATGCCCATCTTGATTTCTCTTATTGGCCTTATGCCTTTCAAACAGCTTCCTACCTCATAAACAGACAGCCCACACCTCTTCTTCAAGAAAAATCACATTTTAAAGTCCTTTTTGGTCAAACACCAACTTATTTGAAATTAAAAAAATTTGGATGCATTTGTTATCCTCTCACATGACCCTATAACTCAAATAAAATGCAGCTCAAATCCAAAGCCTGTCTTTTCCTCGGCTATTCACCAACTCAAAATGCACAAGTCTGAATCCTCAAACAAAATTTCTCTCTTCTCCCTGCACGTGCTCTTTGATGAAACTCAGATCAATCCAAATTTCAACACGAGTCTTCCATGCTAACCCAAACCTCCGCACTCTCCCCGCTTCCCTCTCTTTCGTGCCCACCCAGTCAGCGCCATCTACCGCCATACCGACACCAAAGATCACCGTAACCTTCTGGTTCACCTCGCCATTGTCGCGCTCCTCAGTACTTTGTAATTCCCGACCCTTACTTCATGATTCTCACTGCTATAAATCACCCCCATCTCATCCATTCTCCTCTTAGATGATATTGGGGATCAAGCTTCTCCCTTAAATCTTCCATCCCACTCTCCTATTCCTACTCCAAATACCCATTTCTACCCGCATTCTCTCCACTCGGATTTCGCAACCCTCCCCAAACCGATACTCCTCCCCAACGCACTCATAACATGACCAAGAGATCAATGAACCAAATCTTCAAACCCAAACATATCCATACAGTGTCCAAACATCCTCTTCCCCAAACCATTGAGCTAACCAGTGTGAGCCAAGCCATTTCAACCTCATCAAGGGTGGAGGCCATGTCCACTAAGCTCATCGCTTCTAATGAAACATGGGACCTGGGACCTAGTTTTACCACCCTCAAACCAGACACCGTGGGGCCGGTGGGGCGGGTCTTCCAGTAAAAAGGCATGTCGATGGATCCGTGACGTATTCAAACCCGCCTAGTTGATAAGGGCTATGCATCAACGCCCGGTATTGGATTACAAAGAAACCTTAGCTCCTTGCGGTCAAACCAAATAATCCATTAAAACCGTATTATCTTATCGCCATGAAAGGGAAGCGGATTTAGGCAAATGGATGTCAACAATGCTCTTTCTAAATGGTGCATTAACTGAGACTGTTTTTATGGCACAACCCCCAGGGTTCAAGGACTTGTCCAACCTAACTATGTTCTCACGGCTAAAAAGGCAATTTATTGTGCTTAAACAAGCTCCACTTCGCTTGGCACAAGACTCAAAAATGCCATTCTTCGCCTAGGTTTTCGCCAGCTCCAAGGCCGACTCTTCCTCTTCTTCATTTAAGGCCAAGGCTCCAATCTAAGTATTTTGGTTTATGTTGATGATCTCATATTACCGGGAATAATTCAATTCTCGTGGCCAATATTATTAAGTAGCTAAGTGATATGTTTTCTCTCAAGGATATGGGTTCTTCATTTCCTTCTGGGATTGGCACTCCTACTCGTCAAGGCCCCCTCGTCACCAGAGCACTACCTTGACTCACAGATATCCCGTTTGGCTGCATCAGCCTTTTCGCTCCGCGGGTACTCTCTCCAACCCTGACCATGAGCTTAGGTACCCAAGTGACACCACCCCACTACCAACCGGAAATTACTAGCTCAGCCAGGCAGATTGTACGGTCATTTTGGGGGGCCTGCTGAGCCCACGCAACTGCTTCAGCAAACAGACGTCCGTGACAGCAGTGCCCCGGTGAGCCGTAGCCTCGACAATGCCATGCCTTTTACTGCCAAGGCCCCTCGTCACCAGAGCACTCACCACTCACAGATATCCCGTTGGCCAGCATCAGCTTTTCGCTCCGTGGGTATCGAACTCCTGCGACCACGGTACCAGACGTTGACAATTCACCCCCACTACCAACTGAGCTAATCTAAACTGTGACGCCCCCAACTCGGCATAGGGTGTCAAGTGAGGGGTCAAATTTTTTTTTTTTTTTTAAAACTTATAACCTTTACACTTGCATATTCATATAATGTTAAACAATTAACTTGTATTATATTTTGTAAAGTAATGATTACAAAATATATATACAAGTCTATATATGGAAGTGTTCAACATTTACAATATTTACTTTAGTTTACAAAATTTCATATACAAAAATAGGACCTAAAGGTCTTCCAAAGGCAATCATTGATGTGTGTGGCCTTTTGATCACGATGTGGATTACCCTGGGCCCCTTCCGTTTCTTCTTTTCCGTACTCACACGGATTGAACACCCGTGCTAAGCTTTTAGCTTAGTGGGAAATAAATACACCTCGGATGACCTCCATTACAGTCACCCACTTCTATACAAAATGCATATAACACATATATCGCTTACAGATTCTTATCATTTCTCATATATACTCTTCATAACAAGTTTACTCTCTGTCATCTTCCATATACTTTTCATAGTCATTCAGACTTACTTCTTATTCTTGTAATTCGATACTTTCTCATATCGCATAAGCAACAATACATGCTTCTCATATCATGTCATATATTCTCTACCTTCGCTTATACCGGTCATTTTCTTTATGTTCTGCGCCCGCATAAACCCTAGAAGTGGATACGTGAAACCCAGAAAGGTCTGGTTAGCGCTTGTTAAGTTAACAGACGACAATGATCATCTTATAAAGGCTGAAAGTTTAGCAGGACCCTTTCGCCAATTGATCCAAACGATCTATGTCATCGACCCAAACGCCTCGATATCGTAACGCACGTAACATAACTTATATGTCGCAGACTTATTTTCCTAATAGGCATGCCCATCTATCCTCTACCAAAGTTCCCAAAGCAGATAATCAACGCTAGATTTACACGCATATATCTCATTCAATAATTATTGTCATTCTAATCATATGTGATATATATATATATATATATATATATATATATATATATATATATATATATATATATATATATATATATATATATATACTATCATTTATTCATAATTTTGCATTTTCTTTACGCCTCATCAGATGCATAAATAACTATGCTTACCCCGTATGCTTATGAATTATTAAGTGAATAAACTATAGCTACCTACAGAACCTACTGTTTTCTATGTTTTCCGGGACTAATATGAGTTCCAATATTATCATGCTATCTATTGATGAATTCCCTTGACTAACGCTTCCATAGAGTCTACAATCACCGAATCGGAGTTCAGACGGCAGTTATGACCTTCCCCGGGTTGAGGTCATGCGCGCGCCCGGGCCTGACGAGTCGATGCCTGACTGACGAGCTGCACTGAAGTGACGAGCTCAGTCTAACACTTCGGTCTGACATCTAATAATCTCCTCAGGCATATGGATGGATTCTTGACTCAATGGGCTTTCCATAGAGTCCAAGAACACCCAAATCGGAGTTCGCCCGGGATTAGCTTACATGACCGGTTGGAGGTCATGCGCAGTCAGCCTTGACGAGCTGACCTGGACTGACGAGCTGCACTGAAGTGACGAGCCTGGTCTCGACACCTTGGTCTACCATCTAATATCTTCCTCAGGCATATGGATGGATTCTGACTCAATGGGCTTTCCATAGAGTCAAAGAACACCCAAACCGAAGTTCGGGCGAAGAAGTTATGACCTTCCGAAGTTGAGGTCATGCATAGCCGGCCACGAGCCGACCTGACCGACGAGCTGCACTGAAGTACGCCTGGTCTGACACCTTGGTCTGATATCTAATATCTTCCCAGGCATATGGATGGGATTCTGACCCAATGGGCTTTCCATAGAGTCCAAGAACACTAAATCGAAAGTTCAGACGGCTGAGCGCGACATTCCAAAGTCGAGTGTCATGCGCAAATTTCGCCTGACGAGTCGAATTCCGGGGACCGACGATCGCACCGAAGTGATCTAGCTCACTCTTCGTGACCTGACGCACTTTACAGGATCCGGCTGACCTCTCACAGGACCACCCGACAATTTGACAGACCCGACGACCCTACAGACGACCTCTATGGTCACCTGCACTCATTTGACTATTCAGAGTAAAGACCATAACTCTCAGTCTGCTGTGAGTCCTGACCGAGAAATTCAAAAGCCTAACATCAAGTTCATTGATGTGGCTACAATTTACTAGAAGGACTCACTTCTGAATTTCCTGTATTTCTGACCCAAAAACCCATGCTAAGGTTCGGCTACTGCATACGATCAAAAATAGGGAATTTCTGTTTAACTATTAATCAGATCCGTCACCACATCGTTATCTCACATCTCTCTCTATCAAAGTTCCAAACCTAAACTAAATACAAAAACAAAGGGTTCCAAACCATGCATCATCTAAACGTCTCTAGACCTCAAAACTACAGATTTCCATACACCCGTGAATCTCTTTACACAACAACATACTCATAGTTCCATACAACCTAAGACATATCCGTACTGTGATCTTCTTCTTCTTCTTCTCTCTTCTCTCTCAGTCCGCATTTGCTCTCCTTTTTCCAAGAACAAAATAAGATACTTTTGGTCTATCTCAGTATTTTGATCTTATCCCTTTTATTTTACTTTTGGTCCTCCAACTTTATAATATTTGCAAATCAATTATAATATTTTTACACAAAATTTCAAATCTTCTTATTATTTGTACTTCCAACTTATGCATATTCCTACTTTGTTTTTATCTTATTTTTTATTCCAATAAATATATTCCTTTACGCTTATTATACCAGTAAAAACATGTTATAAACCTAAGTAGGTATACTCAAGTGTTACAATCCTCCCCTTAAAAGAATTTCATTCCTAAATTACATATTCTTGTTCCAAAAGAATATGATATTTGTGTTTCCTATAGTTGCTTTCGTTCTAGTTTCTTTCTAACAGAGAGTATAGACCTTATTTATTAGATTTTTCAAGTCTCCAAACGTTCCTGTTTCTAGCTTGCCTGCCTCTCAACAAGGTGACAAATCCTCTGCATTGTATTCAGACCGGTGTATGTGCGACTCATCGAGCGTATCTCCGAAGCATCGACACATGAAACACATCGTAATCTGGCTAACTCCGTAGGGAGTGCCAATCGATAAGCCATGTACAATAATGCTCCAAAATCTCATACACTCCTATGAACCTGACTCCAATCGCCTTCGACCAAAACCTAAGAATTTTCCTCCATGGTGATACCTTTAAGAAGACCTTTGTCTCCCCACTTTATATTCAATACTTCCTCTTTAGGGTTGGCATACGATTTTTGTCTATCACTAGCCGCCTTTAACCTTCTCGCCGAATAACTCAGACTTTCTCTTCTCGTGATCTTTTACTATGTCCCTCTGACCTATCAATTTATGCTCATTTAATTCGTCCAACACACAGAGGCCCTACATTCCCACCATACAAAGTCATATGGTGCCATACCAATGCTTGATCAAAACTTATCATATAGGCAAATTCCATTAATGGAATATACCTATCCCAACTTCCCGAAAAATTTATATATAACCTAAGCATATCTTCTCGAGTACTTCAATCACCTCTCTCGGATCGTCCATCCGTTTGGCGGATGGAAAGTCAGACTAAAAATTCAAATTTTGAAGGCTCAAAGTCGATCGTAATTCCTTCCGTAACCTTGATGTAAATCGCGGATCTCTATCTCGACACAATGGACAATGGCACACCCCGTAATCGCACACCATCTACATATAACTCAAATAGTCGATCCATAGAATAGTCAACTCGACTCGTATAAAATGGGCCTAATTTTGTGAGCCTATCTATAATCACCTGTGACAGAAATATGTTTTTGTTGTGTGAGGGGTAAACCCGACACAAAATCCATGGTGTAATGTTATCCCACTTCCATCGAGGAATTGGAAGGGATTTTAACAAAACCTGCTGGGCACTTCGTGTTCGGGCCTTGACTCATTGATACGCCAAACACTTAAACACATATTCAGCCACATCTCTTTTCATTCTTTCACCAATAAAACTGTTTCAAGTCCCGTACATCTTATTCCCTCCAGGATGCATGGTAAATACCGTATTATGAGCCTCAAATAGCAACTTTTTCTTTAGCTCTTTATCATCTGGCACACATAATCTATTCTGGAAATACAAACTTCCAGCTTCTTTCTCTAAAAACTCGGTCTTGTCACCATCTCTAACCATCTGTAAATTTTTCTCAGAATTTTTCATCATTTTTCTTCAGATCTATAATCATTTGCTTTTTAAATGGGTTGGCGCTTGGGCTTGAGCTAATATATCTATCATCTCCTGCCTCCCAATCACTATAATCAGAGTGATATTGCTACCACTGTCTTTCTGCTTAAAGCATCGGCTACTATATTAGCCTTCCTGTAATCTATGACGCAATATAATCCTTAATAACTCTTAACCACCTCCGCTGTCTCAAATTTAACTCTTCTCTCATAAGTAATGCTACTTGAGACTCTTATGATCTAAATTTGCCACTTTTCCCGTGATAAGTAGTGTCGCCATATTTTTAAAGCAAACACTTACCGCAGCCTAACTCTAGGTCATGAGTGGGATAATTTGTTCATGTGGCTTCAACCTGTCTGGACGATAAGCCACTACTTTTCCCATTCTTGCATTAACACGCATCCCAAACCAATGCATGAAGCATCACTATACAAGGTATACTCTTTCCCCGAGTAGTCATACAATACGGTGCTTCAACCAAAGATCCCTTTCAATCAGTTCAAAACTATTCTCGACATTTGTCCGTCCACCAAACTTTATTCCTTTCCCGAGTAACTTGGCAGAGCGGAGCAGCTTTACACTGCAGTCCTCTCACAAATCTCTATAATAACCTCGCTTAAACCCAAGAAACTTCTCACCCTAAGTTACATTTTCGAGGTGATTCCACCACAATCGTCAATCTTAGCAGATCAACTCTATACCCTCACACACAATATGGCCTAGGAATGAAACTTTCTTTAGCCAAAAATCACATTTGTCGAGTTTAGCATATAACTTCTTTCTCTTAACGCTCCTTAAGACTATTCTCAAGTGTTGTTCATGTTCCTATGCATCCTTAGAATACACCGTGATGTCATCAATAAAAAACCACAACAAATTGATCCATAGGTCGGAAAACCCTATTCATCAAATCCATGAATGTCGCCGGCAGATTAGTCAACCCAAATGGCATGACCAAAAACTCATAATGACCATATCTGCTCTAAATGCGCCGCACATCTCCTTCCTTTACCTCAATCGATATCTCGATCGCAGTCTATCTTCGAAAAGACACCGCTTCCTTTCAACCGATCAAAAAGATCTTCACCTCAAGTAATGGGTAATTTGTTTTTCACCGTCACCTTATTAATCTATTTCTCGATAATCAATGCACATCCGTAGAGTGCCACTCCTTCTTTTTCTCACAAATAAAACAGCACCTCCCAAGGGGACACACCGGGTCGACAAACTTTATCTAAAAGTTCTCGCACTGGACTTTAACTCTTTCTTCTGCACCGTTTGAGCCATCCCCGCACGGTGCCCTTGACATAGGGACTGCCCCGGTACACCCGGCATAAGTCCACCTCTCTCTCCTCATGTGGAATACCCGGTAACTCTTCAGGAATACATCCGAAATCTCCCTTTACTACTCGGGATCTTTCTACATCAATCACCTCTCTGAGTCAAGTATCAAAGCCAAGAATGTCTCACATCCTTTCCTCATAATTCTCCTAGCTTGCATAATGGAGATGACATTAGACATTACACTTGATCCAATGCCTTGTACTATTACCTCAGTCTGGTCAGAGCATCTCAACACTACTATCTTTTGTCCACAATCAACGATAGCTCTGCTTCAGACAACCAATCCATTCCTAATCAAGTCAAACTCGGAAGGGTAAGGTTACCAAATCAGCGAGAAACTCTTGTTTGTATAACAATGGGGCAATTTCAGATATGCTATTCACACTAACGCTTAGCCCTAAACTGGACCAGTTACATGCATGTCATATGCTAATTTTCCATCAGCCGGTACTTTGTCAAATACATGCTCCAGTTTAATACATATGAATGAGTAGATCCAAAGATCAATCAATGCATGCATCTCAATATCATATAAAGAAAAATATACCACTATAACCTCAGAGCATCCCCGATCCTCACGAGCCTCATAGCATATGCTCGTGGCCGGTGTCAGAGGCAGATCATCCACTGCTCCTCGAAACTATGCCTCCTCGTCCTCTATGCTGATATGGACCACTACGACCCCTACCGCGATCACGAGTCGAAAGTGGTGCCATAGATCTTCCTCTACCACTTCCCTTGTTGACTTGTATTATCCCTTGATTCTTGGGGGCACTGTGCTATCAATGATCAAGGCTTCCACACCTAAACACCCTCCCCGTTACTAACCTACAAACTCCCAAATGCCTTTGCGGCAATGAGGACATTCAGAATTTCTCCTGCCTCAACAAGCACCCCTACTTGTACTACGTGCTACATTGGACCTTTGCCTTCTACCTCTCGTAGCGGAACTATATTCTGATTGAGCTGGAGATTCTCTAGCTCTTTTTCCCGAGGAGGACGAAGCTCCTCTAGAAAACTTCTTCTTTTGAAATCTTTCTTTGTCGTCGCTTAGCCTCTACTTTCAATGCAAACTGACCAACCGATAAAAATCCACCGTTCGGGAGAGAAGTCATAGAAAGCAAATATCTTTTGATGAATCATGCAATCCATCCTCAAATTGCCTACACCAAATGCTCGTAAGAGAACCAATTTGGTGCATACTTACTAAGATGACTAAATTCCTACATTCAGCCACCGATAAGTTCCTTTGCTTCAAATTCAGAAACTGCTTCCACTTGAATCCCTATACATCCAAGAATATTACTTCAGCTCGAACTCTTGGACAAAGAATTCTCATGTCGTGGGATTTGGGAATCCTCGACTTTTGAGCACTAGTTTCCACCAATCGTATGCCTCACCCTGCAATAGTGAGACTACATGATGCTCTCTGATCGGGAGAGCATCTAACCTCTTCCAATATTCTTTCTAACTTTTCTAACCGCACTACTTTCCGACTCCTTCCATGCTCCGACCCATGGGAATTCCTCCGCCCAGTCTCATCGTGTCTAATGGAGCCAGGAGAGGTCAATCTATCCAAAACCCAGCCATGTCTTGCGATATTCTCAACAAGGCTTCGGCCTTTACAGTACATTACTTCGAAGGTTCGTAAGCCGATAACCCTTGTTCCATCGGGTTAACACTCGTTGCCTCTTCAGGACGATCCATCTTATACAATACACACAAGGACATCCACATCGCCAACACATTACTAAACATAGGCTTTTTTTATCATGTATACCTATTCAAGAGCCGCCTAAACCTAGGCTTCTTCCTTAAACGCCTAAACCCAGTTCGATACCACAACCGTGACGCCCCAACTCCTGAGATAGGTGTCAAGTGAGGGGTCATATTTTTTTTTTTTTTTTTTAAACTTACAACCTTTACACTTGCATATTCATATAATGTTAAACAATTAACTTGTATTATATTTTGTAGCAGCGGATTACAAAATATATATACAAGCTCCATATATGGAAGTGTTCAACATTTACAATATTTACTTTAGTTTACAAAATTTCATATACAAAATAGACCTAAAGGTCTTCCAAAGGCACCTATCGATGTGCGGCCTTGAATGTCACGCTGATCAGCTCGGTCCTCCGGTTTCTTCTGCACCTACACCCGACAACATACGTGCTGTTTACGCCTTAGTGGGAAATAATCGGATGACTCTCCATTAAGGGTCACCCCACTCTTATACAAATGCATATAAACATATACCGCCATGCATTCTTATCATTTCATATATATACTCTTCTTCATAACAAGTTTTACTCATTATCTTCCATATACTTTCATGTCATCTTGTACTTTACTTCTTATTCTTGTAATCAGATACTTTCATCGCATAGCAATGCTTATGCTTCTCAAGTATCATGTCATATATTCTCTACCTTCGTTTGCATATACTCTGCCATTTTCTTTATGTTTCATGTCTCAGATAAACCTTAGAAGTGGATACAGAAACTCCAGAAGGCCCGGGCGTTGCTGTCATTGCACGAGACAATGATCATTATTCATAAAGGCGCGAAGCTAGCAGGACCCTTTCTCGGCCACCCGATCCAAACGGATCTATGTCATCGACCCAAACTGGGCCTCGCACAACGCAACGTAAATTACAACTTATGTCACTTATTTTTCCAATATAAGATGCCCATTCATCCCTCTACCAAAGTTCTAAGGCATAAATCAATGTGTATTTTATGCTTGGGTGATATATCTCATTCCCGAATAATTATCAAGCTATCTTCGTAATCATATGTGATATATATATATATATATTTGTACCATCATTTATTCATAACTTTGCATTTTTCATGTCTCATTGTATGCATAACTAACTATGCTTACCCTGTATGCTTATGAGTTATTTATGAATAACTATAGTTACCTACAGAACCTACTGTTTTTCATGTTTTCGGGGACTATGAGTTCCAATATTATCATGTTATCTATTGATGAATTCTGACTCACGGCTTTCCATAGAGTCCAAGAACACTCGAATCGAGTTCGGGACGTAAGAAGTTATGACCTTCCGCTGGAGGTCGCGCAGTCGCCTTGACGAGCTGATTCGACCGACGAGCTGCACTGAAGTGATGAGCTCAGTCTAACACTTCGGTCTGACATCTATCAATCTCCTCAGACATATGGGATGGATTCCTTGACTCAATGGGCTTCCATAGAGTCCAAGAACACCCAAATCGGAGTTCGTGACGTATGGAGATATGACCTTCCTCGGCTGGAGGTCGCGCGCAAACTCGGCCTTGACGAGCCGACTCGGATCGACGAGCCGTGACCGGCCGACGGCGCCTCGGTCCGACACCTGGTCTGACATCTAATATCTACTCAGGCATATGGATGGATTCTTCTGACTCAATGGGCTTCATAGAGTCAAAGAACACTCAAATCGGAGTTCGTGACGGCTGAGATATGACCTTCCTAAGTCGATCGCGCGCGCAGCCGCGCCTCGACGAGCCGATTCGGATCGACGAGCCCGCACCGTCGACGAGCTCGGTCTGACACCTTGGTCTGGCATCTAATATCTTCCTCAGGAATATGGATGGATTCTGACTCAATGGCTTCCATGTACCCAAGAACACTAAATCGAGTCGCACGAAGCGAGTTACGACCTTCCAAAGTTGAGGTCGCGCAATGGGCCTTGACGAGCCGACCGACTCCGATTTGTACCGTAATCGCCGACGAGCTCACTCTTCAGACCTGACGACCTCACACAGATCGATCTACCCCCACAGGACTCCGCGCACCCCTACAGGACTCCGACGACCCATATTACGACAACCTTTATGGCTGACTCGCACTCATTTGACTATTCAGAGTAAAAAGACCATAATCTCGGGTTCACAGAGTCCCGACCGAGAAATTGAAAAAGCCTAACATCGGTTCATTGACGTGGCTACAATTTAATAAGGACTCACTTCGAATTTCCTGTATTTCTGACCCAAAAACCCGTGCTAAGGTCCCATTATCGCATACGATCAAAATAGGGAATTTTCTCGGTTTCAACTTTTACAACTGTGACCCTTCCCTAAAACACATATCTAGAGAGCCTTAGAGCCTCCCTCAACTCAACCCTACACGAAATGAGTTCGGGAGTTTCCAAACCCAAACCATACACAAAACAAAGGGTTCCAAAACCATGTATCTTAAACGTCTAGACCAAAAACTAGATTTCCATACACCAGAATCCTACACAACATACTCATAGTTCCATACAACCCAAGACATGTATCCGTACTGATCTTCTCTCTTTCTTCTTCTCTCTCTTCTCTTTGTCCGTATTTCTGCTCTCCTCTTTCTCCAAGACCAAAATAAAGATATTTCTTTTTTGGCCTTATCCTTATTTGATCTTATCCCCTTTTATTTTACTTTGTCCTCCAACTCTTATAATATTTGCAAATCAATTTATAATATTTTTACAATAGCCTCAAATCTTCTTTATTATTTGTAATTTAACTTATGAATATTCCTACTTTTGTTTTTATCTTTATTTTATTCCGAATAAATATACCTTTACGTTTATTATACCAAAAACATGTTATAAAACTGTTAGGGTATAATTTGGGGTGTTACATACTCGGGCTGGGTTATTTCTCTCACAACATAAATATGTTCGTGACCTTTTAGCCAACACAAGTATGAGTGGTGCTAAAGATGTCTCAACCCCTCTCTGCTAACTCAATCCTTCCAATTGATCGATGGCACTGTTGTTGTGGATGTACCCCAGTTTCTGTAGAATAATTGGTCGCCTTCAATACCTTTCCTTGACACGTCCCGATTATTCTCATTTGCAATCAACAAACTTTCTCGCCTTATGCACAAGCCAACTACAAATCACCGGATAAATGTAAAAGTTTCTTTTACATTTAAAGCAAACCATTTTTCATGGTATTCGATCCACAAAGTCGGCCTTCCATATTAAGAACATACTACGGCTGATTGGCCGAAATGTGGATGACCTGCACGTTAACCTCGCCTATATCAATTTTCGGGCTCTAATCCCATTTGAGCTCAAAGAAACAACGCGCCATTGCACGATCCACAACAGAGGCTGAATACCGAATTTAGCCAATGCAAACCCGGTGACAATGCGGTTGTCCACCTTTCTCAAGGAACTAGCATTTCTAGTCACGTAATCTCCCCAACTACTTCTCAGGATAACCTGGAGCCACACATCTCGCTGCACCCGCCAATCATTCGCGCATGAAACATATTCAAATCGACCTTCACTTTGTGCGTTACTTAGTGCATAAAGGAAGCTTCCAAGTTAAACATGTGCATACTCAAGACCAAATAACTGATTTGTTAACAAAGCCATTGTCAAGACAAATAAGACGGACTATTACGAACAAGATTGGTCTTGCCGATGAAGCTCAATCTCACGCGATATGGTGCCACATGTCTAAATTTCAAATCATGTTCTCACATTAATTCTATATTTGAATGTAATTGTAATAAGAGTTTAATTTTAGCCACTGCTAACCAACTTTATGTAATTGTAATAAAGAGCTTAATTTTTTAGTCTTACCATTAACATGTTTACTTTAAATTAGACTCTCAATCACCAGATATATTTAGAACTTCTATCAATGAAAGGTATCGGAAAATCTATTATTTTTACAAAGGAGATTTATAGAAGATTGATTGATTAGGCATCAATCACGACTGCTGGTTCAAAAGACTAATCGTATGGAGTTTTCACTATCTTTTCTATGTATTAACATATATGTAGTAAAATTACAACTGGGATTGAGCAAAAAAAAGTGGATGGCTAGGAACACCAAGGTACATAAAGGATTAGTAATGAGATTATGTAAGTTATCCAAGGACATTTCTACATATAAAGTTGAATACTAATCGCTAAAATTAGTAGTAGAATGATCAGCAAGACTCCCCATGATTCGAATCTCGCAGTATTCATCCACCCCAAACACAACATGAATAATTAGTATTAAGGAAGCATGTTTAAACACTATCTAATTATACTTAATTTTGTTATTAAGTCCTATCATTACCCTTTCTTCTTTCTCATCTTTTTCTTGTGTTAGCCCTTTTTGTCGTAAGAGAATATGAGTGATTTTTTTTAACTATTTCGCTTTAAATCATTCCTTACATATCTCTATCATTTCTTTTTCAATAAAGTGATTCTTTTTACGAATATAAGTTTTTACTGGTTTTATTATTTTGTTATTTGTTGTCGACTTATTATGGCAGTACAAGCTGTGTCGTTTCGATATAATGGTGAGTTATTTAAATGACAAAAACATTAAATAATGGTCGTCAATAAAATTTGATTATATGTTTCTATGGAATGTATTATTGGTTTAAATCAATAAAATTATTTCTCTTTGAAAAACACACAATCTAATTATTAATTTAGTTAGACACTCAAGACAACTATTAATTGTGGGACACCACACTACATAGATAAAATCCGATTATGAATAATTTATTAAAGATTATATTTGAGTTTAATCCTATTACTTTGACACAATAACCCGTGAAAAAAATTGATGGTTCCAATTGTATAATTAACGGATCAAATTTGGGTTCTACAAGTTGACACAAAAAAAAAAAAAAAAAACTCATTTATTAAACAAACCGACATAAATTCAATTCAGATATGATTATAATCAACACAAACTCGCAAACTTTATGTTGGTTTTGAGTCATGTTAGCGAATTGTGTCAAATTTTGGTAAATCACATCATGTGGGGATTTATTTTTACACTTTTTAGAATAAAACCAAATTACATTTTCAAATTCAAAATTACTTTTGCAAGCATTTTTACAAATATTTTTGAGATTTATCCCTTTTAACCCAATTTCTCTAATAATTACTCCATCTATCATTTTCTCTTGAAAATTATGTTCGCTATAGAAGCCAAAACACATATTAGGTTATATTTGGTTATTAAAAAGTAATAAGAAAGAAAAATATATAAAGAAAATGAGTTTTTTTTATATTTTCACTAATGAAAATATTTAAAATTTTAAATTTAAATAGAATAATTTAGTATAATGAATTATTTATATTTGTATCATTGAGTTGCAAAATAATAAACAATCAATAAATAAATTATATTGAATTTAACTATATATTTTTTATTTTTCTATCATTTTATATTTCTATTTTCTTTTCATTGCATTTTCTCTCAAATTTAACAAATAGTAATGATATAAAACATGTGTTTTTAGAACTTACACTCCTAGTAGATTTTTTTTATCTAGTGAACCTTATAAACATTCTTACAATGTAAAAATTAAATAAATAATTTTCTTTTAACATCAATTAAATAATTCTTTAGAAAATATGATTAAATCATTACACATAATATAGAAATTTCAATTTTGCTACATTATGTTTTTGATATGTTAAATAACACAGACAAATTCGATATGATATTTTTATACTTTATATTTTTTTATCTTAAATTAACAGTAGGTATTTTTTTCTCTTTCAAAAAAAATAAATGGTATTTTTTATATTTTTTATATATCCTGATATTAATTAATTGGTAAAGCTATTAAGTTTGATTAAAATATTCGATTCAAAAGTTTGATTAAAATATTACTACAAAATCTTGATTTACTTTAAATTGAAATTTAATTTCAATGCTTTAAAAAATGGATCGAAAAGTTAATTTCATTTATATATAAAAAACTCAAATCGATGTTTGGAACCACTATGAATCGGGTTAAAGCAGTAATAGAAGAACCGCGAAATAAAAGAAAATGTAAGAAAATAAAAATAGAGTTAAATGACATTATTTTATTTACTATTTCAAATATATTTGCTTATTTAAATTCATTAATATAAATATTAAATAAATGTAGAAAAATTATGAAGATGTAAGTATTATTTATTAGATTGTAAGTATGATTTAAGAAAATCATTTTCCTTTCATACTCTGTTTCTTTCTTTAAAGCTTCTAAGGAACCAAACACAACTAGTTGTTCTCAGCAGTTTATGTAATGAGGTGCGATGTCAAAAAAGTAATAAGGAAAGAACAAAACGTTAACAATAATGATTTTTATGTTCTATTATATTATGGAAAATAGTAAGGAAAATCAAATACGATAAAAATTACATTTATCCCTCTATTTTATTTTTTATTTTTTAAATTTTCTAACTATTTTCTTTCTATTACAATTTTCCGTCAAAATTTCCCATAACCAAACATAGCTCAATCTTTCTTTTCCCGGAAAACATTATGTTTACAGGAATAACAAAGTGAAATCATGTCAAAGAACCTCCAAACAAGAGGGAGGGAGAGAGAGAGAGCCAAAAGGGTGGGTTTGAGTTTCGGATTATTTTCTTACCAACCAAACAGAGGGTCAAACACTAAGCAAGAAAATGGATTCAAGCGTGCAAAATCTCAGAAACCAGATTCAAAATCAGATACAAAGTTTAAAACCACCAGCTCCCAAACAATCGGCTGAAATCGTTGTTACGAAATCTTCAGAAAGCCCTAATACTCGCATGGATTAGAGGGAAAAGGCGTGAAAAAGCAAACGCAAATGAAACTTCAAAACCAACAACATCCTTTAAAAAACTCCAAGGTCCCAACATTTTCCCCGTACTTTCCAGGCAACCAAACAGGCCATAATGCCAAAAACAAACAACCCCAGGATAAAATCATCCGGAAAAGAACAGCAGAAAAAGCAAAGACCATTCCACAAAAATCATGAAAAATCAAGCTTCTTACATGAACAAAGAAACAACTACTAACCTTTTCAAGATTAATTTCCCAAAACGAAACAGAGAAAATGTGAAAAAAAAAAAAGAGAAGGAAAACAAACAAGAAAACAAAAAGAAGGACGAGAAAGAGGAAGGCATGCGATCGCCTACCGAATGTCGGTCACAGAAAGAGAATGCTGCCAGCAGCAGCAGACAGAAGTGATCTTCCCACTATCAGTAACCACTATTCATACTCTCTCTCTCTCTCTCTCTCACCGCCTGGGCATTCCATTAGTCCGTACCTCAGGAAATCATGCCCCACACCCTCTTCCTCTCTCTCTCTCACTACATAGTACATACAATCTCTCCCTCCTCTCCCTTCCTGAGACCTCACTGTCTTAGGGTTGTCTAAGCGATTTTCCACTTCTTGCACCACTATAACCGTTTTATAAGCGGCAAAACTAAAAGTATATTTTGTAAAACTTTTTTTTTTTTTTTTTTTTTGAAGAGAACTAATTAATGAGTTTTAAAAAAGACATCATCTATTTGAATAAAACGAAAATCTTTCCGATTTTATTTATATATTTTTAAATGCAAATGAGGTAGAAAAAGAAGTCTTTTTGGACAAAAATCTTATGAGAAGTAGTTATAACATGATAGTGTTGACAATTCATGTTAACGGGTTGTTTCCGATGTATAACTATTTACCCAAACATTACATTACATGCAATACTTATAATAAAAGTTAAAGAAGCATATTTAAACACAATCTAATTATACTTAGTTGAATAATATAACTTTTGTCATTTTTCTGTTAGCTCTTTATGAGCAACTATAAGTGATTTTTAGTCATTTTGACCTTAAATCATTTTCCTTATATTTTTATCATAGTTTTCTCAATAAAATGATTATTTCACATAAATTTAAGTTTTTACTTTATTTTTTTTTTAATGATTTTGTCGTTTACTTATTATAATGTATTTGCTTATCATTGATTTGTTCCACGTGTAGTTGTATCAGTTTTGGTATTACGATAGACAATTCAAACAATAAAACATATTCGATTGATAAATATTAAATCACTGGGCTTTAATACGCCGTTAGAATTGGAATTAAATATATTTCTTTACTATTATAGACAACATGTAGCTTTCGAGCCACCATCGACGTTATTAATCCTAGTGCTGCAGATCATCCTCTAAAGTTTTAGCAATTTCATTCTATTGCTTTCTATCGACAGATACTAGTTTAAATCAATAAAAATTATTTATCTCTAAAAAAACTTAATCTAATTATTAATTTAGGACACCACACAACACATATAACCCATTATAAATAATTAATTTAAGATTATATTTGAGTTTTAACATATTAATTTTGACACGAATAACCCGCGGAAAATTGATTTATTCCAATTATATAATTAATCGAATCAATTTAGTTGCATAAGGATACAAAATAACTCATTTATTAAATGAATTGACATAAATTCAATTCAAATATTATTATAGTCTCTCAAACTCACAAACTTCGTATCGGTTTGGAGTCATATTAGCTAATCGTGTCAAATTTTGCTATCCTAATATGATGGATGGAACAAAATGCCTATAAGAATTTAGTTATCATGTTGGGATTTATCTTTACAATTTCAAAGGAAATTTTTTTGTCTCGCCAAATGACATTTTTTGTTTTAGAAGATGTCATTTTATAAATATTTTTAGATTTATCCATTTTAACTAATTTCTAATAATTAATCCAATTGCCATTTTCTCTGAAATTATGTTGATATAAAAGCAAAATTATTATCAGGTTATGTTTAGTTATTGAAAAGTACTAAGAAAAGGAAAAAAAAAAAATAAAGAAAATGAGTTTTTTATATTTTCTTTATTTAATAGAAAATTTTAAATTTAAATAAAATAATCTTAAATTTTTATAAATTTCGAATTATTTAATTCCTTTGTATCAAGAGCTAAAATAAATAAATTATATCGAATTTAACTATATTTTTATTTTTCTTTCATTTTACATTTCTTCTTTATTTTCTTTATTTGCATTTTCGAATTTTCCAATAACTAAAAATAACATTTAACGTACATAAATTTTTTTAAGAGACATAATTTGAACACTGTAAATAAATAATACAATGATAAGAAATAAATGCCTTTTTTAGAATCTTGCTATAACTCCTGCAGATTTTTTTTTTTTTTTTTGACAACAGATTTCTTATCTAGTGAACCTTATAATCATACTTACAATCTAAGAATAATTAACTAAATAATTTTTTTTGTCATCAATTAACAATTTTTTTATAGAAAATATGATTACATCATTACACATAATATAGAAAATATTTAACTTTACTACATAATATTTTGATACATTAAATAACACAGACAATCCGAAAAGATATTTTTATCTTTTTTATATTTCATTAGGCATAAAATAGAAAAATTTTAACTTTCCTACATTATGTTCTGATAGACCCCAAAATTTGATCACATTATTATTAAATTTTACTTTTTAATTTTGTTATTATTATTATTATTATTATTATTTAATTTTAATTTTAATTTAATTTTAATTTCTTATTTTTTCTAAATCCCTTTATTTCTTTACTCTATATTTCTCTTCACTCATCCTGTATAGCCATACCTCTTATTTTTTTATTTTTTTTCTTTCATTAATTTTCTTACTTTTAAAAGAAGCAAATTCAAGCAAACATCACAAAGGTAAAATATCTATTATTTATTTATTTATTTATTTATTATTATTATTTTTCTCATTTTGTCAATACTCCATTACAATATTTTCTTCAGCATAAAATTCACATATGTATATATATTTGTGGATTGATTTTTCTTTATGGGTTATTATGATATTTATGTATGTTGATATATAAAAATTGTTGTCGGTGAAACTTGTGTAATTAGCTTGAATCTTACATTTTTTTTCTTATTTTATTGTATTTGAGTTTAATTTTGTGTTATTTATGTGTAATTATATTTTTGTGTATTAATAGTTAACTTGAAAAAATTTGCATAGACTTTAGGTTGTCAAATATTAAATTAGAAGTTTTTTTAGATGTAATTTAGACTTTAATATGGGAAATTGAATACGGAAAATTAAATTTTTGTAATATTTGAATTTACTCTTGAGTTATACTTTTGGAATTACTAATTGACATAATTTTTATTTAATTTAGTATGATTAAATGTTATAATTTTATTTTTGAATTATAAATTATTAAATATTTAAATTAGGCTTGTTAATTGCTATAAAATTTTGTTTGTTATTGAAATTTATAAATTTGGTTCATATTTTGATTAGTAATTTGGAGTTGTTATGGACTTATATTGAATGAGACTTATTAATTAGTATGAAATTTATATGGGTGAAATTTATCAATTTGGATATGTATATTAATCACTAATTTGAGACTATGGACTTATGATAATGATAATTTATCTATTAATTTGAGTACATTAGTCTAGGCCCAACATATTTAGGCCAAATCCATTAGTTTAAGCTCAACTTACTCAGGCCTAACATATTAGACCGAACCCCATTAGTCTAGGCCCAACATACTTAGGCCCAACTCATTAGTTTAAGTCCAACTTATTTAGGCCCAACATATTAAACTCAACTCATTAGTCTAGGCCTAACATACTTAGGCCTATCAAATTAGGTTCAACCTATAGTTTAAGCCTAACTTACTTAGCCAATATATTGTAATCTAACCCATTACTTCCAGACTAATACATTTAGGCACAACCCATTAGTTTAAAACCTAACTTACTTGTGCCAACCTATTGCACTAACCTGATTAGTCTGCTCAACATACTTAAAGCCCATCAAATTGGGGACTAACTCATTAGTCTAAGTCCAACATACTTTGTACCAATTTATTACGACTGCTTATTTAGACTCAACCCATTGCATCTAAACTCCATCTTAAGCCCAACTCTTATATTAGTTTACCAACTCAGCCATTCGATCAAGCATTTGGTCACACATTCTAATTAAATTTTTTTAGCCCAATAAATTTCACCTTTTAATTTATTTAATTTCTCATTTTTTAAAATTCATTTTTTCAATTTTATCTTTAAAATTCAAGTACTAAATTTTCATTTCTCTATTTTTTTAAAATTTAAATATCCACTTTCTCAAAATTTAAATTCACATTTTCTCATCTTCTAAAATTCAAATTTTCAACTCTAAAATTAAATCCCCTTAATTTTCAATTTCATTTTTTTTTTCCAAGTTTTCATTTTTTCCAATTTACAAAATTCTCAATTTAAAAAATTTAAGTGTCATAATCTAAAAAATTCGGCGTCTCATAATATCCACTTTAGTTTGAAGTTTCCAATTTCCCAATCCCAAAATTCAAAGTTTCATAATTTAAAAATTCAAATATCTAAATTTCTAATTTCAAATTTCTAAATTCCAAACCTCAAATTTATAAAATTTAAGTTCTTAATTTAAAAATTCACTTCCAAAATTCCCAAACTTCAAATTCATTTCAAAAATTTCAATAATTTCTAAAATTTCAACTTTCAATTTTCAAAACCTCAATTTCAAATCGCTTTTCAAAAATCCATATAAACATTAATTCCATGTTCATAAAATATAGTCTTGTAAAGTTATTAATTTGTAAAACATATAAATGGGTTTGGTGGGGTCCACATCTTATGTATCATTTATTAAATAATCTTGACATTAGATGTATAATTTGTTTTTATAATTCGATCATGAATAATTCCATATCAAGGTATATATTATTTCCTATTTGACTTTACCTGTTTACTTTATTTATTTATTTGTTGATGTTTTTATACACAATTGTGTAATTATGAGAGATAATTTTTTATATCTATTAGTTAATCAATCAATAGTCATAGATTTTATAATCATATTAGTAGAGACCGATTTATACTTGTATACTGCTACGGCTCACCACCGCACTTCCCAATATAACATAATCTTCTAATTTGACCTCGCTCTTAGACATGTTCTACAAGTGGTCAAATCGCTTTTGGCGAAACAAAATGCTAAATAAAAACTCTATCGCGAATTCTTCAAAAATAAACTAAATATGATCGATCTAAAACCATTTTATTTAAAATGGTTTTTCAAAGAAAAAAAAAAAAAGTGAGTCTCACCATTGAGTGGAGACGCACGTGAAAAATACGGGACCATAGATATTTTTACACCTTTTTATTTTATACCTTAACTTAATAATAGGTATTTTTTTTTCTCTTAAAAAAAAATAGTAGGTATTTTTTTTATATATTTTATATCCTTAATATTAATTACGCCACCTGTAAGTAGATTTGGTCAATTATTAAAAAAATTGAGCCCTTAAACGTGATTTTTCTTCGTAATTTATACAATGATATATTATTATTATTATTATTAATATAAATTGAAATTTGATCTCAATTCGTCAAACATCCAAGGTTTAGATAAGTGTGAGATGAAATGAGACGTTTAATTGATAAAGCTTTATTAAGTTTGATAAAAATAATATCACAAAATCTTGATTTGGATTTTAAATTGAAATTAACTTAACGTAACTTTAATCTAATTTGAAAATGCTTGGATTAAATATACATTTATTTAAGTTAAATTATTGGGAAAAAAAAATGTTTCAAACCTTTGAACCGGATAATTAAATTTTTCCTTAGCTCCAGAACTCAAACATAATGGATGATATTCTAACAAAGTTTTCAATGAAGGGGCATAGCTTATAAGGTATTTCTTTATAAATACAATAAAATGTTATATGTCGATTAAATGAATATTTTCATTTTATTAAGATGATAAAATTAAATTACAATCATAAAATAAAATTAAATTAAATGTTAAATTGGTGATTTTCCATCTATAAAAGATAAATAACTTAATTCTCTGAATCAAATATAAGCATTAAAAAAAACAGTTAAATACTTAATACTATTAATCACTTTTCCATTTGCATTAAGGAAAAAAACTCCTATAGTTATTTATTTATCTTATGAATTATGGACGGGACGTGTATTTGTTTGGTAAAGTGTTGATATTTTCATATATATATATATATATATATGTATGTATGCATATGTGTGCGTACGCGCGACATATGGTGTGCCTTACTTTACAAAAGTGCGCCTCTTGTACCTTAAGCCTCCAAGATTAGGGATGGTAATTCGTGTTAATGGATTATGTTTGTATAGTGTTAGACTATAAATATTCATCAATATTGATCAATTTGAGCACGACATGAATAATAATCATTTAAAAAAAAAACATATTCAAACACAACCCAATTATTAGATGGGTGACACAACACAACAAGACACGTATGATCCGATTATGAATACATCATTAAGATTATATTTGGGTTTAACCAACTAACTTGGATAAGAATAATCCGTCAAACTTAATGAGTCAAATTGTATAATTAATAGGTTAATTCGGGTCAAATTTGGATTATGCATGTTGACACGAAAATAACTTGCTTATTAAACGAGTTAATGGGCTGACACGAATTTAACCAAAACGAGATTATAATCAATGTAAATTTGCAAAAATCATGTCGAATTTGAATCATGTTGGTAAATCATGTTAAATTTACCCATTCACTAAGAGGCTCTTTAGCTACTATGTTGTGCCTTTTAAAACTATGAATCATTCATCGTATATATATTTCCAATCGGTAACTTTACCTCCATTCAGTTTCTCATATTCGTCTTTCTTGGAGCAACATTTCTTTCTTTATTTATTTTTATCTCTTTATAATTCAAATAGCTAACATTTAGAAAAGAAAGTACAACAAGCAAAACCCAAAAACAAAAAAGAGTCTTGTCATCCAGCAAAGTTTCATTCAAACGTAGGAAGTAAGATCCATAATGGGACATGAAATATTGTAAAAATATTTTTTAATTAAAAAAATATAAATTAAATAGATAATAGTTCTTAATTTGGTAAACTAAGTATTCTAAAAACATAAAATTGAATTGATAAACAACGAATACTTTAAATTAATACAATAATAAATCCATTAAAGATAAATAATTTATTAAAATTTTCAAATAAAAACTTATATTATCTTTAAATATTGTTTCTTTAAAATGAAAACAATGTATTATAATCATAGGCTTTGAATATATATTTATCATAGGGTTTGAATAATATACAATGAAAGAAAATTCTTATTAATGTCACAAAAAGAAAGAGAGCGGATTCTCTCTATAGAGAGAGAAAATGAACTTTAGGGTTTTTTTATAGCAAAATGGAGAAGAGTTCTATAAAAACAAGTTTGAAATATTAGTGGTGAAAATTGTTATGATTTGTGAAAGGCATTTTCAGTTATTTAATTAATAATGTTGTTGCTGGGCATCTTAGTTTAGATAGGGATCACTTTGGCAAAAATGAGGTTTCTAATTATATAGGCTCCTCTCTTCACCTTTTAACCCATATTTTTGTTTGATTTTCATTTCTTGTTGGCTCTTTGGCTTTTTGGTTAGGGTTCTCTTTTCTCGTGTGGGTTTTACATCCATATATATTTTC
This sequence comes from Tetrastigma voinierianum, assembly GCA_016808115.1. Lineage (NCBI taxonomy): Eukaryota > Viridiplantae > Streptophyta > Magnoliopsida > Vitales > Vitaceae > Tetrastigma > Tetrastigma voinierianum. The sequence continues at coordinate 390,555 of JAEQBH010001130.1, forward strand.
TAATGTTTGTGGGAGCAGTGACTTGTTTTTTAAATTAAATGGGATTTCTTCTTACTGTCTGGTCAGGTGGAAGTATGGATCTTGCAAGATTGAAACATGGGTTTGAAATGATACAGATTTGTTTCAAGTATTGATACAGATTTGCCTCGAGTAACCTCCCTTCTAAATCTAGATCGTGTTGTTCATTATTATTCATGCTCCATATTAAAAAATCTTTCCCTTAATACAAAATTTGAGTTTGGGATCTCGAGGGTTTGCTCATGCTCTATTCATGCTTTGTAGCTTGTCGGGTACACTCTCTACCATTTTGAGGGTTGTTCATGCTTCTCGTAAGGTTGTTGGGCTTACTCTTATCATTTTCTTTCCCATTTTGGAGGATGCTTCATAAGGTTGTTGGGCATACTCTCTACCATTTCTGAGGGTTGTTCATGCTCTATTCATGCTTCATAAGGTTGTTGGGCTTACTCTCTTACTCAATTTCTTACCATTTGGAGGATGTTTCATAAGGTTGTTGGGCATACTTACCATTTTGGAGGGTTGTTCATGCTCTATTCATGCTTCATGTTGTTGGGCTTACTCTCTTACCATTTTCTACCATTTTGGAGGATGCTTCATAAGGTTGTTAAGATACTTCTCTTACCATTTTGGAGGGTTGTTCATGCTCTATTCATGCTTCATAAGGTTGCTGGGCTTACTCTCCTTATCATTTTCTTCCCATTTTGAGATGCTTCATAAGGTTGTCAGCATACTCTCTACCATTTTGAGGGTTGTTCATGCTCTATTCATGTCATAAGGTTGTTGGGCTTACTTTACCATTTTCTTACCATTTTGGTGATGCTTCATAAGGTTGTTGGGCATACTCTCTTACCATTTTGGAGGGTTGTTCATGCTCTATTCATGCTTCATAAGGTTGTTGGGCTTACTCTCTTACCATTTTCTCTACCATTTTGAGGATGCTTCATAAGGTTGTTAAGTAGTACTTCTTACTATTTTGGAGGGTTGTTCATGCTCTATTCATGCTTCATAAGGTTGTTGAGCTATCTTCTTTTACCTTAGATTGTTGGTTCTTGGGTTTTGGAGGGGAACAACTTAGATGGATTATTACTTTTGTGTTAGTCTTATGTAAGCTCTTTAAAAGTTTTGTATCCCATGTACATTAGCCTTAAGCCATTTCCTTTTGATACTAAGTTAAATAACAGATGAAAATGGATTTTGTGAGGTAGGTCCAAAGAGTCTTCAGGCTATTACGTGTCTTCCCTCATCTTCTTTAATGCCTTTGTAGTTGTTACTTTTGGTTGTGCATGCTTTGCTCTTTCTTATTAAGAGAGGTTGAAGATAAGAACCTTTGATAACTTTTATTTCATTCATGACTTATTGGCTCTTTGTTATAAAAAGGTTTGAATTGCCCTTTATTTTCTATCGAGTCAAATATGTAGGATTTTCATTTCTTCTTCATTGTTCTTCCCTTTTAAAATGGATTTTGAAGTTGTCTTTTCCTTCATTACTAGGACCTCTGTTAAGTTTAGGGGCCTGATGAGTATTCAATATACTCATAGCAACTCCATATTTTTAGTGTCTTTTGCTAGTATTTTATCATCTTAATAAGTGTTCTAACACAAGTTTTGTTAATATTTGTGATTAGGGCCAATCCTGAGGTAGTTGGAGTAATTAGAAGCTAAAATGGAGCCAAAATGGGAGCAAAGATGCATGAAAAGAAGCTGCACCAGAGATCCAACAAACCATGCTGTAACGTGAGTTCTCACGCCGAGACGTGGCAAGAGCCGCAGTTTCAAGCCCCTTCATCCCACGCCGCTACGCTCAGTCTACATCGCCACATGGCCGAGCTTTTATGAAGAAGTCACCACGCGACGTCATGATATTTCGCCCCATTTCCGCCAAAATCTAGCCCATTTATATCATTCCTTGGAAGCCTCAAGTCAAGGTATAAAAGCAAATGAACCCTAATTTGGTAAGGTTTGTATTCGAGACTAAAGGAGACCTATAATCGAAGTTCTTTGAAGAGAAGAGGAAGAAGGAAGTGAATGAGCTGAAGATCTCCATCCTTTTCAAAGTTTCTTCTTCCCCTTTTATGTTTCTTTTATTGTGGATCTCTTTTTCTATCTCTAAGATGTTTTAAGTCCATTTTCTAGGGTTTTGATGTAAATTTGGTTTTGATTTGCATTTTAATTGAGCTTTGAATTGTTATTTACTAAATATTATTTCCTATTCTTATTGCTTTTTGATGTTTGATCACTATCACCTGATGTGTGGCTCATTATGAGACTAAGAAGTACTAATGAGTTAGACTTTGCTTGGAATATCATAATTCACCATAGGATAGAAATATTCATGGGTTTTGTGTGGTAATTGGGTTTATAGGGTTTAGTGCGCCTTTAGGATCTTAGGTTTGAGTAGAGATGCAAAAAGACATGGTCCTAAGGGTGGGTTATGAATTCTTGAGAAATATTCACAATTACATGAGTGAGGCTTGTTGTTAGCAATTGATTCAAACGATCAATTGGAAATGAATTGAGCCATGTTTCATAGGGATTGACTAAACAAAGTCAAAACCCTAAACCCTCCATTTATTCTCTTTTCTCATATTTGGTTTGAGATCATTTTAGTGTTTGTTTTCAGTTTTGTAGTTTGATTTTAGATTCCAAATTCAATCCTTGTATGATCCAGATAAAGAATGGATTAATCTAATTTCAGTAGTTAGTAAGCAACTCCTCATGGGACGCTACTCACTTATTACTTAATTATATATTACTTGATACGACACATGCACTTGGACACAAAGGCAAATCACATTTTTATACAACATGTCTCGTGCCTTTGATCAGGGTAATTTCCCACCCTTCCTTAAATCCTAAGCTTGAGGATCTACCTTTAGTGGATGAGAAGACCTAGCATGTTGTGAGAGCTTTAATAAGTTGTAAAAGCTCATATAAAATGACCCTGCCCCATGGGTGTGCCTAGATGTGGACTTAAGTAAACCTCTTACGATGTGTTTGGAACAAGGGAACGGCGAATTAATCAAGAAATCTCTTTCCATTCTTATTTCTACCAATTCAAATCAATAATTGATTCAAGTTCTCTGTTTAGATTATTTAAGAATCTAATATGAGAACGACATATTTCATTCCATTTGCTAATATTAGGAATTGGAATGAAAATAAAATAAATTGACAATAATATCATATCACGTGATTTTAAGAGTTTAAAAAAATATATAAGTTGGATAATTATTTACCCAAATAATTATTTTACTTGGTCAAACAATAAACTACATAATTAATTCTCATTTTTTTAATAATAATATCTTATTTTTGAAACTTTAGGATTTAGGATTTTATATTTTTAATAAAATAACAAAAATTATTTTGTATTTAGTTGTAAGGAATTAAAAAAATAAATTATTTTTACGACGTAAAAAGTCTTTTTAGGAAATAACTAAAAAATGTATACATTTTAAAATATTTTTAAATTGATGAAGATAATTTTTTTGGTAAAAATTTAGAAAACGTAATTGGACTTATATACAAAATTAAGATTGAAATTGATAAATATTTTTTGAAGCAAATTAATACGAAGGTAAAACACTGGTGAGACAAGCTTGATGCAAAAATTATAGGCAAAATGATGATTTTAAGTTTTTATATTTTTCAAGGAGAACATAAAATGAGAATGCAACTATCTGGGGTTTTATATTTTTTTCTTCGTAGAGAAAATCAAAACTTATTTTATTTTCATTAAAAAAATACTTTATAAGAAAATCATTACTTTATTTTATTTTCGATTAAAAACACTTTTACGAGAAAAATCAATACTTATTTTATTTTCGTAGTAAAAATGCTTTATTTTATTTTTCTTTCTTGGTTTAGCTTTAGAACATTGACTACCGGGCTTGATGCTGAATAAAATAGGTATAAATAATAATTTTAAGTTTAATTTTTTTAAAGAGAATGTGGAATCAAAATACCACATATATCTAAGGAATCAAAAATCCTACTTAGAAGTAGGATTTGATTCCTTCCTTAATCGGTTTTAATTCCATCCTACTTAAGGGACATTTTTACATAATTGTAAATGAGGATGCCACTAAAAGTTTGGTGAACATCTTTTGGAAATAATACCTTAGCCTTAGCAAGGAACAAAATATCGGTAATTACGGATATATCGGTATTTGGATTTTACGGATATATCGGAAATATCGGTGGATATTTTGACAAAAATATCGGTAAAGCGAAAATTAACAAAAATACTTTGAAATTCATGAAAATACTTTGTTGAACTATAAAAAAGACATAATAAGAAAATATACACTTGTTGAAGACGATATTCATTATAATTTATTGATAAATTACATTACAATAGTTATTTAAAACAAAAATGAAGACCCGTGTAGCTTCATTACATTATTTGATGAAGGGATTTCATTTTGATGAAGAAAATATTCATAACAAGATCTTAAAAATATTGAGATAAATCACAAAGAAAAATAATTCGAGAGTCAAATGGAGCTTGATGCGTATGGGATGAGTTTCTCTAGAAGAAATTGTATGATTTTAGGGGTATTTATAGAATTTTTTGGAGTCAAAATAGCTATTGGATTGTCAAAAAACCATTGTGATTTAATTCTAACCGTTGGATTTGATTTAAGTCAAAATAGCCGATATATCTCATATTTTCAATATTTTACTGATATATCTCATATATTTTACCGATATATCTCCAATATTTATCGATATATTTTCGATATTTATCGATATTTTTCCAGAAATTCCAGCACATGCGCGCATGAGATATACTCGATATTTCTCACCGAACATTACTTGATTTTACTGATTTTGGCATATTTTTGGCCAATCGACCGTTAAAATCAGACGGTACTCAGCCAATATCCGATATTTCGGCGATATATTCGATTTTTTGTTCCTTGAGCCTTAGGTGGTGTAGTGACTTGAGATAGAAGATTCTACTAACAATATCGACTTTGCTTATGAGAAAGTTTTAATAACTTTATCGTGTCTTCCCTCTATGATTCTCATATTAGTGTTTCTATAATGGAACTAGGCCTTCTTGGTAGTAAGATAAAAAAATTATATTGAGGGAAAGGCTATTAGAGTTTATTTAGGGTTTCTTTTATTGACTTTATGCTTTTACTATTTTGTCCTTATATTGGTATATATATACATATATATACCTCAACTATTTCAATAATATGTAAGTCTCTTTTCATAATATGGTATCAAAGCAAATAAGCTTAATAAAGAAAAAATTAAACCTTGACCTTAGTAGTCACCACATCACCCATCATGATCCGATGATCACATGCTTTGGGCATTTTGTTCAGGCTGCCTCTCGAACTCTTTCATGACATAGTAGATGTTCGTCTTTATGCGGCTTCTTCATTAGCCCTTATTCTTGCACTATTGTCATTCTTATCAATGGTTAAAGAATTTTCTTCCACCACTACCTTCATGCCTCCTCGTTGTCCGACAATCTTGAACGGGACTGATAAGTCTCTGAATTTAATTGTTCGCAATGTCAATGCTCATGCATCGATAAAACTCACAGCCACGAATTATTCCGCGTGGCAGCTCCAATTCACGTCTGATGAGTGTCCAAAACACTCATGTCATACCCGCGTCTTTACTTCTTTTTAGTTCTATTTTATATATTAATAAGTGCATTATTGCCATATCTGATTTTTGGGTCTTTTGTGCATTACAGGTGAATATGATGGTTTTTGGAAGCTTTGTGGAGATATGAAGAAGAAGAAGAAGTGAAGACCCAGCACCAACGTCGCGACGTTCCAAGGCCGCAACATTGCAACATCGCGATGTTCCAGAGCCGCGACATTGGTCAACAAAAGTTAAAGTCAAAGAGTAGCTCAACGTCACGACGCTAAGGATGTTTCCCGCGATTCCTACATCATACTATAAAAAGCATGGGAGACCCAATTTTCGAGGTATCGAGTGACTTACTTTATCCAGGAACCAACACTAAGCAGAGCTTACTAGAGAGATTGTGAAAACTCGTGTCTTTGTATTTCTCTTCTCGAACTATCAATGATTTATAGAACTATACTTGTAATAACTTTCATTATGTTCTAGATTGATTTCTAGGGTTTGGTTGAACCCTGCTCTAGTTGTATGGATTAGAGTTTAATTCTATTTTGTTTAGTTTATTCATGAGTTATATCGAATTGCTCTATGTCTGTGGTTTATTTTCATGGTAATGTCTGGCCAACATTGACCTGATCTTGTTGGGTATCCGAGATCAAGAGATAAGGACTTAGGATCCTATAGAGCGACATCTGGTCAATCAACAGAGATATACTTGCCCGAAAGTGTGGCGATTGGGGTAGTTTGAGCATTTAAGCATTTCTGAGTCCAGGTCGAGGCGTAGATGTGCCCAACCCTACTGGAGAGATAGACGGATATACCTCGAGAGAGGATATCTCGTAGGCACGATCACCCTATCAACGAATTCATTAATAGGTAATAATCCATCAAATGTATGTGGAGGCAAAACCCTAGTTTTCACAAAATGTAATTTTACAAGTCATTTAGATTTAGTTTTAGTTATCTACATTAATTAGAAATTCATTAAAAGTTTAAGTCTAGATAATATCGTAGAGCCCATTCCAATGGTCAACACACTTCCCTAGTGGGATCGACATTCGTACTTAGGTATTAATCAGATACTTGATACGATAGTGCAATTTGCGCACATAGGCGCTTTTTACCCAGCTTTTTAGACAAATTACACATCACGCTTGCTCTATCGTTTTTGGCATCGTTTCCAGGAGAAGTTTCGTGGTTGATATCGATAATAGTGCACTAGATACTCTAGATTTTTTTTTTCTTTCCATTTCATTTTGTTTATACAAGTGCTTGTAATTTGGTCTGTGGCTCAAGGCTGCAAGGACATAGCCAGGTTATCGTGGGAGTGTAATGTGATTTGATCAGGCTGTTGAACTACTTCCGCTAGATCCTGAACCAGAAAGAACCTTACACCGATTACGCAGAGAACAAAGAGAAGCATATCAAAGAGATCTAGCAACCATGCAGAACAATGAAGAGCAAGATTAGGGCCAAAAGCAAAACGAGCTACAAGGGGGTCACAATGGGACTAATGGTAGGAATTATGCACCCAGACCGTTTATATAGCCAGATGATCCGTTTATGTTGCTAGAAGAGTTCGCCTTACCGCCTACAGTTGTTCAGTTTGCTATCCGAAGACCACCCATTTAGGCAAACAACTTCGAGCTGAAGACAGTAACCTTGCAGATGCTTCAGAACATTATGTTCCACGAACTGCCAAGTGAGAATCCGAACAAGCATCTAACAACCTTCATCGAAGTATGTGACATAATCAAGTACAATGGGGGTGACAGAAGGAGCGCTTAGACAGAGATTGTTTAAGCTCTCACTAGGTGATAGAGCTAAACACTGGTTAATGAGTCAGCCACCGGATTCCATTACCTCATGGAACGACTTGGTGCAAAAGTTCCAGACAAAGTTCTTCCCGCCTTCGAAGATTTCACAGCTGGCATAAGAGATCAATACTTTTAGACAACTGGAGGGAGAGAACTTAACTGAAGCATGGGAGAGATTTCATGAATTGTTAAGGAGGTGTCCACACCACAGGCTGACTAGATGGATGCAAGTCCACACTTTTTATAACGGTCTGAGGGATGTGACCAGAACAGTTATAGATGCCTCAGCAAGGGGTGCACTAATAAAAACTACGGACCAAACATATGAAATCCTGGAGGATACAGCTACTAATAGCAATCAGTGGCCTAGGGATAGGATTACATTGGGAAAGGTGGTGGGAGGTGCAGATAACGAGGTCCTCAGTAATTTGGTTAATCATGTCGCATCACTAAACAAATTCTCACTACAAGGTACCGTAAATGCCGTCTCGCACTTCAAACTACCGGAGTTATGCGACCTGTGGAGGACAAAGACAAAGAGGTGTAGAATGTCATTCGAGACAAACAAACAAGAGAGCATGCCTCAAGATGTGTCGAGGTTTATTCAGACCGACCGTGGTCGAGGGTGGCGTAAACCAGACAAACACTATGGATGGAGGAACAATCCGAACACGCCACCACCCCGAGTGAGCAACCTCCATCAGCGAAAGCTGACTCTGAACAAGCCCTTGCTCAAATGCTTACTTCCCATACCGCCTTTATGAACGAGACAAAGGAGAATTTGCAAAACCAGGCTAACCAGTTGAACAATCAGGCGGCACAACTGAGAAACTTAGAGGTGTAAATGGGCCAAATGGCCAGTCTGTTAACGGAAAGGCAGCAGGGTTCTTGACCAAGAAATTCAGAGGTAAACCCAAGAGGAGAGGGGAAAGAATACTGCAAGGCCATCACTCTAAGGAGTGGGAGAGAATTGGAAATACCGAGCCAACAACCAGCGGTAAGATGTTCGTCTTTACGTGGCTTCTTTGTAAGCCCTTATTCTTACACTATTTTCATTCTTCTCAATGGTCGAAGAATTTTCTTCCACCACTACCTTCATTCCTCCTCATTTTCTGACATTCTTGAACGAGACTGATACGTCTCCGAATTTAATTGTTCGCAATGTCAATGCTCATGCATCGCTAAAACTCACAAACTACCGAATTATTCCGGCGCCCAATCTATGTCTCCTATCCGGGTATGATTTAATGGACTTCGCCGATCGCTTGAACTCGTGTCCTTCGACAATGATAACTACGCCCGACGCAAAGATCCTCCCCAAATTCGATCATATTCTCTAGCTCG